>CAJHZI010000552.1:357500-830000 GCA_905160935.1 Enchytraeus crypticus | reverse complement strand
CTAGCCAACACCCCCCTCCAACTCCACCTCTCCACCACTGCACCTTTCCTTCTCTACCACCCTTCCATTTCAACTCTTCATTCTCATCTGATCCTTTATGTCATCGCTATCTTCAAGTAACGGATTTTGTTATAAAACTGGAAACGATTCAAACGAATGGTGTTAGATTTGCCACCTTCGTAATAAATAAAAAAAATTAAAAATTAAGCTCTTATTAAGCCCGTAATGAAGAGAGAGCCAACTATTGCTAAGCTACTTTATTCATTTATTGCATATCACCATAGATAAGTTACCGTATTTGTGTGCAATTCAGAATGCATAATTTTAGGAATCGAACATTAAATGACAATAAAGTAGAAATCTTTTCTAAATTAGTTTTTGATGTATATAGTATCAGCAGATACCATTCACTTCGAAGATGTATACGGTATCAGGTATATAGATGATCGGATGGATTTCATGAAAACAAGAGGCCAGTGGTTCGAAACTAAGCCAGACTGACTGTGATATCTTCCCGTTACACTGAAACAGATGTTTAACTTAGCTGTATAGTAAATAGTGCTTGATTTGAACTGATGACGTTTTAAACAGATAAAATGGAAGCTAAGTCTTGCGGGTTGGTGAATTAGCAGCAGGTTTGTTTGGTAAGCTAGAGGCCACTGATTCCAATTCCAACTAAACAGTCTTTAACTTGTCTCAATTTGACCTGCTTAGATTATATATATATATATATATATATATATATATATATATATATATATATATATATATATATATATATATATATATATATATATATATATATATATATATATATATATATTATACATGTATATCCTTAGTGCACTGCCAGTGGCAGGTTCAAGGTACATATTCATACTTAAAGTCTGTTTTCTCGCTCCACAAGAGCACTCCTTAGATCAACAAGTTAATCCCTTCACAAAGTCTATGCCTTATCCATACCTTATGCATAGACTTTGTGAAGGAATTAACTTAATGATTATCTTGTTACTCATGTAGTAATTTCCCATTGCTTTCCTCGGTATGAAGGTTCTGGATCGTCTTTAAAAGTATATTCAGTGCTTGATTGGTCCAAATTCAAGTGTTCGTGGTCCATTGCGGGAAAAGAAATTGTTTAGAATATCTAAATAGCGTAGGGGTAACGTCATGAAGTTTTAAATGACAAATCCTGAGGTGATTTGAATCCTCGTGGGTTCGAATCCCGGCCACGCTGATCTGAGAGTAAAATCTCGGACATTCACTGGACTGGTTATACGGAAAATGGTCTAAATTGCCTAACGGATTAAACATGTGGTTTTAAAAGTGATAGATATCAACATAGTTGATTATTCACTATAATGCGTGTTTACTTTTTTGTTTACACCAGATCAAATATTGTCAAGATCTTTGTTTCCTTTGCCCCTGATCTTATCAACATTTAAGCTAAGCACGCGAAGCTGAATTGATGTTTATAGACCGAAGTTCTACAACAGCATCTGACATAAATCTAGAGAAATTTGAAACGCTATTCATATTAGCTTGCACTTAAATAATGTCAGTATTCGTAAAAGTCTGAAAACTTTAATGAAATTGACTCAATTGAGAAATTTAACGATAGTCATCACAAAGCAAAACAAAAGTATAAAATAAATAATTTCAATGTAGGTCATCGCCGTCATGTCCCACTAATCCCTGAGGTGCCATCATTTCAAATCAGTTTTATCGTTATCAGACGCATTTAGCTCTCCACCTAGGGACATCGCGTCGATGTGACAGAGTCCTTTGGAAGGGCGACGGGGACCACAAAGATAACTTCCGTCTCCACGATTTCTCACTCAGGATTTCCCAATCCGTTGATTCCTCTAGATCCTTCCACAGCTATTCGGGGTTCAAATCCTGGGTTCTCCCGTCACTGACAGCGCTTTGGAGTGAGGAAACTGACGTTCACCTTAGCTTTACCAGATATGAACCTTATAGGAAAGTCTAGCATTGAATTTAATGTAGATTCTAATGCAGGAATAAATGATGTATGGATAGAGTTTTAAGGGCTTATTTTGCAGTTTTATTTCTTTTGTTAATTTATTGTTTTTTACTGTTTGATCCTTGACAGTTAAAAATAGTAATTATTTGACACGTGGATTGGTGAGAAGAGTTGAGGGTCCTTCTCCCCTGTTAAATGATTGTAGGCCTACCTGCCAACTATTAGTTAGCTAGTTTGTTTATAGACAAATCTACTGAATTAAAAGAACTGTTTTCTAAATTTCATATTAACCGAATTTTTACATAGAAACTAGTGCAAGAGTGAATTCTGAACTTTTCTTAAAATTGTTGTAGCCTTGGTGGGCATATGTTAGAGTCAATGAACTGGTATGACCCTTTCACGTCGATTTTACATATTGTATTATAGGTTTGTGATTGCATGAAAAATATACCTGTATGCACGGCTCAATTTAGCGCACTTGGTTTAGTTGCGCGTCAAATTTCGAAGTTTTTACTTTGTGGGTGACCACCTTGGAAGACCGAGTGTTCACAGTTTAGGAAGGAAAAATATTACAGGGTGATGGAAGGTTATTCTTAAATTCGCGCCGGCTTCAATTGATGCGCCATCAAAAGGCTACGGTTAAATAGTCATGGAGAGGAATGGGTAACTAGGCCTTAAGCAATCATCTTTGCTTCCTGACCCAGTGTGCTGTTATGCTTTTAGTTTCATATATCTATCTAGTAGATGCTGGTATAAGTAGCCTCCCTATATACTATTATATACATGTAGTATTATATATATATATATATATATATATATATATATATATATATATATAGTATTATACTAGTATATAGTATATACCGCCTCACTATTGGTCAGCTAATTAAATTGTTTTATTCCGCAATATATCTAGTTACTAAAAACATGGTAAAGCTAATGTTAACGTCAGTTTTCTCACTCAAAAGCGATGTCAGTGACGGCGAGCCCGCTAAATGCATTACCATCGAAATACATGTGCTGAATGTTCTGATGGCGTACATGAGAGATTAAATATCTAATCCAAGTCCAGGTGTACTAAGGACTGAGTGAAGGTCAGCCAGTAAACGAAGTAGACCATGCTGCAGAAGCAGTCCACCAGAAGTGCAGACACTGCACCATCTTTCTACATTATGCCGTCAGCAGATTTTCACATAATATTTCCTCAGCATAATTGATCGTATAGTCTGCACACTATTAGATTTCCGACAAACGTTTACTACTTGTATTTTAGAAAATGACTAAGTAACAACTTAAGGATTTCATAGGGAGCCGTATCAGAAGCCAGTGGTGAGGGGGGAGATATAGTGTACAAATATTTTAAGTGAAGCTCCTCAAAGTGGTGTCCCTGTAACGGTTAAAGGACTAAAAATAAGATAAAAGAAAAACTTTATTTAATTAAAAGAAAGTTGAAAAAGAAATATTTAAAATAATTTCTCTACGATCTGGGAGATTTTCTTTAAGATTCATTGTAAAAAAATTGTAATAATTTCTGGAGCCTAGGCGCTCACCAACTTAATGCCCTTTCTGACGTTGTGTTGTTTGGATCTTAGTGCTTTGTCGCCTTTAAGCACACATGTAGTCACGGTTGGTCTATTATTCAACAAAATCGAACTCAATACAGGTAATTTTAATGTCTAACAATAATGTTGTAAAATTGCAATTACAAGTACGATGTTAGAAATTGAAATCAGCTCAAGATTAAGTCAAATCATAACTCTAGCAAATATCAAAACGTGAAGTACGTGTTTGTTTACTGTAATTTCAATTTTAAAGTTTTCATTGTCTGCAGTACATAATACTTTCCTCACTTGAAAGTTTTGCTTGCCAGTATCCGGGTTGTAGTGTTTTCTATTACGTGTAAATCCACTCAGTTTGAAACGTGATAACATCTGATTTCCTGGCACTCCAGCAGAACTTAGCGTTGTCCAATTAGCAAATGTGACATACTTTATAACGGACTTCCTTTAACTACTGCCATGTCATCCGTTATTCGAAATATTATTCTCTCGCTGAATTATTATTTCTACGCAGAATTTCCGCAGAATACGGAATAAGCAGAATTTCCTTCTTATTTTCAATCAACAAATTAAATCACCAAAATGTAATTATTTAGGCGTTTATTAAATTTCGATTAAATATGTGACTAATATATAGAAATGCAACTAAATGCGTAACGCTCGTTTTAGTATTTCGCTTCTCAAAATCTTAGTCTCATTTTATTTTTTATTGATCTGTTGTCTGATTTATCCATTTATTGATTGATTTATTTATTTAAAGCCACGACAAAATACTGCATAATCTTCCCCTAGGCTACATAGCATAAACATAAAGGCACACTGGGTCAGGAAGTACAGATGCTTGATCAAGGCCCAATTCCTCCTTACTCTCCATTGTTATTAGTAATCATTGCCTTTTGATGGCGCATCAATTGCATCCGGCGCGGATTTAAGAATAACCTTCCATCACCCTGGGATTTTTTCCTTCAAAGCAGCAATACTCGGTTTTCAAGGCGTTTACCCACAAAGTACCAACCGAGACCTATATAGCTTAACAATTATTGACGCGCAACTAAACCAGCTTTTTTACAATCGAGCAGAACACACACATTTAGCTTCCTGTAGACAGTACAAATAGATCAAACTAAAATCCTAAACAAGATCCATTTAGATTTCATACGCGTATAATTGATACCCGCAAAAATTGTAAATATATTTTCATCTTTGTTTAGCGTTTAAGTAAACATGATAGTTTTCTCAGGGAATGTCGCCTCTGTCCAGTAAATGTTAGTCGAAGCTGAGGAAGGCATAGGGGCTCATCTCGTCATAAGCAGAATTCCCCAAGAAAATTGTGCATCAAAAGGATGTTATAGACGATCAAACCATCCACTTGTGTGTGGACATGAAAAAGAAAATGGAAGAGATGAGCGGAGGCGTTATACACCATGGACCTGCCAGTAAGAAGTGCACTAAGAGAGAGAGAGAGAGAGAGTTTGACGTCAGTTAAGCACCACAAGAGATCAGATGCGACTCGGCTGAAATTCGGCTTCGAATTTGTCTCAGTCTTATCATTCAGCGTCCCATCTACTCGACCATCCATCGATCACTGATGGCGCCTTTGAGCTGCTCAAATATTGTCATTTTTGACGTTCTTACTCTCACCCTTAAGTAAGACAGAACTATCATAATTCTGACTCGGGCCCAACACGTCACGAGTCAACCGGTGAAGAATTTACAACCGTTCAGCCTCATTTGCATAGAGATTGGACTGAGCGCATGTGTAAAATTATTTCAGACACTCTTCAAATCCGCACCCGTTAACCGATGTCGGCACATTGAGTGCTAATTTAGTTCAATTTTAAAGGAGAAGATGAAAGAATATCCCTCTAAACTCTAAATTTCGACATAAATGTGTATTAAAGGTTACCCATTCCTATTACACGTTCCGTTGTTCTCCGTGTAAAGCAAAGCCTATGCCTGATAGCTTGTGGAAATGGAACCGCTGATATCCTGCAAGGATCTCCAGGTATGGCTGGGCTACTGGCTGGAGCCAGTGGCGATGTCGGTAAGATATTCGACTGCGGATCAGTACGTGCTGGATTCAAATCATGGGCTTTCCCGTCACTGACATCGCTTTCGAGTGAGGAAACTGACGTTAACATTAGGTTTACCAGCTTTACCATGTCTTACAAGACTTGTCTGCTCAAAAGTCGATCATCGGTAAACAGCCTCTTCATTGAAGAACCTACCAACTCCCAAACAGTCTCTATATACTATTCGTTCGTGACATTCATTGGTGAAATTAAGCAAAAAGAACTAGTTTTATTTCCACAGCGTTTCTATTAACCACCCCCCCTCCGTCCCCCTTAGTTTTAACAGAAGTTACTTATTGCTTGTCAAATTTATCTATTGAATAATTTTCTTCGCCTATTTTTAAATTCAGAATTATACGACTGGACTAGTGCCTCCAGTACCACCTCACTCCTCTCACCGTGGGATTGATTACCTCCATTTACTTGCTTGCACTTTTCAAATTTGCGCCAGAAATTGCCCCATGAAACTGAAATAAAGTGAGCTTGGTTAATTGATATACAGCGACGTCTCTGTTTACAGTAAAATCCTGACTAATTTGTTTTTGTCCACCAACATATATAATTCATTTATCAACTTACGGTTCAACTGAATATACATGTACATGTATTAAATCTTATTAAATCTGTTTGTGCAAAGCTTTGCACTTTGTTTCAACTATTTCTATAATAATTTTACTAAATAAGTATGCTTTCAATTTGTTCGTAGTATTGTGTTAAACTAAACAAATAAAACTAATTGAAAGTGTTACGGAAAATAAAAATTACTTTACAATTATTTAGCTACATTCGAAGTCATGCAAAATTGAAATAAGGTAGAATATTTGGTCTTGCTTGTGGAGACCTAACGTCCATTTTATTATCATGGACTTCAAATGGTCGCCTCGAAACAATGCATTCAACATACGTCAAATGTATTCATTTATTTAAAGAATTAAATTAGAATATATGAACTATATATTTATTAATGAATAAATTGAATTGAATTTAATATTTATGAATTTGCCAGTTACAGTTACTATTTATATGTAGGCCTATAACAGAGTACGAAAATAAATTGCCAAAAATAATAGTGGCGCATCAGGAAGAGTGCTCTAACTATGACCTCTTCATACGTAATTAAGGAAGGAATTTACTATGAAAATATGGTTTTAGGTCTTCTCTAACTTTACTATGGCCGGTTGACTCTGCTTCAATGATTTACTTGTTTTTAGTTATTAATATAATATTAATTAAATCTTTGAATAAAACGTATTAAATTTTTCTCGACAACTGGAGAATATTACTAGTTTAAAATATCGTAGTATTGCGATTTGCGTCTTCAGCCATTCTTATAGAAATTGGAGTAGAATAACTCTCATTATTGTAACAAGATTCTAGTGTTTTTTTCAAGCGCTTTCTGAAGAATTATTCAAAATTAATATAAAACAACAAAATTTCTTTATGTTTGCGTAGCATGGAAACAATTCTAGGAATTGTTGACAGAAACTTGTAGACCTAGGTATACGATAGTAAGGGTGATTGCACTTATGTATTACTGTTTTATGTATATGGCCTCCATATTAGAGGATTTGGAACTTAAATGGCAGTATAGCAGGCTGATTTATGAATGGCATGAACACTTTAATTGTTATTGTTGCTATTTAAGATTTAAATTTATTCTAAATAATTCATGTTTTTAAGCTGTTAAAATTCTAACCATTGTATTAATATTGCAATAAAATTTCAGTAATGATAAGTATTATAACTTTTAATCATAAATCCACTCATATAATGGTTCAATCAAATTTTCTCTAAACTAATAATTCATTCTATTTTCTATAGTATTTTAAAGACCCACACATGGAAATGATGAGGAAAGCGGAAGACAGAGATGAGTAGAGGTATTATATACCAAGGACCTTCCAGTAGGTAGTGCACTAAGAGAGAGAGAGAGAGAATTTAATTGCGTCCATTTGTCAAACTCTGTCACAACGGTTGATGTCAAGGATGACATGAAAATAATCAATCAATAAAAATTTAATGTCTGGTTCCATGCCAGAAGGTAATGTAAGGGACGTCTTTTGCAGATTCTACACAAACAGGCGCTATATATTTATTACCGATTTATATATAATATATATATATATATACATATATATATATATATATATATATATATATATATATATATATATATATAGTATACTATATATATAGTATATTTATTTTATATCTATGTATATTATATATATATATATATATCAATCCAGTTGAGTGTCAAACCTGTAAAGTTTAAATTATAATTAAGCAATATCGCATATTGACTACTGGAAGAATTAGTTTGCGTTGAGTTAAACGGCCATTGATGTATTGGGATAGAGTGAAAGATCAATCGATATTTTATCCTCACCAGCATCTCATTTCAATAAATTACACTCCGCACCTTATTCAAGTCGCATGTGGTCAACGCTAATTTATCTTCCACAGTTAAAACTCTTTCAGATGGCATTCGTCTATTTCAATATTTCTGCAGATATCGACAGTGGTAATACTTTGAGTAAAATGAATGTACATGTAGGTAATATTTTAAATGAATAGCTTATAAACTATAAAATGTGAAGTGCTGAATATGATGATAAATAAATGTCATTAAATTTAATGAAGTAGGAATTAATTTAATTGCATAGTGTAATTAACTCATCATCATCATCATCTTCTCTGGAATCCCTGTTCAACTATGATCTGGATATGAATAGACTGTCTCAAATCCTCTCTGTCCTACATCATATCATCCATCAGTCAATCCCTTATGTGAGACTTTTCCATAATGTAATGCATAATGTAATTAACTAAATAATTAAATTATTAATTAGATTACTACAATTAAAGTATAATTTATTTTTGAGTCAGAAATTAATATCGGTATTAAATATATCATTTAATTTTACGCAAGGAAGCATCATACAGGCAACAAAATCTGGAAGTCCATATTCATTTGACGATTACAATTAAAAAATTGTTTAAAGTATCGCCTTTTTAAAAAGATTGCGCACTTATCAATGCATGAATAAGTAAATCACACGCATTATAGTGAAATGATCGATTATGTCAATCTATCACTTTAATACCACATGCTTAAACCGCTAAGCAATTTAGTCAAGTTTCGGTTTAATCAGTGTTGTGAATGTCTGAGATTTTACTCTCAGATCAGTGCGGCCGGGAATCGAATTCATGAACTACAGCCTTCAAGAGATGACAAAAATGAGTTAGTATCGCAATATACGATCTTTGCAGTTGTTTGTTGATAAATTTGCTCTTTCTTACCTTTCGCAATATACCATCTGCGCATCTCAAAAAACGAAAAAATAAAAAGTGGTTGTTAATTTTTCAGAGTCAACGATAAATCTCAACTACCGAAATATTTCTGGACGGGCTTCACTTTTATGAGACTATTTCCCGTGTTGTGTCCGGGAAACTGAATATGCTTTTCGGGTCTGTCACTTGAAGACCATCAGAGAGATAGAAAGAGAACGACAAAGACAGAGAGAGAGAGAGAGAGAGACATAGAGAGAGGCAGAGAGAAGGAGAGAGAGGGAGAGAGAGAGAGTGAGAGACCAAGAGAGACCGGAAGAAGCAGAGGAAGAGAGAGAGATATGGAGAGCGAGAGAGAGAGAAAAGAGAAAGAGAGAGAGAGAAAGAGTGAGAAAGAAATGTATTTGCTATAACTTTGTGGTAGACTATAAGCATAGTCGACAGTAGCACTCTAATTGTTGTTGTTAAATTTTTATGACAAGTACGACTGAAATTGAATTTTAACGTATGAGAAATTACGAATTCTAGCTCTATTGCTGCAAAGTTTCCCCACTATCAATGAAAATTAATTCCCGAGATCCTCAGGATTATTGTTTACTTCCCGATTGCATCAAACCTAAGATCTGAATATTAAAAGATCGAGTCATCCAGCATCGAAATTATTTTACATAAAATGCGTGACGCTTCATTTTATTCTTAATAACTTATTATTTTCAATGTTATAGATATATAGGTATTAAATGTGGTCAGTAACTCTTATAAAAATTGTTCACTTTGTTGTAAATCAGTCACTTTGAAACAATTTTGAAGATATATATTATGATGATGGGTTTACTATTGAAGTGAATTTATAAGAATATATTTTACATTCTGCTTAAATTAATATATAGATTAAGTACTGTTGGCCTTTGTTTTTTCACGCATACACTTGATATTTTGCACTCTAGAATTTCACGTATCATTAGGCCTACATGTATGGTGTGATAAATGAAATAAATAAATAAATAATATTGCTTTTTAAATTTAGCTCATAAATGTTTAAATAACAGTAGAAAATGTCATCATCATGATCATCATCATCGTCCTTTAATTTCAGAGTCGGGATACGAATAGTATATCCTCCCCAGTCCTCCAAATACCATAGACTACATACGTAGGCCAATATATATATATAATATATATATATATATATATAATATATATATAATATATATATATATATAAACCGAGAAATGCAACGGAAAACCACCTAAAAGGCCATATTTTTCCCAAGCTAGAGGCTGCATACAGAATGGGTAAAGCATAGCTCTTTGTTAAGGGATTAACCCGCTGATCTTGAGTGCTCTATACGTAGCGTGAAAGCAGATTTTAGTAAGAATATGTACCGTAGGACTGCCGTTCGATAGAACTCAAGGGAGATAATTAATTTTCATTTGATTTAATGTGCTATTGACCTGTTTTACTTAGCTAGTTAATGGCAAACTTTCTTTGTCAAAAATGACAAGAAATTTTTTCCGAATTAATATAAATAAAAATACAAGTTTCACTAGAATATTTCATAGCTGGAGGCTATTAATTCTTACTCTCTCCCTGAAGTCATTTACTTATTTAATGTTTCTCTCGTAGTTTGTTCTCCGTTTTTTATAATAAAATTAAATAAATATAAATTCTGTCACACTAACTCAGTGGTGCTTTCAAGGAGGGGGGGGGTTGACTAACCATCTAAGATCGATTTCGAAGAACATTTTACGTAAAGAAAACTGAAAATTTAAATTTAAATTATTATTTCATATGACAAAAAATCGAGAGATAGTGGGCAAAAATGGGAAAAAGTAGATTAAAGCAATTTTAAATGTTGCATGATTTTGAGGCTATAAAAATACGAAAATAGGACATCACTTAATTCTGGCGCATCAACCATTCCCCCTTGAAAAATTCTGACTACGCCCTCTTTCGCCTGAGGCTAATTTTTTATTTTTCATTTTTTATATCTCTGGTAGAATTTTTCTTTCTGACATTGAAGTGGCTAATGGATATCTATTGGTCATTTCATTTAATCCTTCAGGTTTTAATGATATTAATATTTCATGAGCCAGTTAGAGTTTGTTGTTAAAAATTCTGAAATTATTACCGCTAAATCGATGGAATTGAAAATTCCAATTTTATATGAAACATGTTGCTAGCCACATGACATTTTTCTTCCATTGTTACTTTAAATAATTCAGTATTTTAAGAATCTTTAAATATTCAGTCTGAAAAATCGAATAAAATTTGTATTACTCAATTTAAGACAACAGTATATCTATTTTATTTTGCAACATTTGTCAAATACTTATTTTAAAGTAATGGTAACTTCTTGCTGAATTTATTCTAAACTTTGTATGAATTAGTCAAATATCCAGAGTATCTGTTATGTTTAGTTTTCTACCTGACATACTGTCAACTACAATATACATGTATAATAGGTATAATAGACAATATTTGACTTGAGACAACTGTGGCTTCCTATATCTTCTCCATTTAATTCACTCTCAATTCCGTGTGTTAGTCGTGGTTGGTCGCCCCTAAAAGAATCGAGTAGTAAACTGTTGATCTATTGTACTTCTATTGTCCGGATACAATAGAAGATAAAGGAAAAAATTATCAAATTAAAATACTTAAAAAATAATATATTTTTTTATTCTTTATCATCAATTGCTTGGGTAAGCAGGATTGTTTTCTCAGTGAATGACGCCCATGACCAGAAAATGTTATTCAAAGCTGAGGAAGTATAAGGGCCCACCTCGTCATAAACAGAATCCCCAAGAATAATAGTATATTAAAAGGAATGTTAAAGATTGCTGACATGAAGAGGAAAATTGAAGATAAAGATTAGTGGAGGCTTTATATACCATGGACCTGCCAGTAGGCAGTGCACTAAGAGAAATCATCACAAGAGGAACGGCCTCTTTAAGGCATTGACCGCTCGGTGGCGTCTTGATTTAGAAAGTCTTAGAGAACATTTGTCTAAGAAAGATTCTTGGTTTTTCAATCCAAGATTTAATTTAATTTTTAACTTTTTAAAATTGAATACGATGGGGTAGCTGACCCGCAATGAGTAAGTAATGTACTTTGTTTGTAAGATTTTTGCAAAAGATATAGGCTCACCTTTTCACATTTTCCCACTGTCGTTCTTTATCCATAGACTCTTGCACCGTAATCAAGAATTATTCTTTTAAACTTCGACCTTCTTTCCATTTCTACTGCGATTTTCTAAGACATTTTTCACACACACACTCTTTCGATCTACATGTATATATCTGTCTCACTCCCTCTCTCACTCTCTCTCTCTCTCTCACTCGCTCTCTCTCTCTCACTCGCTCTCTCTCTCTCTCTCTCTCTCTCCTATATATATATATATATATATATATTATATATATATACATATATATACATATATATACATATATATATATAT
Source organism: Enchytraeus crypticus (assembly GCA_905160935.1). NCBI lineage: Eukaryota > Metazoa > Annelida > Clitellata > Enchytraeida > Enchytraeidae > Enchytraeus > Enchytraeus crypticus. Next base: position 817,640 of record CAJHZI010000552.1, on the reverse strand, counting down.
ATATATATATATATATATATATATATATATATATATATGTCATCTCTTTTTCCTGCTGGTCTAACGTGTACCCTCCAATCTCCCCATGTTTTCTCTCTTCAACTATTTCTAATAAAGTTTCTATTTCATTACAGTTTTCTCTCTGAAATGGATGAACATGGTAAATTACTAAGTAAGTTTAGCTCCGTAGATATAGTATTATCTTAGTTACCTATATCTTAATCTGATCCTTTTTATTTGTTTTTTATTATTTATTTATTTTATATCATTAAATGTTTTATTTTTTGTTTTATTTAGTTTTTTGGTTATCTTTATCTTTGCACCGAATTTAATTATATTCTACCACCCAATTAAATGAAATCCTCACTGTATAGTTATGGAGGATCTCCTTGTATCAATCAATCAATCAATCAATCAATCAATCAATCAATGTGTGCTCAGTACTGTAAGTAAAGCTAGACATATACCGCCCATACAAACAACTGAAAGTGACATTTGTAAAATGTCAATGTTGGGGTGCTTGAAACTACGACGCTTCTGTCCTTTCGCTTTCGCTAATTGACACCTTCCAACCTTCTCCCAGACTAAGGCGTTAAGGGTGCCAGTCCCCCCTTCAATATAAGAATAAATTTAACGTTTCAAACTATATATCTGAGACAACCTCAATAGTTATTTCTTACTCTATTATATTAATATTGAGATCATCGTCATCTTCTTCTTCCCTAGAATCACAGTTCAATGAGGGTCGGTATATGAGTAGACCTTCATCAATTCTATATGTCCCTCTCCAGTCCTAATAAGCCCGCATAATTCCATTCGTTTAAATTTTTACAGCATGTTCTGAAGCCTTGGCGCTCAACAGCTGAATGTCTATTCCGACGGTTGTTTGAATCTTATTTTGATGTCGCTTGTTATGACACGCGCAGTGTACGGTTGGTCTATGCTTCAAGCAATCCGACCACAATAATAATAATAATAATAATAAAGGTTTAACGTCCGTTTCCTCATACAAGGAAAATGTCAGGGACAACACTGAGTACTATATAAATATTGAAATGATTCAGAAAAATTCAAAATATTTTCTCTCTAAAAGGTGTTTATTAGTGTTAGAGAATATCAGCTTTTGGACTGTTTCAGTTTGCAATTTGAATTAAACATTACAAATTAGTCGTAATATTGTCACAAAATCTTGACTAAAAACGTGTCTGGTTCTGTCTCGCAAAATCATATTCAAATCTAAGATAAACGACTAATCAGAGTATGGAGCGAGTTGTTATACAACATAATTTCTCGAAATAATTTCAATAAGGCTTGACCATTTCACTTTTCTGAAATAAGGTATATACTCAGAAAAAGGGTGTCTTCTACGTTTAATACTTTGACATTTGATGATTTAAAATTTCGTTAATTGCGTCAGAATTTTAGGAATCTTTTAAGAATCAATAGAATAGAACAAGAGTACATACTAAAAAATAAAACCATAACTATTTTGCTTTGCAACATTACTAAAATACTATAATGAATGTCTTCATAGCGTAGGGGTAACGTCTTGAAGTTTTAACGGACTGATCCTGTAGTGAATTGAAGTCTCGTGGGTTCGGATTCCAGCCGCGCTGATCTGAGAGTAAAATCTTAGACATTCACTGGACTGGTTATACGGAAAATGGACTAAATTGCATAACGGTAAACATGTGGTATTAAGAGCTATAGATAACAATATCGTTGATTATTTAACTTTTACTTAATTTTTACTATAGAAATAAAAGTAATTTAACTAAAGAAAAGTAATTTACTAAAATTAAAGCGAAAATAAATTTCATACATCTCAATATTTGAAAAATTCGCAAAAGTACACATTTCGATGGTTTCGGACTCTGAAATTTTCTTGTAAATGTAACTGATCATCGTGGAAGGTTACGTCCAGGTCCTGAATTAGTTTCATCGACGCCCGCTTAGTTCTTCTTTTTTCTCTTTGAACAAAACGAGATAGGACGCCTCGGCCAGGGGATGATTGATGAGAGCTGATTATAGCTTACTGATTCCACTTCCAAACGAGCAACATGGAAAACTCTCGTTTTATCGTAGAGAGTAGCGTTTAAACAAGCACATTGAAAGACTTCAGGTGATCCATAGTGAAAGTAAGTAAAAACTATTTATGCGACTTCATGGAGAATCTGGAACATGTGAAGCATGTGGAACATGTAAAACACGTGGAATATGTGAAGCATGTGGAACATGTTGAACATATGGAACATATGAAGCATGTGGAGCATATGGAGAAAATGGAACATGTGAAGCATACGAAGAATATGAAACATGTGGAGCATGTGAAACATGTGGAGGATATGGAGCGTGTGGAGTATGTGTAGCATGTAAAGCATGTGAAACATGTGGAGGATATGGAGCATGTGGAGTATGTGTAGCATGTAAAGCATGTGGAACATGTGGAGGATATGGAGCGTGTGGAGTATGTGTAGCATGTAAAGCATGTGGAACATGTGGAGGATATGGAGCATGTGGAGGATATGGAGCGTGTGGAGTATGTGCAGCATGTGGAGGATATGGAGCGTGTGGAGTATGTGCAGCATGTGGAGGATATGGAGCGTGTGGAGTATGTGCAGCATGTGAAGCATGTGGAACATGTGGAGGATATGGAGCATGTGGAGGATATGGAGCGTGTGGAGTATGTGCAGCATGTGGAGGATATGGAGAGTGTGGAGTGTGTGGAACATGTAGAGCATGTGGAACATGTGGAGGATATGAAGCATGTGAAGCATGTGGAACATGGGGAAATGTAATTATGCAACATGTGATACTTCACAAACTTGTGAATTTTATTTATGTGAAGCAGTTGAGTAACATGTTAAGCTGTCTTGTGGAAAAGTGCCAAATGTTCTCTTATCTGGGCGTAACCCCGAAGACTCCAATTTGTATCAGTTACACATGTATAACAACGAAAAACTCCGTAGGGGATATCATATATATATATATATATATATATATATATATATGTGTGTGTGTGTGTGTGTGTGTGTATGTATGTATATATATATATATACATGTATATATAGATATATATAACCATATATACGAATATATATATATATATATATATATATATATATATGACTTTAATATGGGTCCCTATTGCCTATGGCCTTGGGTTAACACTGATTTTGCAATTATGTGGTATTCAATTAATTATATGCATGGCATTGTGTATTTGCTGTGCAAAATGGAAATTTTAAATAAATAAATTAGCACTGAATTGAATATTTAAAATTATACTTAGTACCCATACCCGTTTTGAGTCCGGGTTGCTAAAGAATAGATCAACTGTAGACAGCACGTGTTGTAAAAGGCGGCAAAGCACTAAGATCTAAACCAACGTCAAAGTGGCATTATATTGATGAGCTCCTAGGTTTTAGAAATTTCTATAAAATTGTCTAAAATAAATGTAAACGTTTTTAGGGAATGACTAATGAAATGGTGTGAAACAGAGTGAAAAATGTCTATTCGTATCTCGACCCTAGTTAAACAGGAACTTAAGTTAAGTAGGAGTTTACTTTGTATTAGAGGTTATTAGAACTTTTAAAATTAAAATTTAAGATATAAATTACTTTTAATTCAAAAAAAGAATTTAAAAGTTTCCACAGACTGCAGTAAGTATATTTAAGATCTGATACTTACTTTTCATTCTAATTTTCTAATATTATGAGGCCTGAAATGCAAATTCTAATGGCAGGTCCATTTTATGTTTGGCCTGTTATGCTGCCGAAAAGTCTCGAATGACATAATCATATAAATTAATTATGACATATTAGGCTTAAATGTAAAACTGTTCTAGTAAATGCAAACTTCTCAAAAAGATGCCAAATTACTTTTTGGAAGAATTTGGTGAATTCAGAAATAAATTTCAAATAAAATATGATATAGGGCCTATGCTAAATTTTGATCTAATCCACTACTTAATTTTTAACTCTCTTTAAATTAAAGCATGATATAACACTTTCATATGAGAAGTATTTGACTGCATCATCATCGAATTTCCTCTATTATTCATTAGACGGATGACAAGGATTAACGAAGATTTATTGCATTGCACATATGGGCTATTCAATTTCATTTCATAAGATTTATTCTTTTGAAGACCTGATGAGCTTTTTAACTTTTCGTCCTAATCGCTTAAAAACCTGATCCTTCCAGATGTATAACTAATTTGACTGTTAGGTATTAGCAGAACATTGCCGTCCATTTATTTCCAGGATGGAAGGGTTAAGGATAAAATCTTGCATCATCTTCTCTCAAAGGAATCGGACGTGAAATGAAAACTTAGTGTATTGTTTTGTCATTCTTTTAATGTCATACCATCGACGATTTGTCCAAGATTCAAATTCGTGCATATATATTAAAATATATATTTATTGAACTCGCAATGGAATATAACATTGACTCTATATTCAACATGATCATTCTCTATTGCATGAACTAGTACACTAGTTGGATATTATCAACGTTGCTATCTATATGTACGATGCTAAGTACATGTATGAGGATTACTTTTATGTCAATTATTATGTTAACTATGATGTTAACTATAATGTTAATGCTAATGTTAATTATGATGTTAACTATGATGTTAACTATGATGTTAACTACGCTGTTAACTATGATGTTAACTCTGATATTAACTATGATATTAAATAGGATTTTAGCTATGACGTCAACTGCAATGTTAACCTCAGTGTTAATTATGAGTTTAACTACGATGCTAACTATGAGGTAGCACGAAACTTTTACATCCCATGAAGCGTGACTGATTGATTGTCGGGTTGCCAGTCAGGCGTTAAACTCGCCGTCATTATTAGTGGAACAGTTACTGTTATATAAGACAGGGTGGCCGTTACCATACATCTAGGCGGTCTTAAACTATTAGAATAGGGGACGATGATGAAACAATTAAATGATACCGAGTACATGAGCGAAAGGCCAAAAAAAATAAGTGTTAAATTTATTTGAGTTTCGTTTTAGTTAATACCGGACACAAAGAACACAGCAAAACAGCAACATAAATTAGCAAATTTATAAAAATGAGAGAAACTATGCAATAGCAAAAATATTCCTATGAATATAGCTGTATTGGAATTATGAAATTTTTTTGCATCGTTTTTGGACCTTAGTTTTGCTCGCCGGCTTGATTTTGTGTCAATAGTGCTCGATGTTGTCATTGATGACTGTAGCACTCTAATTGTTGTTATTATTGTTGTTAGTATTATTATTGCTATAAAACAGGTCAAATATAATACTTAACTGGAATGGCACGAGAATAACGTGATATGCATTCTGTCTAAACTTGCACATGTTTAGACAGGAACCGGTCTAAACATGTGTAAGATATGTCCAGAAGGCACATCAGCATCAGTCTAGCGGTTAGAGTCCTGCACATACGTATTATCTATCCTATTAGTGTTATATTATTTATGTTTATTATTTCCAATTTTTCTTCGATCTTATGTTGCTATGTTACTATGCTTACGTGTTTCCGGTAGTCAACTAGATAGAGCTCAATTGTGCTCTTTCTGTCGACCGTTTTATTTGTATTCCGTCTCGTTTTATGCGCTTTGTGTATATTTTGATTCAGTTACAAATAAATGATCATGGTTCTCTCTCTCTCTCTCACTCTCTTTCCTAGCAGATCATTCTGTAGGCTCTGGCAAGTTAAATATGAAAATTAGTTTGATTTAAAATCAAAATTGTCCTTAAATCTACCATTAGGCTCCGAGCATCAGCATATGTCAACTTATTTCGAGTGTTAATTTGGGAAAGTTTTTTAAAGCTGACTTTCAATCTATATTTAAATTGTTTTTAAAAAGTTCTGCGTAAAAATCTGATTTGATTTTTACAGATTGACAAAAATATCCAAAATATCAACAATTTCATGTCTTAATAAAAGTCGGGGGCGTCTCGATCAAATTCTTTCACATTGGATCAGTTGTTATGCCTAGTCTTTACAATAGATCTTGAAATTTAATTCATCATCATCATCGTCAGCTCAACCCAACTGTGATAGTCGCCTCTTTGTAATGTTCAATAGATCTTTTCCCATCATTATAATGTTTCATGCAGCTTACATCATCTTTATAATGATCTATAAAGTTTCTATCATCCTTGTAATGATCTATATAGCTTACATCATATTTATCATGATCTATGCAGCTTGAATAATCAATATAATGGTCTATACAACTTATATCATCTTTATAATAATTTATAGAGCTTCTATCATCTTTGTAATGATTTACTTATCTCATCTTTATAATGATCTATATAGCTTCTATATAGGTTTGAGTATCTAATAAACTTATTGCAATCATTTAATGGTCAACTCATTTTTTTTTTTTTTTTTTTTAATTGTATTCTACTATGTTTACTTAATGCGAGCAAGTACTCATAAAGCAAAGCTAAAGCTAATTATAACGTCAGTTTCATCACTCAAAAGCGATATAAGTGACGGGCGAGCCCAGGATTTGAACCCCGCACATACTGATCCACTGTCGAATATCTTACCGACATCCCCACTAGCTCCAGCCATACAACAACTAAGACTTAAATCGATATGTGCAAGTTTCTTGTAGATAGTTCTCTTATAGTTCACCAGCCACCTGTTAATAAGCTGAATGTCAAGTTTTTATTTCACGAGTATAATATTAGCACAATTACGTGGGAGAACGCGTGCGTGGACTACAGTCAAATAGCTTTAATAACATAAAACAACTCCTGCCATTAGAGTACATCAGAAAATCTAATTTTACATTCCTCTCAAATCCCCATCAAACCAGAACGTCATATACAGCGGGTAAAAGGTAATTGGGCATACGACTGATGTTGTCATTGCCTTGCCTCTTCAGTCACTTGTTCCCCAAGGGAAGTCTTGCGGACAAGTTAGTTTAGAAATTGTATCGAGGATTTAGGACTCATAATATAGTTTACATTAATTCATTTTAATTCATTTTATTTCATTTTTTCCACACGCCAATGGTAGTTTGAGATTAGGATCTATGACTTACCAACGTTGACGACGATATTACAGATTTCATTATTTATTTATTTAGGCCTAATTCTATCAAACCACTATCAGTTAAAAAATAATAAAACGATTTATTGTAAAACTGAACAATGGTATTACCGGAAATACTTAATATTACCAGAACTACTTTATATTATCAACAAATAGTTTGTGTCAAATCTTGCTTCAATTTTGAAACTTTAGTATCACATAAAAGCTATACGTCTAAATTGAGCTTCTGATTCAACAATCATATACCGTAGATGACGAAACGATCGAGTTTTGAATTTTTGACCTTTGTCTTATCAGTTATACTTTTACTGACCGACTTCGCCATTTGCTGGAGCCAATGGTGAAGTCGGAAAGATACTCGACCGCGGATCAGTAGGTGCGGGATCAAATCCTGGGCTCGCCCGTCACTGACATCGCTTTCGTGTGAGGAAACTGACGTTAACCTTAGCTTTACCTTTTTGCCAACTAAATTCCTGTCGAATACGTCAGTAAATGGTGAGTCGCATTAATTTTATGCAATCTGATACCTGAAAATATCTGTAAAATCAAGGTAGCAATAGTTTTACTTATCTAAGACTGCATAGATACAGAAAGGCTGCTGACAATTTGTTAGTTATTGAATTTTCCAGTGGCAAACCGAAATGAAATGGGTATGCCCTTCCCGATAGATCCTTCAGTGGAAATTCTGTAGCACAGTCTAGATATATGACGATGACAACGGAAGAGTTGGAAATCACCCAAGGGAGAATTCGGCGTTGGAATTTGACCGGAGCTTGGAGGGAAATCTGGAAAGACTTAGCGGAGGTTAATACACTGTAGGTGGAAGTCACATTGTTAAGTGTTTTGACCCTATTTAGTATCATTTGAAGTTAGATATGACCTTGAAACAGAATTGATTAAATTTAATGCATTAGAAAATAAAATGAAAAATTATAGAATAAGAATATGAAAAGAAAATTAGTATAAACAATAAGTAAAATCTATTTATCAATATATTTTATTATTTTTAATTTTAAGTTATCGTTAGTATAATGAGATGTTCTTTAATTCAATAATAGAGATAGTGTAATTTAATATTTAATATTTCTTTTATGGGCAATAGTTACTGTGAAGGCTATGGTTACCATATGTTCTACAGTATTCTGAAGCATAGAATACAATTAATAAACGTATTTATTATTCTTTGTAATTGCTCCTGACTGTATTATCTCACAGAGCTTAGGCTCTTGCGTGGTATCCTTTTCTTTTTTTAATTTTATTTATTTAGTTTCTAATTGGGTATGCTGTATTTATTGTTTATGATGACATGAAGCAAATAAACCTTTGCACTAAAGTAAAGTAATCACAACTTGCATCAAGCGGCAAGATGACAAAACGTAATAATTTAAGTCTAAATTTAACGCATTAATATAAAGGGTCCTGATTTAATCCTGATTGCTAGTACCCTAATGGCACTAGCAGCCCGTCATACGATGGGACTAAACCCCACTCTTGTTATAATTCCTATGAAAGCTGCTGTCTTGCAAGGATAAAACTGCGAACAGCACCGCAGGCGATGTATTTCAAACATGAACATTTACAGTAATAGACGTCTAAGTATTATTTATATGTTGGAGATTTGTATGTCCTTCGAGAAAGTCAAATTACCTTCATTTACGCAGCTCTCAGACGCTTCGCTTTTTCAGGTCAGAACTGAGCAATGCGGATGAAATCTTAAAGAATATTTTTATAATGAGACGTGGATAAAAATGATGACCAAGTTGATCTTACAGTAAAAACCCTTAGAATGTAGAAGTATATTTTTTCTACAAATATTATTTTATGTTTGTTATAGAAATCTCTTTATTATTGTGAAGTATTCGCAACTGAAGTGACGAGTAAGATTTGATGAGTAAGCGAATCATGGGATGCGTGTTGGACAAACTAGCATTAGAACAGATGTAAATCAGATGGCGGCAATTATCAACCTAAATCACGTCACTATTCCATCAATTCCATGTTAACTGTTTTATGAATTATTACGTTAGATTATAAAATAGTCGTTTATTTCTTGAAATACATCAATCACGACACTCGACCGAAGTTCAGTATGTGCTGGGTTCAATGTAAAATGTTACCAACGTTAACAAAAATCATTATATCACGGAAGGCATATTACAATAAAGTAAATATACTATTTTTGGCTCATGCTAATTCCATTTCAGCAATAGAGCCCGAATAATTTCTTAACGTCGTCGGTCCCCCGCCAACTCTATATAAGGATTCCCAGGCCCATGGGCCCCATCCAAATACCCCAATGATCCTTTGAGGCCCATTTGTGGGCTCCCAGGGGCCCCTTCCAGAGCTGAGCAGATGGGCCTGTGAGTCCAGACCCACGAGCTCCCGCGTAATTAAACCCTATATATATATATATATATATATATATCAATATATATTTATATATATTATATTTATTTATATATATATATCCATATATATATATATATATATATATATATATATATATATATATATATATATATATATCTACCTATATATACATATTATATATGAATTATAATAAATATAAATTTGTATATATATAATTATATATATATATATAATATATATATATATATATATATATATATATATATATATATATCATTGGATGGTAAGAGGGGACCCATCTCACCATGAAATATTCTCCCCCGAGATTAAATGGTATTTAATTCACCAAACTGAGGAAGGCAACGGGAAACCACCTCAGAAGCCATATTTTTTCCCAAGCTATAGGTTACATAAGGTATGGATAAGCCAAAGACTTTGTGAAGAGATTTACTTGTTGATCTAAGGAGTGCCCTTATGGAGCGAGAAAACATACTTTGAGTATGAATATGTACCTTGAACCTGCCACTTGGCAGTGCACTGAAGAAGAATATATATATATATATATATATATATATATATATATATATACATGTATATATATATATATATATATACATGTATATATGCATATCATAATTCATATATAATATGTATATATATACAGGTATATATATATATTTATATTTATTTATTTCTATATATATCAATATATATTTGTATATATTATATTTATTTATATATATATATATATATATATATCAATATATAAATATATATATATATATACATGTATATATATAAATATATATATATATATAATATTATATATATATATATATATATATACCTGTATATATATATACATATTATATATGAATTATGATAACTTTATATATATAATTATATATATATATATATATATATATATATATATATATGCATATCATAATTCAGACCTAAATGCTCTCTTGTATGTAAAATCAAATCTAAGACAATCGAATACATGCTAGATGTACTTTCAGACACATTGGACTTAAAACCCCCAAATCTTCAGTGCAATTTCAACCAATTTCAATAATGCTACTTTAATAATTAATAATACTTTAATAATAATAATAATGCAATTTCAACCAATGCTACTGCATTAGTTTCAATAATGTTTTAATTAACACGCGCAGAGACAGTGCATCAGTCCTCTTAAAACAGGATTTCTTTTTGGCTGACCCCAACCTCGTGCAAGTTAGTTCATCTCATACATCATCATCATTATCATCGTCTCCTAAATAACATTTTAACCAGGGTCGGGACTAGAAAATTTTGTAGCAATTTCTGAAGCCTAGGCACTCACCAACCGAATACACTCTCTGACAGTAGCTCGTCTTTTACATTGGCGAAAATTGAGCCATTGATTTTGATTCAGGAAAGCTTCATCCGTGCGACAATGTTTCTATCATTGCAGTATAAATAACGCGTTACAGAGAACATTTTTTATATTTAATGAACGATCGACAATATTTGACAGTTAATGTATATCGTATTAATTGAATAATCCGAGCTAAATAATAGGAAATTAATTAACTAACCGTAAAATTTGTTCTGAGGTGTGTATTTTTGATATTCTTGTTTTTGTTATAATTTTTCTTTTTCATATTTTCTTATACACTAATGCATGTAGATTCTGAGCTGGACAGGATATTGCTTAAACTCTTTTCCTTTGGTTCCTGAGCATGGTTGAAATAAACGTAGATTTTCATTTTAACCGGAAATTACTTTACAAATAGTAATATTTTTATTACAACTGTTGTATTAGAGTCATTGTAGCGTAGAACAACCGTATACTGCACATGCTGTAAGAGACAAGCAAGCAAGAACTGAAGATGAGAACGCGAAACCACTTCAGATGCCATGTATTTTTCAAGGTATAGATTATGTTAATATAAAAATGCAAAAAGCATTATAGTGAAATTAATACCACATGTTTAAACCGTTAGGCAATTTAGACCATTTTCCGTTTAAACAGTCCAGTGAATGTCCGAGATTTTACTCTCAGATCAGAGCAGCTGGGATTCGAACCCACGTGGGTTCGATTCATCTCAGGATTTATCAGTTAAAACTTAATGACGTTACCCTTACGCTATTAAGACATTCTAAAGAAATGCTCTAAAGATGCTCTAAAGTAAGGCATTAATCGATAGAGTGCTCTTTATGCAGCGTGAGGCTGAGTGTGAGTGGGAATTTGTTCTCCGATCTCCTTCTTGACATAACCATAGAGAGAGAGAGAGAGAGAGAGCGAGAGAGAGAGAGAGAACAAGATAGATAAATATGAGAGAGAGGGAACAAGAGAGATGGAGAGTATAACAATAGAGAGAGAGAGAGAGAGTAAAAGATTAGTACTGTTATTATCGTTAATTCTCACCATACTAAATAAACTAAAACTAATGTTAACGCCAGTTTCCTCTGTCGAAAGCAATGTCAGTGCCGGGCGAGCCCATGATTTTAACCCCGCATATACTGAGCAACAGCGTTGCTGGCTCCAGCCAGTGGCGATATCGGTAAAATATTCGAGGTATTTTTGGAAGCATTTACCATACCAAATGTAAAAAGGGACTGAATTAATATTGGCCCCTTCTTTCTTCAAGTTGGAAAATTTGGTTAACCGGTATTTTGAATTTCATGTGCTTTTTGTCGTGGCGAATATATGGCATTTAAGATAGGTATATTTTATTTGCACGAAAATCACAATGACATTGTAAATTATGCTAAGAATGACGAGAAAAATGCACATATAGGCCTGAAGGCTCTGACGTATATCCACGAAAGCTACAATTAAAAGCAGTCCATTACAAAATGAAATGGACTGTATTTTTTAATTGAAATTATGTATTTATTTTAATATATAATTTATGCTAAATATTATGATTACATTTGTAGTTGTTATTATATATTTAATAAATTATATATATATATATATATATATATATATATATATATATATCTAATAATTTAATATTTTATAAATTAATTTTATATTAGCTATAAATGTATATTAAGACCACCGCTAACCAAAACCACACGAGTAATATCAATCTACAACACCGCTTACAATACAGACTGCTGAAATATTCTCTCTAAGACATTTTTTCTAAATTACAAATTATAAAACATCTTCCCGCTGTTAAAATTGTCTTTATGTTTTATTCATACTGTTTCATTCATTCGAAGTAGAGCAATAATGGCTTGTCGTGCTGTCATTGCATCTAATTCTCGTATAGCCTGCAAGTCCTAGTTATGTAATTGTTGTATTAAAAGATCCTGTTTTATAACAATTTAATACAGAAAATAATCTTAGGAAACGAATGGAATTACATTTACACATTTCACGGAACAATTGAAGGATGGCTATATTTTTCTTCTACGTAAGAAGTTAATTCGCGATACTAGTAAGTTTTAAAACGAATATATTAGTAAACTCATCTATTTTTTCTTTGTAAGATCCTCTTAGACCCTCTTATCTGCCCATTTGTCTGTAACAACAACAACAACAACACGATTAGAGGGCTACTGTTTTCCAACACAACATCGAGTGCTGTGGAACCAAATCAAAACCGATGAGCAAGATGTGTGTGGTCCATAAACCGTGCGAGCCAAACTCTGGGTAATCAGTCCAAGGAACTGTTTTACTTTATAGTACTTTAAAGTACTATTGTACTTATTGTGCAATAAAGTTTAGTTAGGTTTAATTTTCTCTTCGTTCTATGCATTACATTTCTAGTACACTCTGTACCGTTTGTACTTGTAATCTATTTGTTACGTCTAAGACGTCCCTGACAGTATGAGGAACCGGACGTTAAATCTTCATTTTATTGTTTGAGGTATTCTCTCTTAGTGCGCGGCCTACTGGCAGGTCCATGGGATGAGTGGAGACGTTATATACCATGGACCTGCCAATAGGCAGTGCACTAAGATACATACATATACATACATACGAGATAGAAGACAAATATTGAGATAGACCTATAGCAATATAGAAATAAATATGAAAATAGATTGATATAGATAAATAGAGTTAGAGAATATATATCAAAAATTAAATTTTAGTAATATATATATATATATATATATATATATATATATATATATATATATATAAATTCTCTCTGTATCTGTCTCTGTCTATCTCTACTCTCTCTCTGTCTCTCTCTGTCTCTCTCTCTCTCACTGTCTCTCTCTCTCTCTCTGTCTCTCTCTCTGTCTCTCTCTCCTCTGTCTCTCTATCTGTCTCTCTCTCTCTATCTCTACTCTCTCTTCTATCTGTCCTCTTACTCTCTGTCTCTGTCTCTCGATCTCTCTCTATCCTTTGTCTATCTATCTCTGTCTCTCTCTCTATCTCTGTCTCTCTCTCTGTCTATGGTCTCTCTCTCTCTCTCTCTCTGTCTCTCTCTCTCTCTGTCTATGTCTCTGTCTCTCTGTCTCTGTCTCTCTCTCTGTCTCTCTCTCTCTCTCTGTATCTCTCTCTCTCTCTGTCTCTCTCTCTCTCTGTCTCTGTCTCTCTCTCTGTCTCTGTCTCTCTCTCTCTCTCTCTGTCTCTGTCTCTCTCTCTCTCTGTCTCTGTCTCTGTCTCTGTCTCTCTCTCTCTCTCTCTCTGTCTCTCTCCCTCTCTCTCTCTCTCTCTGCCCTTAGCCTCGGTCTTTCGTGACTTTTAACAGAAAACGTTTCGTGCTTCTTTATTGTTAATTCAACACTGCTTGAAAAAACTTTTTTCGTGTTGCTTCAAGGGCTTTGTCTGCAAATGGCGACAAGTGCACTAACATTGAGAAATGTTTTAAGTAACTGATAGTGGCAGCTCTGACACTGCGAAAGTTCTTAATGGAATGGTAACAGCGTGGTTACACCATTGAAGTTCTAAAAACTCAAAACAAAGTACACAGATAAATGTCAGTTACTGTAGCTATTAATTTGTATTTTAAAAATTATAGTCCTCTGTTCCGTATCCTATGCGAAATTACTGATTGTAGATTAACAGATCAAATGGATGTTTAGCAAGAGCCGACTAAACAAGATACTGAAAGGAGCAATACGAATAAATCAACACTGCCTGAATTCTTTGACATCCGTTTTGGTGAAGTAACTTAAAAATAGCAGAAACCCATTGTGTATGATAGAGTTTTTTTATTATTAGAAAATATTTTGGTTTCTAATTTCATCCTTCTTTTTTCAGCCATTTTTATCATATAATGGCACACATAAAGTAATAGTTTTTCTGTTCATAATTAATTTTTCTAGCCTTATAATATGGCAAACCCACAATTTGTCGTCAAAAGCTTATAATTTTTTAATTTATAAGTTGTTTCTATTTTGCTCGCTAAAATGATCAATTTTAATGAAAAAACATGTACTAACGTTGACCTTTTTAAAATTAATTGACAATGGTTGCTCTGAAACTGCTATGGCAATTCTTTAATTGATAATAAACAATACAATTCAATAGAAAATATTATGACACTATATCCAAGTCACACTAATAACAATCACTTCAGTACTCTTAGTATCCTGAGCAGTTTATGAGAACATCGAGCATGGAACAGTTTATGACGACTTCGTGCATGGAACAGTCTCCATGTACTATTAAAAGGTGGATCAACAAATTCTTTGTTCGGTTTTGCTCTGAAATGCAAATTTTGCTCTTTTCCTCTCTTTCCTTTATTCTCCTATTCACTTCAAACTGTCACACATTTGAAACCAGAGAGCAATGAGAGATTCATTAAAAAGATTGCAGCTTTGTTTCAAGGTTATCGTTTCTGTCGAAGCATTTGTTCCCAATGTTGCCTGTACATGTTAATTCACCATTATGAGTCTTCCCTCTTGAGAAGATGTTTCCGCGTAGAGCAATTGATAAAATTAAAATTCACGGATAACATATTAACGGTATAGAGGGACTCAATCATCCTATGATCTGCATAGATGACAGGGTCACGATAGAAATTCATATCCTTTTTGAAATATAGTCAGCATATTTATCAATAATTTCATTAAAGCACTTTAAGAATAATACTGTATTAAGGTTAAACTTTGCCTGCTGAAATGTATAATAAAAAGCATTTTTTCTATTAATGTTTCTTAACATTCTTAACATTAATCCTAACTGCAAAACACATACTTCATTTACCTGTCGTTCTTCCTTTTTCAGATTCGACAAGAATGCGTAGGTCCCTTGAAATTAATTCCTGGTGTTTTGTTTAGTTTCTATTACTATCTTGCTCATTCTATACTTGATTATTGCAACTCCCTGTTAAATGTTCCCTTAAAACCTCTATAATTCTTCGACTGTACGTTCAAAATGCTCTTTCTTGTGTCGTATGTAGTGTTAAAATTTCAACTCTCACACTTCTTCTTAATAAACCAAACAGGCTTCCAATAGCTCAACGTATAAAATACAAGATAGCTTTGAAATGATTAAATTACGGTAAGGTAAGCTCTCCTCTCCATCTGACCTTTTATTAATCTACATTCTTCTCGTAGGGTAGACTTGCCAGACAAAATCGTGTTACTGTACCGGACATTAGTACGCCATTGACAGACGCTCCTTCCTGTTTTCTGCTCCAACATTATGAAATTATCTACCACAAGATCTTTAATCTGTATATGTATTTCCTGAGCAAGCTCAAAATCCATCCTTTCTATCATCGGTAAACTTTATGATCATCTTACCCTGGATCTTGGACTTCCACTGTTTTGATTTCACTTTCTATTGCGTTCTTTGTTTACTCAATCGTCATCGGGTGTATCATTTCGATCTGTATGTGCAGAGTGTACGAGAGACGCCCCTGACATTGGCTTATGGAGAGGATCCGGACGTTAAAAATTATTATTTATTTACTTACTTTATTTACTTTATTTACACACTTTGAACTTTATTTATACTTAATTTATTTATATTATTTTTACAAAGACTGACTGCTTCAAATATGGCAGTCATTCAGCCTAGCATCTTATAGGCCTACAATGTCCCACAGAGCAGTCGATTTAACTGAGTAACTATAGTGATACAAGTTACTGCTTGGAGATTTAAACTCTATAGCCGCTTATAACAAAAGTCTTGTGAAGCTTGACGGAAAGCATGATTCAAACAATGAACAGGTAGAAAAATGAATTATTCTGTGTGGATTGACACAATATTTTTATGTGAATGGGTACCGGAAGAGCAAGGTTCCATTATAATGCTTTTGATGCAATAGATGGTTCTTGCATTTTCAACACTTTTAAGTTCTTAGCAACATATTCGAAACTGGGTCAGTTGAAATATTAAATTAAAGGTTGGCTTTCACAAACTCTTAGTTCTAAAAACCACATATATATATATATATATATATATATATATATATAGTATTATATAATATATATATATATACTATTATATAATATATATAAGAAATATCTGTAGTTTTTATATTAGATTTTACTTTTAATATTCTTAAATAATTTGTATTACATTGCTTGGTATATATATATATATATATATATAGAGAGAGAGAGAGAGAGAGCTTCGAATGAAGTGGTACGGTATCTCATAGTAGAGTTTAGACTGAAGCGGTACTGCATGTCATAGTAGAGCTTAGAATGAAGTGTTACGGTATCTCATATTAATGCTTAGAATGAAGTGTTACGATATATCATAGTAGAGCTTAGAATGAAGCGGTACGGTATCATCTTAGAATGAAGCGGTACGGTATATCATAGTAGAGCTTAGAATGAAGCGGTACGGTATATCATATTAGAGCTTAGAATGAAGCGGTACGGTATATCATAGTACAGCTTAGAATGAAGCGGTACGGTATATCATAGTACAGCTTAGAATGAAGCTGTACGGTATATCATAGTACAGCTTAGAATGAAGCGGTACGGTATATCATAGTACAGCTTAGAATGAAGCGGTACGGTTTTAAATTATTAGTCATAGTTGAATAGAGAGAATGAGAGAGTGAGATAAAGGTAAATTATTTCTTGTCAACTGCTCATATTTTGGGTCATTTTCTTAAGTATTCTTTATCTAGTTGGCACCCAGAAGCTCTAGTAATGTCGTCCATAGGCACATCAGTGACGACTAATTCTTGATTTCTTGAAGTATTTAACTATTTCTTAAGGTCATTAGAACAGGGATCTTCATTTTCTCTCCGCAGGTTCACTTAGGGCTACCGTTATGTCATCTCTTTTTTAGCTCTTGCAGCTCCAGATAAGTTTTAGAACTTCCTTTAATCATGCCAGTTAATTCTCCATCGCTAAAACTTTTAAGACAGAGCAAATAATTCCGTGTTTTGGTAAATATTTAGAAACACCAAGAAAATTCTGTTTAATGTTATAAGACTCATCTATATAAGTCAAGGAATAAAATAGCTTCTAAACCAGTAGCACTAATTGACAAATTAAACACACCGGCTTCATTCTTAAAGACCGATATTTTTACAAAAGAAAGTACTAGTAAAGGTATTAAGTAGTTAAATTAGTTTTAAAACTTATTTTTCTTCATATTAGGCTCCTTGGTCTTTATTTCATTTATTAAGTACATGATCGAATAAAAAGGTAAACCTGCTTCAATTGTAAAGCAGCTTAACGTAGACAGACCACCCGCCAGACAGGTTAGAGGGCACTCCTCAGTGATATGTTTCATGGTTTGAGATTGGCCTCAGTCACAAAAAAGCCCAGTGATTTATTGTTAGTTTATTGCTATTTTTTATATTTGTTCAATTTTGCAAAGCTTGGTTTCTACATGTTAATATCGTTACAGACTTTAGTAATTATGACATAGCCATCTCTTTTAAGTCGTATTAGAGTAAAGGTTTTTATAAGACATGTAAGGTTTATATAAGAAATTTTATTTATTACATGTAAGGTTTATATAAGAGATTCCTCTCAGTGATTGTACTTACGTTTGATTGATCAGGATTTAAGGAAAATTGTCTTCAATAATACTTGTTGAATAGTTCTACCCTGTAGTTTCAAACATCAGTGTTAGATCAGGAAAGCTTCGTCAAATGTATAAGTGAATATCACGGCAAGTATAGCAAAAGAAGGTTTTAAACAATATTTAGAGTTGATTTCTATATTAAATCAAGTGTAGACTGAAATTACTGACATTTTATATAGCAACTAATAACAACGACATTTAAAAATATTGAATGTATCAATAGCGTAGAGTTTAGAGGCTTCATGTAACGTCGCGAAGATTTAAATGACAGATCTGAGCTGAATTGAACCTCGTGGGTTCAAATCCCGACGCGCGATGATCTGGGAGTAAAATCTCGGACATTAACGTGACTGATTATACGGAGAAATGGAGCAAATTACGTTTCTGTTTAAACAAGTTGTATTATAGGCCTAAGTCAAATATATCACCATTATAAAATCATATGTAAATGAATAAAAATTAAAAAATAATATAAAATGAAATCGTAAAATTGGCCTATACATTTTATTGAGTAATTTACAATTTTTAAGTCTTTATTTCTATTTGTAAAGGGTGGTTCAGAATAAATGAAACAACTTTGAAGGCTTATAACTGTGACAATTTCTATCCAAACGTCTTACTTTATGCATTAAATTAAAGACCATTATTCCCTTTTGTATTAATTTGTTAAATATGAAAGAGATACAAATACACATGTTTGAGAAATTATTATAAGTCGCCGATATGTAATTTTCATGTTTTTCAAGTCATATGATCGCCTGTATGAAAGTAAACCTGCCAGAGGTTATTGAACCGTAGAACTGGCTGCCTAACAGCCCTCCCCCTGATTTGAACCCGATTTACTATATGATTGTTTACTATTGTCTTCGGCAATTAGTCTATCGTGAACCAATTCACGACGTTCAACATTTGAAACAAGTCAATGTTCTCCACTGGACCCAGAGATCAGTCAGGCACTCGTGGACTCGGCAAATTGGTCAGTGGTCCCAGCGGATGAATGCAGTTATTCGAGCACATGGTGGACACATTGAACATTAGTTCATTTAATTAGCAATTCATTTAGGACATGAATAGAAACTGCAATGCGCTTTCTGAAATAGTTGAGGCATAATGCACATAATGTTAAATTCTTTATTTTCATATCTTCAGTTTTCAGGCAATTTCAATGAAAATTATATATCGGCGACTATCGATAATTTCTCAAATATGTGTAGTAGTATCTCGTAGATATTTAGCTAGTGAATAAAAAGGTGAATTGTCTTTAATTTAATTTTTTCAAGTGAGATGCCTGGATAAAAATCGTCAAGTTATCAGCCTTCAAAGTAGTTTCATTTATTCTGGACCACCCTGTATTTGTTTATGGTGTCAATGCAATCGGTGTCCAGTTGATGCTGAAACCTATCGCTCTCCCTCTCTCTCTCTCTCTCTCTCTCTCTCTATCTATCTTTCTTTCTCTATATAATCATCTGTAAATAAACATAATTCCAAAATAATATTACATTCTTCTTCAGTGCACTGCCAAGTGGCAGGTTCAAGGTACATATTCATACTCAAAGTCTGCTTTCTCGCTCCATAAAAGCACTCTTTAGATCAACAAGTTAATCTCTTCACAAAGTCTATGCCATATCCATACCTTATGTAGCCTATAGCTTGGGAAAAATATGGCTTCTGAGGTGGTTTCCCGTTGCCTTCCTCAGTTAGGTGAATTAATTACCATTTAATCCTGGGGAAAATATTTCATGGTGTGGTGGGTCCCCTCTTGCCATCCTCAGCTCCTGCCTTTAGTCGCCTCTTACGTACACGCGGAAGATTGTTTGCGGTTGCCCTATTCTGCAGTGGTCCAACCACACCCGAGCACAACACGGGGATATTACATTAATATTATAACAATATTATATAATCGTGAAATATACATTTTACTGACAATTTTACCTGATCGACCACCATTCTATGCAGCTGAATTACAACGAAGGAAGCCTCTCGACGGAATGCTACGGGTGCTACGCGTTATCTAAGAGCATTGTGTCTTTGACTCTGAGTCTCTCTTGTATCAAGAGCGGAGTGGACGTACAGATAGATGTATAGTGGATCTAGAGGTGACTGAGGGTTGACTAGCGGTCCGTGAATAGATCTCAGGGTGAATGCATCACCTTAGAGACGCTACGCTCTCTCTATTAACTCGTAACATTCGACTTAACATTCGAATCTATTTGGTGAATAGGAAGAGTATGTATATAGGAAGAGTATGTAAATATGAAGAGTATTTATATAGGGAGAGTATGTATATAGGAAGAGTATGTATATAGAAAGAGTATATAGGATGAGTATGTATATTGGAAGAGTTTGTATATAGGAAGAGTATTTATATAAAAACACTATGTATATAGGAAGAGCATGTATATATGAAGAGTACGTATATAGGGAGATTATGCATATAGGAAGATTATGTATATAGGAAGATTATGTATATAGGAAGAGTATGTATATAGGAAGAGTATGTATACTGGAAGAGTATGTATATTGGAAGAGTATGTATATATGAAAAGTATGTATATAGGAAGAGTATGTATATAGGAAAAGTATGTATATAGGAATAGTATGTATATAGGAAGAGTATGTATATTGGAAGAGTATGTATATAGGAAGAGTATGTATATAGGAAGAGTATGTATATAGGAAGAGTATGTATATAGGAAGAGTATGTATATAGGAAGAGTATGTATATAGGAAGAGTATGTATATAGGAAGAGTATGTATATAGGAAGAGTATGTATATAGGAAGAGTATGTATATAGGAAGAGTATGTATATAGGAAGAGTATGTATATAGGAAGAGTATGATAATTTAGACGTTTAATGATTAATTTAATTGATTTAGACTTTACTCCGTAAATAGATCTAAAACTAAGCGAAACAGTAATTTAGTTTCTGTGTAAAACGTACAGTAGTGAGGGTATGTGAGCATTGGATTCGATCCCCCAATTATTCGTGAACAGTCTGACGTCTACTCAAGATGTAACAAGGAAATAACTTTTGGTTTAATATCTTACACAGCGATCAGTAGTTTCCAGGAAGATTCAATATTAATTAGCGAAGATTTGGAAGGAATTTTAACTCGTGTCTACCATTGGTCGGACACGATTGCTTCCAATTGGACCATTGAAACTTTGCAATGAAACGAGGTTAGAATAAAAACCAGGGCGTCTCTGAGCGTATTCCTAATTATATTATATTTTATTTACGTGTATTTCTTTTAGAGTAACAAAATATCCGATAACCATAAATTTATTAAATAGAACTTTACTTATAACAGACAGTGTTGATATTTGCGGTACGGATTTTATGAGCTACATATAGCATTAGAATTCTATCGCAAATAAAGCTCTCTGATTGCAATAATTACTGTGCAAAATATGAGCGAAACTGCAGTTAATACTTGTGTATTTTGAGCATTAAATTTACTCTAATCGAACTTTTGGAAGTCTAAAAGGTAAGTTTTTTCTGCATATCTTTCCATAATGTACTTTATGCTAATTTATGTGTTCTTATAACAGAATAAATTTGTTTTCATAACAGACTAGTGGAAAACACTGTTGTTAACCAATAACGACAAAATGTAATATAGAGGCAAATGCGAAATTTTGCATAAGTTGCATTGTTTGATCTTTTCATATGTTAACGGTCATCGTCAAATAAATAAATAAATAAATATATATATATATATATATAATTATATATATATATATATATATATATATATATATATATATATATATATATTTATACTATAGAGAGAAAGAGAGAGATATAGAGAGAGAGAGAGAGAGATTATATATACATATACGTATATGCAGATTGCGTAAAAATGGTTAAGGCGTATTGTGTATTGCCGGAAACATAATAATTTTACTTAGAACATTTTGCTCCACAACAAACACAAATTTATTTCTATATACAGTAAGCACCAATTCAATTTGTTGTGTTTTTAGGTAACCAGAAGTCCCCTATTTAAAATTCCACTTTTAGACAGTTCGCGTGATCCTATTCTGTCGGATTTCGGATATGTTATGCAGCAATGGTTTCTGAGTGGGTGACCTCTATGAAAGCTTGTATTGCAAGTTTGCAAGTTTGTTATAGAAGTATTTACACCAGACTGTCTTGAGTCGGGATTGGGGAGGGGATATGGCGAACGGTTAGAGTGCTCGTTTCGGATACAAATGGCCTGGTTTAAAAGCTCAGGTCAAGTAATGATTGTTATCCCCTTGGGCCCATGGAAGATTAATATTGTGTCGGAGTTTGCTGATGATTGCTTTTATATAAATTGTGAAACCTCTACAGGTAAAAATGTAAGTTACACGTATATTGCATGTTTATGAAAACTGGGGTTAGCCTGTGGATTGCTGATAAGTTGTTCCACAGTAGGTGCATGGTTCAAATTCAGTGTTCTCTCCATCACTGGCATGCTAATAGTAGGTGCATGGTTCAAATCCAGTGTTCTCCCATAACTGGCATGCTAATCGATCAGGAAACTAACGAGTTGAAATTGGCTTTAGACTTTTTATGAAAGATAGGCTGTCGGTAAGTCTAGATGAATAGTAGAGTCTGAGTAAGTTAAATAATAGATGAATAAGTTCTGTGAATAGCTTAATAGGAAACTTACAGTAAAATACATTTTAGAAATATATCACGGCATTTACCTAAATACATCCTCAGACTAATAACTGAGTATACAAATATTGCTGAAAGATCCTTCTTGAGAAATCATTCTTAATTCTTGTACAGTTATAAAACCTGGGATAAATAGCATAACTCACTGACAATGAGCTCCTTCATATATTTCACACTAGTCTCCATCGCTCGTTACTCCAATCCATGGAACATGCTCGAATGTTCCACGACTTCGGGGTGGAAGTTAAGGTGGTGTGACACGCGATCCGGAGCAGCCGAATGCTCCAAGTTGCACCGTAAATTGGATTGACGGAGAAGCGCGTCATCATTGAATGAGGGACCCAGGAGGTTGAGCTATGAATGAAAGAGGAGGGAGGAGTTTCTCCTGTTTTGTTGGGGGAGGGATTTTAACTGGTTACGAAAGATTTGGTGGATAGTCTGTTCTGAAAACGGATGAAAGGTCATACAGGGTTTTAAGAATCAGAACGAATTGACATTGGTGGCAGAAATGTTAAAATACTCCAAAGTATTTCTTTTATACCTAGTTTATGATAATGTCGTACTCGCTACATATGGAGCATTGACCCCTGGTGTGGGGGAGCTTGAGGTGAGAGGTTTTTAAAATATTATTACAATTTCATCTTTTAATAAGTTAGTTTGATTTTAGTTAATATTTGTAAAAGTAAGCAAAAGCAGAAAATATAAACTGACCGGCACCGAGAAAATGATTGCACCAAGACGCTGAGCTGCACAAATAACTGTTCGGCACACAGCAACTGATCCGAACAAATCATTCAACCGGCACCAAACATCTGACCGGCATATAGCAACTGACCGCACCAAGCAACTGATTGGCACAAATCAACCTTAACTGGCACAAATCAACCTTAACTGGCACAAATCAGTCTTAACTGGCATCAAGCATATGATCGGCATCAACCAACGAATCGGCACAAATCAACTGACCAGCACAAAAAAAAACTTACCGGCACAACTTAACTTAGTAGCACCAGCCTGCAGTATTATACCGAATACCGCCTAGGATAGATTCTTGAATATGTACTTAACGGCGGATCAACCCTCGTGAACCAACGACATCTTTGTCTGAAACAACTATTTTAGACATTTCAATCACGGTGGTTTGATTTCAGATATTACTAGTTGTCGCACGCTTGGCTTGAAATCATATTTGATTGATATTTGAACGTCAAACACTTCGCTTAAAACGGATATTGAATCACGCAGCCAGCAGCTTTCACTGAGACTTCTTGCGTACGAGCAAATTGAATATATCTTACATGACGTAATAGATTTGAGAAAGAGTTGGAATGAGCTCAAGGATAGAAGAAAAAAAGCATTTTGGCATTTCACTTCTCCCTATCTCTCTCTCTCTCTCTCTCCCTCCCACTCTATCCCTATTTCTATCTCTCTCACTCCCTTTCTCTCTTACTCCCTCTCTTCCTCGTATACTCTCCCTATCTCTCTCTTTTTCTCTGTGTCTTCTCTCATTGCACTGTCTAATGTCAGGTTTAATATCAGTGTACACAGGTGCGACATCTTCCTACCTAAAATTTTCGTTTTTTTCTATGAATTTACCAACAAAAACGTAGTTGATCGGAATTGGGATTTTGCTCTTTAAGATAAGTCATTGTTATGCTAGTTCATTTGCTGAATAGACCAATATATATATAATTGTGCTTGCTGTAGAGATGGTTGAATAGTAACAAAATATACTAGTGGGAATTTGACAGTAGTAAAATATATATAAAATAATAGTATAATATTCACAATAAAATATAGGCATATATATATATATATATATATATATATATATATATATATATATATATATATATCTCTTAGTGCACTGCCTACTGGCAGGCCCATGGTACATAACGCCTCCGCTCTTCTCTGTCTTCCGCCTTCCTCTTCATTTCCACATATGAGTGGGTCTTTAAATCATCTAACATACCTAATCTCGGCCTGCCCCTGCCTCCTTTTCCTTCCATTCTACCTTCTATGACCTCTTTTAATAGATCTTCCCCACTTACAATGTGTCCTATCCATCTCTTCTTCCTATTTCTTAATACATTTATCAACTGTCTATCTGTGCCAACTCTCTCCAGGACTACCAGGATATATATATATATATATATATATATATATATATATGTACTGTATATATATAATTTCTTTATATATATATGTATATATATAAAACGGTATAATATACTATATAATAACATAATGGTAGCAAAATATACATGTACAGTTGGAAGCAACTTCATTTGCTATACATCTATTCGCCATTTTAAGTCTTATGATAAGCTACGGGTTGATTTTTATGCGATAAAATATTTCTTTTAGGGAACTTTATTTAGAGTTCTTAGAGAACTCTAAATATGTAGCTTGTAATGTGTACTTTAACCTATCACTTGGCAGAAAACTCGAATATACAGCTAGATGAATATTGAGCGAAAATTCAGATAATTTGATGTAATTAAGTATAATTGATTATTATTATGCTTAATTACTAACTATAAGTCATTTTTATCAGGGCTATATGGAGCATCTGTGTGAAATAGGTTTATACGCTATCCGTATTTAATATTTTATTTAGTTGACGTCTTCGCCAAAAACGATACAATTTATTAAGTAGCTAACATCAAGTTACCTTTAGAGAACTAACGATGTACTATAAATCTCTAATTTGGCCTGTAAACATTTGATAACATTTAACTTGAGTATATTTGTTTAAGTTTATTCAGATGAATAATTTAAAGAAAAATTGAGAGACCATCGGCATTATTATTCCTGATTAGATCAAAACGTAATTAGAGTTACGGAATTTTTTTTGCAGAAAATGAATTTAACTCAGGAAATTGTTATTCGCATCCCCGTCTTTCTTGAGGCGCAATAGGAAATGCTAAATAGCAGTCATTTAACTTAAATTTGATAACATTAATAATAAAATATGTTGCGACAGGTAGTAAGT
Source organism: Enchytraeus crypticus (assembly GCA_905160935.1). NCBI lineage: Eukaryota > Metazoa > Annelida > Clitellata > Enchytraeida > Enchytraeidae > Enchytraeus > Enchytraeus crypticus. The sequence continues at coordinate 791,568 of CAJHZI010000552.1, read as the reverse complement.
ATATCACTGCATGTATAAGGTGGCATAATTTTTTTCTACAATCCTACCATCTACATCACAAACTTAATCTTTCTGAAAATTGACATTCAAGTAAGAAAACAAGTTTTTAATCCAAATTCTATGACGATATCATAAAATTTATGATTTTGTACATTTTAGAAAAGGTACATATTTGTTAATGGAATGAAATAGTAATTAGCAGTAATACTAAGGGCATTGGTTTATGTTAGAACATTAAAAGGAACCTTTTGGTGATCTAAATATATAAATAAATAAATAAATAAAAGAGTGAGAGAGAGAGAGATAGAGAGAGAGAGAGAGAGAAAGAAAGAAAGAAGAAAGAGAAAGATAGAGAGAGAGAGAGAGAAAGTGACAGAGAGTGACAGTGAGAGAGAGAGAGGGAAAGAGAAGTTACGTTAGCTTTAATGATGAAGGGGATATTTCGGCCTCTATTCTTTAATACAGACGCTGATGAATGAATGTTTACCGGAGGTTAAGCCATCGCTGAATCGGTTGGAAACTTTGCCTAAAGGATTTCCAATTTCATATTAATGTGGTTGCTTGACTGCACCGATCATAAATCCATCAGTCAAAAGTGCCGAACATAATACGCGGATGTGAAATTTGAAGGGACAATCTCCGTTCGATTGAGTAAAAATCGCAAATTTGTAAACATATTTTTGGATATGATACCAAAGTTTCTTTTAAACAGCCAAATGTGGATTCTGTAAGAAGACGTCAGGAGTTTTGTTGTCCTGATCGGTGGTGAAAAAAAAATTTTGAGCGCTTTTATTTAATTGCGATACACTCATTTAAAATCAAAATAATTAAAAACTGTCAATCAAGTTAACATGCATATGATCTAGTTCTATACAAGCACCCAGGCTTTGAGCCTAACATATCTGTGTTTAAAGTAATGCCTACTTAATGTGTCGAATGTGCATCTGTCCTTAATTTATTTAGAATTTTGAAATTATTTTCCGATTTAATAAATAATTAATATTTAATTTCATATTATCACGCCGTTGCTTAAATTAGCAGCATTCAGTCCGTAAAATGCTGAAACTGTGGCCAATAGTGTAGCTTCGTCAGATATAAATTATTAACCTATCATATAAATGACGTATCTTTACTACCAATTGAGACGTCCTAGGCTTTTCCTTAATCGAAGGAAAGCGACATCAAATGCTTCTAGGTGTTTCTTAGTGTTTGGGTAAACAGGATAGTTTTCTAAGGGAATGACGCCCATGCTCAGTTAATGGTATTCGAAGCTGTGGAAGGCATAGGGGCCCAACTAGTCATAAGCAGAACCCCCAATGATAAACGGTATATAACAACAAAAACGAGTAATGCTGAATGATTTAGAGTTCCACTCAAATGTAGATATGAAAATGAAAACGGAAAACAGAGAAGAGTGGAGAAGTTATACACAATGGATCTGCCAGTAGGCAGTGCACTGTGAGATAGCGAGAGTGGTTGTTTGCTACTCCTGTAGTTTACAACTTCTATCATCTGCAGGTTATCATCTTCATCATCTTTTATCGTCTTTTATCATCCCTGATTTCTGGTGATCTTAGGAAAATGACATCAAATGTTTCTTAGCGGTTGTTTACTACTTTTGTTTTTAAAACAACCTCGGCAGGTTTTTTCTTGCAAAAACAACTCCGAGAAACCTTAGAGTTAAGGACTCACAGGGAGGTCTTCATGTCCTTCCGCTTCCACGTCAGTTTTTTCAATAACTACTGGATACTCTACGTCATAGGCTGTGAATATAAGGCTCCCTATGAGGGGTTTCAATGCTCCGACGATCAAGTTTCTTCCAGCGATTAAACATAGGATGAATTTAGCGTTCATGTCGTCGCTTGACTGAGATTTTGTATACGTCTACGAGACGAAAAGTTAGAGATAATCTGAGAATAACGTGGAGATATATTTGGGTGCTATTGCGTTTAGATTACAGTACGAATACATATTTAGGGAGAATTTCAACCCGGTTTGTTAGACATATGGTAAGTCTTTACGTCTTATAATTAATGACAGTCCTGCATCGATTTCAGTTTTAACGTATTTAATCTCTCGCTCTCTTTCTAGGGTTCTGCAAAGTGACAGGTCTTAGTTACATATTTATCCTCAAAATTTCCTTTCATACTCCATACAGAACATCTCGTCGATCAACATGCTACTTTCTTCACAAAATACTGTCTATTGCATGAATCGTCCATTGGGAAAATAGCTTCGGATGTAATTTTCAGACATATATTTACTATTTTTCGAAATAATCAGTTTAACATTTTGATGACAGGATGACTGGTTGAAAAGGGATGATGTCCCTGACATCATCCTTGTATGAGGAAACGGAGGTTAAATCTTTATTATTAGTATTATTATTATTTTTATTATTTTTATTTTGACCAGAGGATACTACTATTTTGCAGAAAATGGGGATTCCGTTAAGTACTGGAAAAGAAAACTTCGCTTGCCTCATAACCCTGACTCAAGTCTTAGCTGCCACCCCACCCCCCTATCAATGCTTGTCTCAATCCAACGGGACGGGATACACAAATACTTTAAGTCCAGAATAATCTAAAATAACGAAATGTCTGTCAGAAAGAATGCTCATCTGTTTTTATATCAACAATAACTTTTCACGCTACGAGTCAATATTGTTATTAATTTTTTTGCAATCATACAAGTATTAAAAATAATCGACTGCGTGCAAAACAATTCAAGAAAAAAAGCTTCAGGATTTTGGTAATAATAATAACAGGGTGCTACTGTCGTCCAAGACAAGATCTTGCACTATTGAGACAAATACAAGACGGTGAGCAAAAGGAAGGTCCAAAACGGTGCAAATTCCAAAATCCAAAAAATCAGTCCAAAAATAAAGGAAATTAAAATAATAATATGAATTATATGTGGCAGGGGTGATATATTACTCAGTCTGGGCGTCGAGAAATTAAGAAAAATGTAAAAAGAACTCTAACAATTTGCGAATAAATGTTTTCGCTCCGTACACATGAAAGTACTAAAGTTTTGCAATCATAATAAAAACCTAAAGCGTACACAAATGTTCTCAATGAATTAGCGACAGCCTTTTCTCATTCTATAACGTAGGCATTAGATGAAAAACGACCGCCATATTGGCTCACGGTAGTTTATTTAATACATTCCTGTCTAATCAAACCCCAATTCAACTAATATAACCCTTATTCCAGTCTACTTACATGTATATCCTAACAAAACCCTTACCATATTCCTAACCTTAAACCTAAATCTAGCCCGTAACTTTTAAAAAGTAAAAATACGTGCAAAACGATGTTAAAAAAATAAAGAAATAATATGGCGGTTGTTTCTGATGTTATGAGTACCGTTATATAGTGATTCGTAAAACTGAGAATTGATTGCTTTGTTAGATTTTCGTAGCAATCTAAGCATAGCTCATCACTAACAAAATAAAAATAAATTGATACATAAAATAACTAATTCAAACCATGCATTTGGCCCTGTAACTTACATGCACTTTATAGCATGTATTGTACATTATCTGCTCCATAATACAACGCAGTAATGCAATAGTGACACATTATATTGCATCATAGTTAACTTTGTAACCATCTTCAACTCATTTTACAAAGTCACTATACAAGTAGATACTGACAAATTGATTGTGATATGCGCTCAACCTACTTTATGTACATGTATATTAAAATACATATTTCTCTTATATTTCGTTCTATTGAACGGTACACTTCTAACAGACTTATTAACAATATAAAAGTATTTGCTACTTAGTTTAATCATGTGTGCTGTCAAGACGTAACTATTACGTATAACCATAGAGAGAAAGGAGAAAATATCGAAGACAACAAAAACAAAAACTAAGCATGGTAAATCTGCAACACATGCGGCATATCATAATATGTGTAACTAATGAATACAAATACTGTATGAAAAGCATAAATTACTTCCGTTGCCTGTAACATCTGGTTCATTTACAAGCAACTAGTTTTCGATCACAAATTTGTCTCGTCGCAAATTTTGTTGCAATTGTTTTTTCTGTGAACGTTCTGTCTGTCTGTCTGTCTCTCTCTCTCTCTCTCTCTCTTAGCGTGCTGGCTATTGGTAGGTCCAAGACATACAACTCATCCACATATTTTCCTCCTCTGCTTTTCTCTTCATATCAACATGCAGATTAGTTATGAAATAATCCACCATGCTAAGTATCGGTCTTCCTTTAACTTTTTTCTTCCATTCTTCCATTCGTTCTGCCGTGTTTTGTCTGGCGCATCGTTGAACTGACCAAACGAAAATAAATTACACGGGTCCAGAAGGCGACTAAGCAGGATCTGGAGGAAGGCAAAGGAGAACCACCTCTGCTTATTTTCTCCATGATAAATGACATAAAACGATCTGAACCAGATCTTTAATAATAAAAATCTGTTACTAAGATTGTTTTTCATTTCTATCTTCAGTTTATATATTAATTTTCTCTTACCGATATGCGATCCACTAAGTGTAAACACATTTTCTCAAACTTTTAAATCTATATTTTAGAAAAGTAAATCATCATCATACAGAAGAAAACGGTATTTAGATTTCATTTCACTTTCTACATGCAAAAGGATTGCCCGGAGCATTTTCACTAATTGGACCTGGAGAATCTTCCAGTTGTCTCAATCGGCACGAATTTAGTCATGTCTAATCCCATGGACTGAATAATCAATCGAGTGGCTGGTTGAGGCTAAATGAAGAATATTTTATGAAATCTTAAAGAATTAATTTTTAATATAGCGGAAGTACATTATTATTATATATTATTATATATTACTATTACACGTATATAGCAGAATATTTTCTAAATGTTATTCAAGCGAAAAGCTTTTTATAAATTTTATTTTATTACGCAAGAATGGGGAACCTTGGGAGTTTTGTAAATTGTGACTGTGTGACTTGTGCCAATTTTTAGTTAGTTGAAATTTTAAATTATTTAATAAATTGAACTTACATGTAGTTAGTCATAGAATGCTGTCCAAAAATGACTTTTGTTAACGTCGAAAGTTTCAGACTGTATGATTGACGTATATATGTGCATTCTTGTTTGAGTGTACACTAAAGACGTGCACTGTGTATTATATGATTTGCAGTGTTGTGAAGTAACGAAGTAAAAATACTTCTTTACAAGTAAAAAGTACTCAACCGATCCTTTTACTTGTAACGAAGTAGCCAATTTGCCTGTGTACTTTTTACTTGTAACGGGGTAATTTTTGTAGCAATTTTTACTTTTACTTTGCATATGTGGGGCTGAAAAAGTCCCGTTACTTCTGAAAAATTGCGGATAGGTCAATCGCCAAATATTTTAATGCATAGCAAAATATCATAGCCACTTGTTCTTAGTTTGGTTTTGGTAACAGATGTATGATGTAGATCAAACGTTTTGATATTGCCCTAGGCTTACTGTGCATTGGCTTACATCATTTAATAATTATGCTTCGAAATTTCTTCTCATAGTATAGATCTGTGGTTCCCAACCTGCTTACCTGAAGATGATGATAACTTTTTTTGCTTCCAACACTAAGAATAGACCTGCAACCGATACTCTGATACATTATCCGAATCAACATTCGTCGGAGATCAATAGTCTGCATGCTTTTCCTGACCTTAAGGATCTTTTTATGATGCTAAACATCCCTCTACCTGCTAACGCAGCTGTTGAACGGTTATTTAGTTGTGCTGCTATAATTATGATAAAGAGTCGGAATCGAATGACTGAAAAACTATTTAAGAGTCTGGTATTTCTAAAGATTAATAATGGAAAGTTTTAGATGCATTTTGTGCACATTACCTGAATTTTTTCTCTCAAGAACTACTTTGCATAGGCTTCTGAAAAACTAGTTTGCATAGGCCTATATACACATATCCATAGTAATCTTCTAAATATTGTCGCTTATATTCAGACATTTGCATTCTGCAAAGGCCTAAATATAAAATAAATCTCAGCTATTTGACAGAACACAAGATACAGAGACTGAGAGAGTGTGTGTGTGAGTGACTTAGTTAACCATGCTAATTTAATTTTAATTCTGGAGGAGCCTAAATATAATGCAATATTTTTAATTCTAGAGAAGCATGTGTATCGAGCATTATTTTAGTTCAGAAACGTTAGACGTGAACTTAAAGTTTCATTAACCTTTATTTTCAAGCTTTCGTTTTTAATTAGAATAAAATCAAGCTATTTGAAACTAATTTGAGAGCGTGTAAAACGATTCTTTCAATGTTTATATTTTGTTTCTTTAAAAAACTATGAGTACTTTTACTTTTTACATAAAAGTACTACTTTTTTGTCGAGTACTTTGTACTTTTTACTTAAGTAATATTCTGATCAAGTACTTTTTACTTTTACTTTTACTTTTACCAACCATTACTTTTACTTAAAGCATTTTGCTGAGTACTTTTTACAACACTTATGTCAAATGTGCCAATATCTGCGAACTATCTAAATACAACCAAAACTTAATATTCAAGGCACGGGAAAGAAAAATAGACGGTTTGTTACACTGGAAATTAGGCTGCGACTGGTCTGAAGAGTAGGAATAAACAGCGAGACACTAATTTACTTCCGTTTCATTTTCTATGAGTATTCTAGTAGAGTCGCCCCTAAAATCTGATCGTCCGATGAATTCGGGTTAGTTAGTGTTATAGCGCAGACACGAGCAAAAAATAATAATTAAGTTACATATTTTTAAGCTAATTAAAATCTTACTCAATGGAAAAATATTCCTCTAATACTTGTCTTCACGTTAATTCCACTTGATAACCGCTGTGCTATTGTTAGTTTTTAATAATTTAGTTTCAATTGATAATTATTATCGAAGTACGTGGCGACATATAGAATACTTAATCTAATGTCTGTGTCAAGGATATGGAGCATTTTTTTGCAAAATATCGCAATCGTTTTATAATTAAAATTTATGAACTCCTTTTCTGTTTCCCCGAGTTGTGTCCGGATTGTTTGAAGCATTGGCCAACTAGTGACTGTACGTGTCATAGAAGGCGACTAAAGCACTAAGATCCATTCCAACGTCAGAGAGGGCATTGAGTTGGTGAGCGCCTAGGCTCCAGAAATTGCTACAAAATTTAAATGAATGGAAAAGTCTCAAATACGGGATTGACTGACGAAATGATGTAGGAAAACGAGGATCTGAGACAGTCTATTTGTATCCCGACCCTAGTTAAACTGGGATTCAAGGGAAGATGACGATGATGATATAGCTCTTTTTCTGTAACGCCACTGAAAACCATTAAATGATTAAACAGCCATTAGATAAATAGTTTTCTGATTTACTGAAAGTTTGAAAATCGCCATAAATGTAAATGATACAATCCAGCCTTCTTCCAAATATTGTTCGCTAAAAGCTCTCGAGTAAATCTATTTGAACTTTGGCAAAACTCACAATCTGATAGCAGAGTATATGAAAGCCGGGCTTTGGCTTTAATCGTTCACTCATGGATCTCCATATTTGATCGTCTTGCGGTAAACTCAATTTAGACGTCGTTTAGCACAATGGTCTGACTATTGCTTGCTAGAGGAGTAAATTAAATCTCAGAGAAATGGAATATTTCGCCAGTTTTACAGAGTGCAGAGTTCGATTAAGAAGAACATTAATGCTAGCGTGATCGATCGCAAATTAGAATTTTGCATTGATGGAGGAAAAACTTGCGAAAAAATTGGAAGGTCAAGGATGATAATTGTGATTCGAGGCAAAGAAAAGAGCAATCGATGATGAATGTTGAGACTTCTATGACACCTGAGACTTATAGAGCTTTCTCGAGTTTCAAGCATTTGACCGTGTAACAATCTAATACAGCGATCGATTGATACATTGATTGAAATAAATTTTTTAAAGTAAATATCTTCGAAATAATGGAAATTAGTTATAAATTTATTATTATTTATTTAAATTAGTTATAAATTTATTATTATTTATTTAAATTAGTTATAAATTTATTATTATTTATTTAAATTAGTTATAAATTTATTATTATTTATTTAAATTAGTTATAAATTTATTATTATTTATTTAAATTAATTATAAATTTATTATTATTTATTTAAATTAATTATAAATTTATTATTATTTATTTAAATTAATTATAAATTTATTATTATTTATTTAAATTAATTATAAATTTATTATTATTTATTTAAATTAATTATAAATTTATTATTATTTATTTAAATTAATTATAAATTTATTATTATTTATTTAAATTAATTATAAATTTAGAAAAGTTGCTAATTCACTCTAGGATGTACTTTCTGTACATTTTATCACATCGATGAATAAGAACATCATTACTAGAGTGACAGATCGATCGCAAATTGGACTTGCCTGACTGTTTTTTAATTTACCGGACCGGCACCGTTTAGGATCTTTTTTCTTTCTATTCAGCACATGTTTTTTCAGATCGTTTGGTTTAATCGATTTGTTGTAACATGTGATGGGGGACGTCCCTGATATCATCCTTGTATGAGGAAACGGACGTTAAACCTACATTATAATTATAATTATAATTATAATTATAATTATAATAATAATAATAATTATTATTATTATTATTACTATCCTTTTGTCAAGATAAACTATAAAAAATAACAGTCTATTGAAGGCTTTAACTCGCTAGACAATAAAGATATTTTGGAGTCACCTATTTTCGTTGTAGCAATACATTGCGGTTTTATAGCTGAATTTTATCTCCACAGGGCGAGATAAGAGCACACATATTAATTCTTCTCCAGGATCATAAAATGTCCAAATATATCCAGGCAAAAACTACCAATTGGATGGTCATATATTAAGTTGTTGAACGGGCAGCAAAATCTCTTTAGCTTCACGAGAAATGGCAGGTCAAGTCAATATATTTCTACTGCGTTCAGTATTTTTCTTCCTGAAAGTTTTACACCCCTCTATCTACTAATGAATTTGACACCAAAATAAGAAATAGTATTCAATGCAGTCAGTCCAAATTTAGTTTAGCCTTCAAATGACAAAAAATACTACTCTGAGGTGATTTTCTAATGCTTTCACAGCGTCTGTTTATTTGTCTTTGTCGATTAATATATGAATAACAAGACTAGACGATTAATATCTATGCAGAACCTACGATCCTTCACTTGCCTACATCGGTCTAGTCTCAGTTTAATCTCAGTCTCAGTCTAGTCTCAGTTTAATCTCAGTTTCATCTCAGTCTCAGTTTAGTCTCTAGCGTATAGAAAACAAACCAGCTGACATGTACATATCTTTATATTGTTAAAGATCATTGAAGCCAAAGACAAGTTTAGAGGGATTATTTTATTTAAAATTCACAAGTCACAATAATATTATATACTATTAAATTTAGTCCAGAATTGCATCAGAATAAACATTTTAGTTACAACCACAACCAGCATATGATACATAAGATGTCTATTCTACCAACAGCCCTACTTGGATTTCCATGTAATTGATCTGAAATAGTTTTTTTTACAGTCCATAATACCATATTTAATCATTTTCAATTCAATTCAATTTAATTTAATAAGAACACCGAAAATGGTCATTCAACAATATAGAGTTCCCATACACAACACACAAACAAGTATAGGCCTATGCAACAGGAAAAACACACACTGAATATGAACAATGGTGAACTTAAAGAAAAATAAGAAACATAACGATAATAGTAGGTGAACTTCTGCAGAGAAAATTGGCAGGGTTATAATTTTGAACGTTTTTGTTTAACGTCCGTGTACGTACCTCAGGAATAACTGACACTCACTGATCGTCTCACTGCAAGAGACGTCTCGACTGGGATTTGAACCCATGATTTCTGGCTTATCAGGCAATATAGCGCCTGAAATTTTAACGTGATGATCTAAATATTCTTAACCTCTCGTAGACGTACAGAAAATCTCAATTAGGCGACGACATGAACGCTAAATTCTTCCTGATTCCTGTTTATCAACGTACTTTCCACGAAGCCATCCAACCGCCATTGAATTGAATATATATACATATATATATATATATATATATATATATATATATCATATATATATATATATATATATATATATGTATATATACATATATATATATATATATATATTATAATTATATGTATATATATTTATATATATTATAATTATATATACATATATATATATATATATACTGTATATATATATATATATATATATATATATATATATAAAATTATATATTAAACTATTCATCCGCTGAATGATAAAGGACAGTACTATATATCTGCGAAATTCACCATGCTGAGGTGATTTTTAAATATAGATAGAAGTTTACAAATTTAAAATTTTCGCAAAAACAAAACTTTTTTCGGTTTTAGTATGACCCAGCAATTTGTCTTAGACAGCTGAACCCCTGGGAGGGTCGATGGAACCTTTCAATTAGGGTGGGGTGGTGAGAATTATAGCTAGGTGGGGGGCGCTAAATTCACGGGCGGTAATTGCCTCATTGTTCCGTACATTGCTCTCAATCGACCCAACTGAATCTAAATTGCGTTGCGAAGCCTGAACTGTTACAAATAAAAATTATCTAAAAATGTTTTATATATCTCTGTCTCTCGGTCTCTCTGTCTCTCTTTCTCTCTCGCTCTCTTTCTTTCTTTCTATCTCTCTCTCTCTCTCTCTCTCTGTATTTCCCTCCCTCCATCTCCCTCCCTCTCTCTATATCTTTCTCTTTCTCTCTCTCTCTCTCTCTAACTTTCCATCTATCTAGCTCTCTATCTTCCTCCTCTCAATCTCTAAATGTAGCACTTTTTATATTAGAGTTTTGGGTGAACTTATACGTACTGGCTTACAGATTTCGGTTTAACATTGCTTACAGACCATATATAGGCCGATATATATATATATATATATATATATATATATATATATATATATATAATATAAAGATCTGTATTTTTCTATATTTCCCCGTGATGTGTCCGGGTCGTTTTAAGAATTTGACCAACCGATGATTGCACGTGTCGTAGAAGGCGACTAACGCACTAAGATCCATACCAGCGTCAGAAAGGGCATTCAGTTGGTGAGAACCTAGGCTCCAGTAATTGCCACAAAACTTAAACGAATGGATAATATCCATTCGTATCCCGACCCTGGTTAAACTGGGATTTGAGGGAAGATGATGATGATGATGATGATGATGATGATGATGATGATAAAGATCTATATCGTATCTTTGTATAATACAAGTGTCTGCTGATATTTTGAAGAGCAGGCAAGTGGCCCTTTAATCACCTCTAAGAACCCATGACGTCAACCGTGTTCTATTTTCTTATAAATCGATATTGAACCAGAAACTAATGCACAGCGTTAACGAATGAGGAATATTTGTCGTTCTGTTTTTCATTTCTTATTGTGTCGTGATTTTGAGAGTTTTCTTTCTGAGCTGTACCTGGCATATTTTCAATATTCTAGTTCTGCTGAAATGAATCTAATACTAATAAACTGGAGAGTGCGTTCAAGATATGAAAAGGATCTTATTCCTATATTACATCTTTATTCATCATCATCTTCCCTTGAATCTCAGCCCAACTAGGGTTGGGATACGAATAGACTGTCTCAAATCCTCTCTGTCCTACATCATATCATCAGTCAATCCCCTATTTGAGACTTTTCCATTCGTTTAAATTTTGTAGCAATTTCTAGAGCCTCGGCGTTCACCAACCGAATGCTCTTTCCGACGTCGGTGTGGATCTTAGTGCTTTAGTCGCCTTCTACGACACATGCAGTCACCGGTTGGTTAATTCTTCAGACATTCCGGACACAAAACGGGGACTATATTATATATATATATATATTATGATATATTATATCTTTATTACAAACACGTTATAAATGTAGTCTATCGTAACTTTCTGATCAATAGAATGCAATTTTCAAAGTGTAAAGGCTGGTTTTCATAGGTTGCTTTGAGCTCTCTTTTGTTTCTCCATGCGATTGATTCCTAAATAGGATCGATTTTACTAATCTCATTAGGTTCTAAAGTTTTGAATGGTTCACAATCTGAAGTTTGGTCAATTAATTAATTAAGTTTATATAAAACTTTCAGTTTTTAAAATTACAATCTTTTAGACTATTTTAAATCCATTTGGTCGTCTTAGATAGACGTTAGTTAAGTCGCAACACGTAAATGACATTGTTTGCCTTTGTTTTTCCGTTCACGCATTCACTTAATTGGTATTGTTGCACTCAAGAATTGACGCGTATAATTTCATGTATGATGTGGTTAACGAAATAAATAAATAAAGTTATCTAACTTTCGTGCGTGTTAATTAGTTGCCCATAACTAATGAACTGCTAGACATTTGAATTCACAAATATTCAATATCATAAAGAATGAAAATTAAAATTGGTAATAATTTTATGATTTTAGACTATCCCTCTCATTGATATCTATTACGGAAAACTATACTAATTAACACGTATGACATTTATTCGGAAAATGACATCCAAATGTAATATTTATTGTATTGTTTTCCAATCTATTTAAATTTCATAGTGCACAAAATACTGTAATCTACAATATTATAAATTGTTAATTTCAAATATATTTTGACCGTTCTGTGCTAAATAATACTGAAATTTTAATACAACTCGGTGTGTGGGTTCACCTTTATGCAGCTTTGCTCATTCATCATCCAAAGCTATCAATAACGTTGAAACACCTGATACGCGTATTAATTACAGTTTTCAGGAAGAAATAAATTTTCCATGAGCAAAACTGTAACTAAATTGTCTCATAATCGATTATATTTCATTTCATTCTGCTATTCTTGTTATTGCCTTCACTGAAAAAAGATCGATATTGTAAATCATAAAAATATACATACCAGAGACGTTAAATATAAATAGCTGACATTCTAATAGCGGCCATTCTGCAACTGAAATGCAAAATTAAATGATTTTAATTATTAAATAATAAATGATGAAATTATTAAGCTGTACTTAATATCTTCCCACACAGAATTTTATACCGACAATAGCCTATTTATATAAGAAAATTTTGCTGTAAAATTAACATTTTAGATGCATGTTTTGTTGTTATTTCGTACAATTCATTAATTCAATTGATATTTTAGTACTCAATGATGGAATAATTTGTATTCTGGACCCACTGATCCAAGTGATAGTAAACCCGAGCATTTCATTGAACAAAAAATTCCAATATATTGTGTCTTGGACAAAAGGGGTACATTGTAAACAGTTGAAAACTTCGTTTGATGGTTACTTTGATTATCATTATATTGACATAAATATTTTTATCTCGCAGCAAGAAAAGGTGCTCTGTTCTGTTGGAATACTTTCCATTAAGGCCTCTATTCGTAAGTTGTCACAAATATAATTTTTGAAAGTCTACCCCCCCCCACCGCCCCACCACATCGCTACATACCACCACATCTGCTGTGTGATTAGAATTTAAAGTTAGATTTATATCACTCCGCGTTAATGCTACATTGATTCGTTTTAAATAAAATTAATTGCTTTCCGATACTTTCAAATTTATTAATTCCCTGAACTTTTATTATTTTATTCATTTTAAAATTTTTCATATTGATTAAAAGTAATTAATTGCCGTAAATTCATAATTAATTCGTTACTAGGAATTAATTAAACTGTTTACGTAGTTTTGTCTCTGAGTAGAAATTTAATAGAAGATGCAAGATAATAGAAGATGCAAGATATAAACTTTGTAGATTTATGCATAATTTTGTTGTTTTTGTTTGTGGGTTCGTAGACTTTGTAAACGTCAGTGTTACCATTCTTATATACTTTAATGCCATCGTGGTTCTACTATTCAAAAAAATTCCAATTTACCACAGTATATCTCTATCTCTAGTGTTATACTAAGTGGCAGGCTCAAAGTTGAAGTATTCATATTGATACTCAGAGTTTGCAATTGCGCTCTTTAAAGAGCATTCATGGATCACTAAATTAATCCAAAAAAATATATCTTAACCACACCATAGAGGCCTATAGCCTACAGCTTGATGGGAAAAACATAGTCTGAGTTGAGGTCCCTTTACCTAACTTAACTATATATAGCTTAGTAGTCCTTTAAGTACACGCACTGTTAACTGTTGGTCTATTACCGACTGGTTCAAATCCGGGGCTCGCTCGTCACTGACATCGCTTTCAAGTGAGAAAACTGGCGTTAACACTAGCTTTCTATCTTCAGTGTGCTGAATAAATCATAGTATATAGCACGCGATAACTCATCTTTATTTGATTAATATACAATTCAATTTAATTCTATGCATTTCTTGGAGAAAATTTCATTCTGATGGTTCACTAATTTCCTTAGTTACATAAGCAAACCCTTAATACTTCGAAAACCCAAGTTCCCCGCAATATTAACGTGCAAGTCATAACTTATTTATGTAAAGCAGTACAGCATTAGCATTTACGAAATTTTGCCTTTTTTAAAAGTAATGTTCTGTAACTGATGATAACAGATTACACAACTTATCAAAACGGGTTTATCCTAGATTTAAGATATTATATACATCTTACTGAATACAGTCTGAACTAAAGTCAAAAACAAAACAAACCAAGGTCTACGATAGAGCTTTAGAAACATAATCCACCTGTTTTGGATTAGAATACTTACCTGGATGTAGATGTGGTATTATTCAAAACTTAATCCCAATTTCATTAAAATCCTGATCAGTCAGAAGACATAATGAACTCACGGAGGATTACATATAAAGATTTAAAACTAATAGCATAAGATGATATCCGCATTATTAAACATATTGTCGACAATATCCCTAATAATGTTAGTATTTCTACATATATCTTTATTCATCGATAGTGTTATGATAATTAGTGGAGCTTATGTACTCATTTCTACTCAATTTCGACATCAAGACTTATATATATATATATATATTTTTAATATTTAAAGAATTAAACTGATCTGCTAAGACCAACCATTAATTTTGTCCAGACAGTCTAAGAGTATTTTTAACTAAAGATAATCCAATGATTACGTTTAGGTTGCAAAAGTAAATCATTTCAACTTCTTATGAAGTCGTTTTAAAGTATATTACTTATAGAAGGCTTCTGATCTAGTCTAGTGACTAAATTATTAAACTAGTTCGAAGGAAGACTTATATGGAACAATCAATCAATAGCAAAATTCCTAGAGAGAGAGAGAGAGAGAGAGAGAGAGAGAAACAATGTTTATTTTTTAAAAATCAAATATGCAATAGCCCACACTAGGCCGCCGAAGATGTAAAGCTAAAAAAGCTAAGGTTAACGTCAGTTTTCTCACTCGAAAGCGATGTCAGTGACGGGCGAGACCAGGATTTGAACCCGCACCTACTGATCCGCGGTCGAATATCTTACCGACTTCGCCACTGGCTCCAGCCAGTTATAAAAGCAGACGTTATAAAAGCCTATCTAGTTGACCACCCATATTACAGGCATAAAAATGCAAACTGAAAAAAGAATATTAATAAAAATAATTATAGTACATGTTGTGTGAAGTTTCGTGTTCTTTTCGAGCAATCAATCAATGGAAAAATGAGTTTCCTTCAGCAAAACGCTATGCTTTATCCACACTTAAAAACCTAAAGCTAAATATGACTTCTGAGGTGGTTTCCCTAGGCCTTTCGCAGTTCATATTTCAGTGTCCCGAACACAATACTGGAATCGTATTACATGTGTGATTGGTAGTTTTAGAATTGATTATATTATAAACAATTTACAAGCTATTATTGGTAGCACAATTGCAGTAAAATACTTCAAACTGTGTCCGCATCTACTACAGTAGTTGCAATCAAATGCAATTGTTACGATTTATTTATTTCAGTTATTTATTTATTTCAATTATTTATTTATTTCACCTTTTCAGTTCACATAACAAATTTAAATATCCAATTAAAACATTTCTTGTGAAATGAAAATAAGATAAAGATTCGGAGACTCTGATCCTATATAGTTGCCTTCAATTAACTTTTGAGCTGTATGAAAAAATACACATCATACTTCGCAGTAAAAATTTATTACAAAATGTTACACAAAAATTGATACTTATTGTAAAAATTAACATCATTTTACATTGCAAACTATCTCCCTTTTGAAAAGCGAAGCAAAAAGTCAGATGAATCTATCATATTCTCCAAGTAGCAGATTTTCAAGATAACGAAAATCTTCAGTCTTTCCATTTCTGATTATTTGGTTCTTAAATGTGATGCATAACGCATGATGAGTATTCAAACCATATTCTCACGCAATATTTAGGCCTACTTAGACTAAAGAAACAAAAATTGGAGGAAGGTGCAAAATCAGTTGCAATTGGCGGTGAGGAGGGGGGGGGGTTAAAGACCGGATTATATTTGACATTGCATGGATGCTATCTTCTCTATTCCGCCATTCAATAACTGGATAATCCCCCACTGACCGGAAAATCCGTTCTGTCTGAATAGTCCCTGTGAAAGCTGAAACTACGTCAAACAGATGATACCAGTAGCAATTGGGGATAGGTATACATTTAGAACGATAACACATTTAAAAATTAAAAAATAGTTAAAAAATTAATTTATAGCATTTATTTATTTTTTAATAAATTAAAAATTACAAAAAATAATTTAATAGTAATATTTAATAAAATATTTATTATTTATAGTAATATTTAATAAAAATATTAAACATAAATTTTGTTTTTCTTATACATAATACAATGGATTTGCATATTTTCCGAGTTGAGGAGTTTATTGATGGTACTTGGGCTAAAACGGATTGGATTACTGTGATCAATTGTCACGTAATTATGACTAAATTATCAATTTTCATTAAGAAAATTCAGTAGAATTAGATAATAGTTCATTGAAATGAGAAAATAGTGTATTTATTCAAATTATTAAACTGAAATTTACAAGCTGATCCAATATTACGTCAAATCAACGCACAATAAATCAATAAATTAATTAACAAAGCATTAAATAATATATGCTGTTACTCCTTCGTGGAGTGTATTTCAGAAAAGAAAACTATAAACATAAATTTATTCATAGAATAACAACGTAAATAGCCACAGCAACCAATAAAGACTTTTAATGCTTTAACTTAAATGTTAACTTAAATTAAATTTTAACTTAAATTTTTAACTTGTATGATTTTAAAACTATTCTAAAAACTTTTCTATCACTTTATGAAATAGTCAGTGCTTTGAATTGAGAAGAAGAACGCTACTAGCTTGTGTAATTTTTAAAATCTACGTTCTTGCAGCAGAAAATACACTATCGTCAATCTGAACGACCTTGTCTACTATTCGTCTATTACGTCAGAGATTTAACCACGGCGAAACTGCAGATTTTTAATCAGGGGAGATCCAAATGCCAATACTTATCTTCATGCAATGCTGAAATATGCTTAACTAGATAAAATAGCATCACAACTGCATACCTGTCACTCCGACTCAGGGAAAGAGCAACATTTTAGCATTTTGGTTGGAGCCAGTGGCGATGTCGGTAAGATATTCGACCGTGGATCAGCATGTGCGAGCTTCAATTCCTTGGCTCGCCCGTCACTGACGTAGCTTACGAGTGAGGAAATTAAAATAATTGATTTTTTTGACAGATTTTGCAGTAAATTTCTACAAAAAATTGTAGTAGATTTTTATAATAGATTTTTTAGGTCTCTCTCTCTCTCTTAGTGCACTGCCTACTGACAGGTCCATGGTATATAACGCCTCTACTCTTCTCTGTCTTCCGCCTCCAATTCATTTCCACATATGAGTGGGTCTTTAAATTATCTAAAATAACTAATCTCGGTCTGCCCCTGCCTCTTTTTCCTTCCATTCTACCTTCAATGACCTCTTTTAACAGACCTTCCATATTAGAATGTGTCCTATCCAACACTTCTTCCTATTTCTTAATACATTTATCAACTGTCTACATTTTTAGGCCTATTTAATCTTAAATCAGATTTTGTTAAAGCTATTTTGTTGTAGAATTTAAAATAAATTTTTTAATAGCAGATTAGCAAAAGATTTTGTAATTTATTTAGTAATAATTGTTTCATACATTTTTCAGTAAATTTTGAAGTGATGTTGCTGTAATTTGCCAACATATTTTAAAGTGGTTTTGACCCAATGCTTTCTTACCTCCGTTGCTAAGAACAATCTCTACTAACCACTCTCTGATCTCTTCATTGCATCATTATCTGTAATACAATGAGCAAACAGCTGGTGAGCAAACACTGAGTGAACCGATGGTTTAATTTTCTGCGACATCGTCCGAAAATAGAAATGATCATAAGACGTCTACGTTAGAATTTTGCGTGTAATTAATTCTATTTCATGTTAAGATTCGAGGTTCAAATCCTTGTAGAGTTGATCTAAGAGAGAGAGAGAGAAAGAGAGAGAGAGAGAGAGAGAGAGAGACAGACAGACAGACAGAGAGAGAGAAAAAATTTTTTGTATGTGACATGTAAATTATATATTATATATATATACATGTATATATATATATATGTATATATATATATATATATATATACAAGTATATATATTTTATATACATATATATATATATACATATATATGTATATATATATATGTATATATATATATACATATATCTATATATATATATATATATATATATGTATATATATATATATATATATATATATATATATATATATATACACACATCTATAGCAATAAATTATAATGATTGAATTAGTAATAATTGGATAAAAAATTCTAATAATATACATATACTGATAATGAATATACGTGGATAATAAGCTAAATTAAATGAATGGAATTAACCAATTCTTGAACGAATAGAACCTTGAACCATCTGAAGAAATTAGCTGAGTTGGCAGCTTGTCAAAGAAATTATAGTTTTAGGGAGTGATGAGTTCTTACATAGTTTTCCCTGGCCCTCCCCTGTATATAACTTCAGCGGTTCTTCACAAATCTGATTTTTATTCGACAATATTAAACATTTTCGAATCCATCTCAAAATCTGATCCGCTGACTGAGTGAATAAAACCTCAGCTTAATTTTTTGTGAGAAAAATATTACGAAGAAGTAAAATTCTGAAAGTTATCTCTCATTTGGATAACATTTATCAATTCTGACAATTGATGTTTAGTAAAAAAAAAAAAAAAAAATGTTTATTTTGACACAAATATTGCTGGAAGTGTTGACGTAGGTTATCGCTTGCAATACTTGTAGCTCTTACAACTTATCGTGGGAGTAAATCATGTGAACAAGGCAGATTGGACTTTACAAGTAGCTAATTTATCTTAATTTCTAGTCAATATCTCCAGGCATAAACCGAATCATGACATTATTCCGTTAAAAGTGACGCAATTAATCTTTTTTATGAGGTTAACGACCAAATTAATATCTTGTTAATATTTCGATTTTTCAGTGGCCCAATATTTTGAAGTTGCAATTTTAAAAAGGATTGTAAATTTGAAATACAATATTAGAATTGAACCTATGATCGTACAAGTTATGTAATTTACTGAAGTTCACATAAAATATCACCTGAAGCTTATTCAACGTTAACATATACTTTTGACTAATCATTCGCTGCCTAATTTTGTAATTTATGCTTTGATGATAATGTCATTAAACATAGTAACTACTAATGGATGTTAAAATCTAGAAACTGTATCAATGCAATTCTAAAACCAAAACAAAAAATTTATTGAATATTTAATTTCAGGCTAAAAATAAAGGTTTAAATTCAGTGCAATATTTCGTTCATCTGAACATTTAACGAGAAAATAAGTATAACAAAAATCAACAAAATAACAAACATGTGTTTGACTATGTGCATGTATATTGTATAGTGAAGGAGAAAGCCTCGTTTAACGTCAGTTTCTTCTCTCGAAAGATACCAGAGACTTCCTAGTCCAGACTCTCAACAGTATAACTAATGTTGTAACTTATCCACCATTTGAAATCTAATAGCTCAAGTCCTTAGCTAAAATACCAGATATTATATTATACCAAAATCAAGTTTAACACCGGTTTCTTGTAGCGAAATTATATCACTGATAGTATCAGCACTGAATGTGAATACTGCACCTAATGATTAACGGTTGGACTTCTAACCGATGTGCTGCTGAATAGGCCTGGAATGTGTTCAAGACGATATCAGTATCTAATAAATGGATTGTAACAAATGGGTGTAATACTATTGATTCTAGTTTTCCGTTTTAAATCCGTGAACTGAAGAATACACTAATCATTAACTGCACTTGTCGTAAGAGGCGACAAAGCATAAAGTGAGAAATGCAACGGGGACACCACCTCGAGACATATTTTATCCAAAGCTACAGGATATATAAGGTATGGGTAAGGCTTTGCCTTTTGTGACGAGGTTGACTTGTTGATCAATTAAATGCTCTTTATGGAGCGTGAAAGCTGACTAGAGATTATGAATATGTACCAAGGACCTGCCGCTTGGTAGTATATGAGTGAGAAAGAGAGAGAGAGAGAGAGAGAGAGAGATTAGGAGATGAAGTTTGCGCAAGCTTTTACAAATACTCAGGTTTAATGTCCTCCACTGATCGGTGACTACGAGGGTTGAACATTACGGTCTTCATCAGTGACAACAACATCAAACAAGCTAAATGATAGCGACAGGATAATGCCGGGATTATAGAACTCTATGCGTGGAAGTAGGTTAAGTAGCCCAGTGAAGTGAGTTAGAAGCTAAACCAGTCATTATCATGAAATCATGATCTACTATATTTCCTGTCTTCTAATGGCAATAACATATTCGTTTATTACTATGATATATGACACAAAGTAAAAATCATAATAGCTAAACAATCCGTGGTAACAGCTAAGTGAAAAATAAGTTATTGCTCAAAAGAGTATTATATGGTTCAAATTATTCTTATTTATTTGATTTAAAAAACTATTTAACCAGTCTATACAAAATATCTGCAGCTCGAACAGTTCAATAGTATTCTATCATAAATAATATAAAAAATAACAAGGCAAAAAGTTACAAGGCAATTTTTCTATTGAATGCCATTAATTTCTTTATTAAAAAATACTGTCATTGAAATTGCAAATATTCGCTAACGGCAACCATATACACATGTACAAATTAATCTATATAATCTTTATATATAACCTTATATATATGTGTATATATATAAATATATATGTATATATATATATATATATATATATATGTATATATATATATATATATCTTATATAATTATATCATTACATAACTATATATAATCTTTTTAAAACATCATTAGTTTTCAGTTTTGCTCATTCATAGCTTGAGCTATTCTTAGGCAAACTATGAAATTTTGAGTCGTTCTCTATGCTCACCGGAGCTGGAGGATAGTATCTGCAGTATTGTGGTTGAAGATTGTTGAATTGAGAAAATGGTTGTAATATCGAAATAGCGTTACTCAATCAAACATATGACTTGTGTAGCTAGTTTTTGATTGATCTCGAGTAGATTGGATAGATAGATGGTAAAAGCTGGTAAAGCTAGGGTTAACGTTAGTTTCCTCACTCGAAAGCGATGTCAGTAACGGGCGAGCCCAGGATTTGAACCCGCACCTACTGATCCGCGGTCGAGTATCTTACCGACTTCGCCACTGGCTCCAGCCAGTGGAGGAGAGATGGTGAGAGAGAGATCTGGTGTAATTAAGCAGGATTTTAATACAAATGTCTTTTAGAGATTTGCAATTTGAAAATGTGGTATAGAATGCAGAACTGTGTTTAAAAAGAGAGACCGAGAGAGAAAGAGAGAGAGAGAGAGAACGACAGAGAGATAGACAGTGGATGAGAGAGAAAAAGAGATAGAGACAGGGAGAGAGAGACAGAGAGAGAGAGAGAGAGAGAGAGAGCGAGAGAGCGATAGAGAGACAGACACTGTAGAGAGAGAAAACGAGAAAGAGAGATAGAAAGAGAGAGACAGAGAGACAGAGACAGAGAGACAGAAAGAGAGAGAGAGAGAGAGTGAGAGAGAGAGAGAGATAGCAGTGACCAAGACAATCCGTTCATGGATATTTTCACGCAATTATCCTTTTAAAACGTTGTAAAGATTTTAACGTTATATTCACCGCTGTCAATTCATTAGAATTTGTTTGGTCGAATTACAACAATGAGCTGATTCGAGATGCATCCTTGAATTTTTCGAATTATGTGAACCAGTTTCTTAAACCCTTAGGCGATGATACAGTTCTTTCACTGAACCTGATAACTCGAAAAGTCATCCAAGGATAAAGCGGTTTATAAGAGAGAAGAAAAACATCAAGCAGAAAGACAGTATCAATGGAATAACGGAATCAATGGAATGGAATGTAAAAACTGGAGACGATTCTTAGAGAAAGAAGCTGCAAAGAGAAGATGAATGGCAAAAAAACTGAAAGTTACGATTAAGTCGTTTGTAAAAGCGATTGAGACAATTTTCCTCTGACGACGCAATAAGAATTAAGCTGTTTTTAAATGTAGCTATTTATACGTGTAGGCAGCTATTGCAGAACGTTGAATTCCATTAGTTGAGCATATATACTATATCAGAGGAGAAAACCAGTTTAAAGGAGAAATGATTAACTTACATTGTTTTGCAGAACTAAGAAAATCTTGTAGGATGAAAGAAAATTGGCATGGAATATAATAGTTTGGTTAGAATTCGAGAAGCCGGAAAATGTATCAATTTTAAACAGCATGTGTTTCATAAGAAACGACTAATTTAGATATGATATTTTGATCCTAAATCCCTTCTCTTCTTCTTTCCTCTGCGTAACGTCACTTTGTGGACACCAGAGCAGCCTCTTTTACCTTCTGTCTCCACTGATACCGGTCCTGGGCAAGATCATAGACATCACTCTGTGCTAGGTTATATTTAGTATCTATTTGTTTTATAGCTTTGTTATATTGTTTAATTAAAGTATATTTATTTCCCATACCTAGTTTCATTTTATTTCATTTTATTATTTGTTATTCTATAATTTAGAGCTTTTCTTACTGGAGTATTTTCATTCAGTCTTAGCATATGTACTATCCAACTGAGTCTTTTGAATTTTATTAATTCACTCCATGGTTTTCTTGTGTTCTGTCATATAGGTCCGTATTGCTAATTATGTATGGGTATTTTATATTTAATATGATTTTCAACAGTTTTCTTTGAAATATATCTATATTACTTTCCATGCTTTTAGTTATTTTTGTTCACCAGCCATGACACCGCTATAGAAATTATCGGAGGTTATTATTATTATTATTATTATTGTTATTATTATCCATAATTCACTGTCATATGCAAAGAAATCCTAAATAACTAAACGGATGAATAAAGATCACGAATACTGTGTCTTGTACGCAAAGTTTAAACGGCTAAATTTGTATAACGCGATAGATACCTATTTCACTCCCTGAATGTTCTATCCTGCGATGTATTGCCAATTCCTGTGTTAAGATGTCGGATTAATTTGCTATAAAATAATAGTTCTGGCCTAAGGACGAGTATTTAGATTTATACTTTTCAAACTTTGTTACATAGATTAACCAGAACGGATAAGTATCACAAAGGATGGTTATTCCCTCAGATGTCTGCTAAGCACTTTAGTCTATGAACTAATGTACCAATTGAAAGATCCGGAATATCTCTTTTTGCTGTAACTACGGATTAACTCCACCTGATTAACATCTTCTATGTCTATATTTAGAGGAGATTACAGGTAAATGTAAGGATATTTAGAAAATTAGACCGTGAGCTTAACCGGAAGCATTAATACGGAATCAAGATTAATCTGCTGAGCGGTTTGCTCATATTTTTTATTATTTTAGTTTGAAGTAATATGATACTCAGGTAAGATATATTAGCCCTACATTATAGTTTACGCATCATTTGGATAACCGAAAAAATGGCACATTTACCAGAGAAGTAGGAGGTCATCGGTTCGATTGTCAGTAGGGCAGTCTCTGGCAATTTCGTGGTTGTACAGAAATAGACGTTAAATTTTTGTTTTAACCCCGTTTTATGATTAGCGTATTTTCGAGCACAAACGGAAAAGCTATTAACGCAGGTAAACCTAATGTTAACGTCAGTTTCCTCACTCGAAAGCGATGTCAGTGACGGGCGAGCCCAGGATTTGAACCCCGCACATACTGCGTTATATTTTTATTTATTTCGCGAAAACAATCCACATATACAAAGAAAAGAAAAGAAAATAGACAGGATGAACATGTGAACACAGCATGCAAACATCAAGGTGCAGAAATAAAACAAATTAACAAATAAACGTCATTAATGTCACGTCATTAATGATTATTAATGAAGTTCTTCTCTACTTTTATTTTTTTTCTAATTCCGAGACATAGAGGCATTCTTGCCTATTTTACGGTTATTTTATAAAATAGGCGTAGATTCTAAACCTTGGAACTTTGGTAAACCGATAATTACTAAGTTAAATGCATGGATCACTTTAGAAGCTATAAAATTACATTATCTAGATTTTTTACATAAATTCTGGTATAATATGTAGTTTATCTTTTGTTTAATAACTGTTGAGTCGGCAAAATATTTGGTTTTAATTTGCTAATGCACGATAAAACCATGTCAAGCTGTTCAATTGTTGTTCATTCGTTTAGAATCCCGTAGGTAAACTCTCGATTAAGATGGAAATGCTTTTATACAATTCTCTCCGTTAACAACTCTCTCTGAGTGTTATTCGTAACCTATAATAAGCTGCCCATACTGATGTAGTTCGCAATGAACACTGCTGATTCTTCATTTAAATCTCTCAAAGCTTAATTTAAAAATTTAATCAGAATTTAAGAAATTCTAAAGCTAGCCTGACACTGATAACGAAAAGCCTTTGAGAGGATAAGTACTTTTTATAATTAATATTTAGTACTTTTTATAATTAATATTTAATAAGTTTTTATAAAAATTTAAATTTGAGAATAAAAATTGGGCTATTTATAAGCCTTCTCAATTGAACATTTCTTCTATACTGAGATTAGAAAAAGCAAATTTTCTACAGAATTATCTTTTCTACTTAAATATGTTTGAAAATTGTGTTTAGTCAAATGAAAAGTCAGTGAAATTGAGAAATGTACAGGAATAAGTAGCACCTTTCTTCTTTTTTCACTGCCATATTTTTACTCAGGTGAAAAATGTGGCAGTTAACGTGACTTCATGAGTATTTAAGCACATTGGCCAGAAATCATTTAAACATGTTGATCATAACCATGTTTATTATAAATAATGTTAAACAATTGAAGCATTATCCAAAAAAAACCATTTCAAACTCGAATCGAACCCTTATGAGATGGAAAGCAAGCCGAACCCGAACCGAACACTCAAAATGTCAAATGCTTACCGAACCCGAACAGAAACGAACTTTCATTTTCAACAATCCGAATCGAACCGAATTCTGGGAATTTTAAGATCTCTATTTTATTTCTCTTACACACTCTCTCTCTCTTTCCCTCTCTCTCTCTCCCCTTATCTCTCTCTTTCTCTCTCTCTCTCTCTCTCTCTCTCTCTCTCTCTATATATATATATATATATATATATATATATATATATATATATATATATATATATCCCTCTCTCTCTTTCTCTCTCGCTGTGTACTGCTCAGTTAAATATGTCAAATTCAAATTATATGTTACGATTACATGTTAGAATAAGGAAGAGAGAGAGTAAATTTAGATCAACTTAAGCTTCAGGTATTTTTTCTTCCTCCAGGAATTTGTATAATTATCGCGTAAGCAAAAAGACAACATTCGTTCTACATGTAAATTAACGGAGAAGGTCGAAAGTTCCAAGAGCAAATGACGTCACATCTGCAGCAATTTGTACCTGTATGTAAGCGTTGGTGCTTAAGAATATTTCTGTGTAGAGAAGACAAGATAAATACTACACGTTTCTGTCACAGAGATAGGCCTATATACACTGAATAAAGGATTAGCATTGTGTTTTTTATAGTAAATACACTCTTCTAAGCAATACGTGGTTGCCCTAAAAAGACTATACTGCACAACTTTTCAATTCTATTACTGCATGGTTATTCTCTATACATCAATGCTATACATTAAATTTTTTTTTATATAGGCGACTACTGCAAAGTTTAAAGTAACTAAGCAGAGTTAAAATCAGTTTTTTAAATATAAATTGTAAGTGCTAAGGATTAAGGGTGTTCTTGCAAACATATTCAAGTGCAGATTACATTAGGATGATGCCTTATGCTATTTAGTTGCTTTTATTTAAAACTTCATTAAAAGATGTTGATTCTTCTATTTTGGTTTCCTTCGCTCTCTCTCTCTCTCTCTCTCTCTCTCTCTCTATCTATCTATCTATCTATCTCTCATTCTATCCCCCATATATTCCTCTCTTTTTTCTTTATTTCTGTAGTGCTCAGTTAAATATCAGATTCTAATTACATTGTCATACAGTCGCATTACATTTAGACCCATTAAAGCACTCCCTCAATTTAGAGACATTACCGTTAACAATCCTTTTTCATTATCAAGCCTTAGGTCTAAAGAATAACAAACGCATTAGAAATCTGAATATACCGCTAATATATGGCTAAATATCTTCTCCTTCTCCTTCTTGTTCTTTTTCATTGTACTGCCAAGTGGCAGGTTCAAGGTACATATGCATACTCGAAGTCTGCTTTCACTCTTTATAAGAGCACTCCTTAGATCAAACAGCTAATCCCTTCACAAAGTCTATGCCTTATCCAAATCTTATGTAGCCTATGGAGAAATAAATAGTTTATGAAATAAAATGGATAAAAAGACCATCATTATCATTATTTAGTCGCTTCTTACAACACTAGCGGTATACGGTTGTTTACCAGGACTCAATACCAGTATGTTGACTAAACGTTTTCCCGTATTCTCATAAATGTTCTAATTGGATAGCTATTCTAAATAAATAGGCCTATTATATGGTCACGTTGCATTACACAAATATTTACACTGCATTACCTTTTACTTTTTTCTGTAATACTTTATCTAAAGCAGTATTTAAAAAGTACACGAACATTGTGCTACAATTAACCTAATCCTCATAATTTTGTCAGCTAATGATGTTCCTTTAATCGCCTCTTTTATTCTCTCAAATTTGGTAGTTTACAGTTAAGCGTATGGTGGTGTGTAACTTGAAGCCATACAGTAACATGAAGGTAAATAACAATTCTACTTATAGGCTTCATTTAATGCTGAATTAGGATTATTATGGTTTTACCATGAAGTGTAGGTGTGTTGTAATGCTGCTAAAAATGAGCTGCTTTTTACTAATGCAAGCTTTATTTCTATAGAAAACACGATGCTAACTACACGGGCATTTAATCCCTAAACTAATTATATATATATATATATATATATATATATATATATATATATATATATATATATATATATATATATATATATACAGTATAAGCCAATGGTATATCCATAACTACGAAAATTTAAAAATAAATCAATGGAAGTCCAGTAAGATCTATTTCATTTGAAGATAGACTATATTTATCACAGACACTGAAGTAAAAGGTCATTGTTTTTTTCCACAATGTCTTTTCCATGATACGACTGCTACAATTAAAAATATACAGAAAAATATGTAATAACATACAAGTACATTAAATAAATTAGTAACGGTATTTACCAATATTCATCACTCTAAGTCACATTCTCTTTAAAATATCATCCTACAGTGATACACCGATACTAATTATTAATATTTTTCTTAATGTTTCTTCATAAAATGTAATAAAATTTTATAATATTTCTTAGCTAGAGTTACTATTGAATATTGTCTCTCAGCGATAACATTTTTATGTAAATTTTTAAACAATATGAATAAGAGTGCTATGCTCGTACCATTGCGCACAAAACTACATTATACTATTTTAGATTAAATCCCCATATATATATATATATATATATATATATATATATATATATATATATATATACACTGTGAGTCAAAAAAACATGTGCGCAGTCTCTCGCCCATAACTTTGGTATTAGTGAACCGATTTTTTAACTTCTTGCATGGGTATAGTCAGGATAACATTTGCTATAAAATAAAGTGAAGTGACTGTTAATTATTATTTTTGCGTTGAAGCAGTGCTTGAAAATATGCGCGACGGAAAATATTCAGTTTAAGAAAATCAATCGCTACAGCATGTTTACAAATCCGTGGCTTAACTAACAACGAAACACAAGAAACAAACAGTGTAATGCAGCTACTGTCAACTGTCAAAGCATATGATCAAAATGTCCTCCTTTGGCGCGAAATCAAGCTCGGAGATGCTTGCGCCACTCATCTATTGCGTTGTCAATGACAGATTGTTGCACGTCTTGCCAAACGTCCACCAGGCGTTGCTTCAATTCGTCCACGTTATTTACTTTCTTCTTTTCGGCGTTATTTCTTTAATAAGCAATCTAGCCCTCCCAGCGTCCAGTTTTTTATTGAAAATTCGGCAATCAACCAATGTACGCCATAACCCTTTAAGAGGTACAAGTTTTTTATGAGCGCTGTATCTTTATTAGTAAACACCACTTTAAAATTTCAACAAAAACAGACTATGTTTGTAAAATCGTCTGTTATTGTTTAAAATAAACCAGAAGTGTCACAAAAACTAGATTTAAGCTTAATAATTTTCTTCGTCTTTATAATTCTGCAAATATTTTCAAAATCGGTTCACAAGTGTCAAAGTTGTGGACGAAATACTGCGCACATGTTTTTTTATGACTCACAGTGTGTATATATTACAAATGGTACAAATATATATATATATATATATATATATATATATATATATATATATATATATATATATTTGTACTATTTGCTTTGATAAGTCAGTGTAAGAAAATTTTAACCTTAAAAATGTAATATTTCTGTAATATTTCTGTAATATTTCTGTAATATTTCTGTAATATTTCTGTAATATTTCTGTAATATTTCTGTAATATTTCTGTAATATTTCTGTAATATTTCTGTAATATTTCTGTAATATTTCTGTAATATTTCTGTAATATTTCTGTAATATTTCTGTAATATTTATGTAATATTTATGTAATAGTTATGTAATATTTATGCAATATTTATGTAATATTTATGTAATATTTATGTAATATTTATGTAATCTTTATTTAATCTTTGTGATCTTTATGCAGTATTTATGTAATATGTTTGTAATATGTTTGTAATATTTATGTAATATTTATGTAATATCAATGTAATATTTATGCAATCTTTACTTAATCTTTATGTGACCTTTATGCAATATTTATGTAATATTTTTGTAATCTTTACGTAGTATTTGTTTCACCAATTCGTGGCAGTAGGTCCTTCACTATAACACTGAACGCAGCAGACTGGAGATTACGATGATGATTTATATTATTATTTATTTCGTATAGTTACAAACATGACATACCGCATGCGCTACATACTTTCCTTTCTTGGTTTCTGTTTTTGCAGTTTTCGTTTTCTCATTTTCCTCTCCATGGTTATTAGTAATCGTTGCCTTTTGTTGGCGCTCCAATAGCAGCCGGTGCGGATTTCAAAATAACCTCCAACACCCTGGGGATTATTTACATTCAAAGCTGTTGACACTCGGTCTTCCAAACTGGTTGCCCACAAAGTACTAACCGCGAGCAACGTGGCTTTATTTCTTTAAATTGACCCGCAGCTTATCTGAGTACGCTAACTCAACTCCCCTATGATGATAATATCCCATCAGCTCTCGCTGTTCTATCATTGGCATAAAGAAGACATCGATTGAATTTGCAATTAACTCTTCCGTTTTCACTTTGAAGTCTTATTTCTGAGTAGGATTTGTTCAATGTTTTGGTATTCACCATCAATCATACACAGGAGGGGGGGGGGGATTATTGAGAAGTAAACAGAAAATACGAATAACGTAAAACGTTATTGTAAGTGCTATCGAAATTTCATCTGTACAATCCTTTTACCAAAACTCGATCAATCAATCAAACCTTCCAGTGATCTGCTACTCTGATAAATATACTGTACATGTAATTTGAATGCCCGCTACATAACGCTTCAATTTCTTAAGTGTCAGATAATACAATTGCTCTATGTCTTCTTCTTCTTCTTCTTTTTTATATTTTTCTTTTTCCTTTTCTTCTTCTTCATCATCTGTTTCTTATTCTTTTCTTCTTCGTCTTCTTCGTCTCCTTCTTCCTTTCTTCTCAATTTTCTTCTTCTTCTTCTTCTTCTTCTTCTTCTTTCGTATAGGCACATATAGAGTTTATGGACAATATACATGTAGATTTCATCGATATTTACCTACTCTCGGCACTGTGCTATTCTTAAATATGATGCATCAAGTTATCGAACAATTTATAATATATTTCTCTCATATATTCTCTGATATGTGTCTTTCTATTTAGTTTCAGATCTCTACACAGTTATGTAAACCTCACAGTATCTTTCTTTTGTTTACAACTCCTCTCATGTAAGAGTAGACTCACTGGATATTTTTTCTCTTCTCATTTTTTGGCCTCTCTCTCACTTTTCTCTTCCCCTCTCTCTCTCACTCTCTCTCTCTCTCTCTCTCTCACTCACTCTTATTTTATCATTTTCTATCTCTCACTTCATCTCTGTTCTATATTATTAATTATCTCTTTCATCGCTCACGTTATCTCTATTTTGTATATTTTCATTTTTTATTGTTGACATTCTCTAAGTCAAACACTCCAAGTGACAGTCTCAAACACCTAAACACGTAAACGCTTAAACTTAAACTTAAGCACTTGTTTAGGCCTACATATGTTTATAAGAAACATCTGGTGAATTTCTGATAAGAAATTCTAGCTTTAATAGTCATGGCATAATTATTAAAATGAGATGACTATTCATACTGTAAATATGTTGTAATTGCTTTACGTCACATTTTGCTAAATTCTATCGTCGCAATGGTTGTCAAGCTAATTGCGTTGTTTCTTTTCTTCTATTTGATCTCGTGCCGACTAATTATTATGAATTACTGGTTTCTGCAAGTGGTTATTTGCTCTATATGTTTACACTCAAGCAAATGTGTATTCTTAGCTTCCATTGACCTATGATATTTTCAGATAACAAAAGCCGTGTCAAGCAGCACAGAGCTTCGAGTTTACTTTGCAAGCTTCCATTTCTCATATCCTCTGAAATATGTATTCAGTATATTATTCATTGGACACTTTTCCACTTTAATTTTGCATTTTTTAATGTAGTTTAGGTATCCGTCACTTTTTACTTTTTTTTCCATACCTCTCTCTCTCTCTCTCTCTCTCTCTCTCTCTTTCTCTATCTATCTATCTATCTTTCTATCTCTCTAACTGTCAATCTACTAATAGGATATGCATATAATTATCTAGTGCAATAAAGGCAATTCAAGATTCCCTCATATCTTTCAATTGACCCCCCCCCCTCTCTATCTCTCTCTCTTTCTTTCTCTCTCTCTCTCTCTCTCTCTATATATATATACACATACATATAAATATAAATATATATATATACATACATGTATATATATACAATATATATATATATATATATTAAACTTAATAGATATATATAGTAAACTTAATATATATATATATATATATATATATATATATATATATACACATGTATAAATATAAATATTTATACATGTATAGATATATAATATTTATTCAATTTTGCATTTTTTTTTGTAGTTTAGGTACCCGTCACTTTTTTACTTTTTGTTTTTTTCAATACCTCTCTCTCTCTCTCACTCTTTCTTCATCTCTCTCTCTCTCTCTCTCTATCTATCTATCTATCTATCCAACTATCTCTCTCTCTCTCTCTCTCTCTATCTCTCTCTATATATCTCTCTCACTCTCTATCTATTTATCTATCTCTCTCTTTAATATGTTGTAAATCGCCGATCCAATGCACATATTCATTTAAAAAAATATGTTTTCACGATCTCTCTCTCTATCTATCTTTCTATCTCTCTAACTAGCAATCTACTAACAGGATTTTCATATAATTATCTAGTGCAATAAAGGCAATTCAAGATTCCCTCATATCATTCAATTGCTCCTTCTCTCTCTCTCTCTCTCTCTCTATATATATATATATATATATATATATATGTATATTCTAGATATATATATATATGTATAATGTATATATATATATTTGTATATATATATATATATATATATACATGTATAAATATACATGTATATATATATATATATATATATATATATATATATATATACACATGTATTCCATATATATGCCTATATACATTTTTCTTTAATCACGTCTAGATGTTTAATAATATCTTAATAAACTTTTGCTGCAATTCACACTATACTATAGTATTCACATTCGAGCAATTCCTCAGAGAAGAATAAAGGACAAAATAAAAATAGACGCTTTGATAGCAGTACAAATTATGCGACATTGCTATAGACGTCAGAACAAAAAACAGACTAATTATTTTATTGCGAGTGAAGATATAGCAGGAAGTTGAGCAATATGTGGGTGGGTTTGGAATCTTCCATTCTAAATATCTATTGGAGTGCTTGATAATGTATGGGCTATTTCGCCTGAAATAAAGCAATAAATAAACAAATAAATAAAATAAAAGTAACATTTGCGAGACACTGTATTAAACACTACTAAACAGTATTCACCATCATCAACTTTGAATCCCAGTTTAATTAGGGTCGGGGCACGAATAGACTGTCTACTAAACTGACTACTGACTAATAAACAGTATTAAATACTCTAAAATAAAGTCAGGTATTAGGCCTATTAAGTGAGAGAGTACATGCTCAATTTCAATCACAGCATCATCTTCTCTGTAATCTCAGTTTAGCAAAGGTGGAGTTACGAATATATCTTCTCCACTCCTCTCTATCTCATCCCATATCAGGGGCAATTTGAATTTTATTTACCATTTTAAGGTTAAAAGTGTGAAAGAGCGCAATCTCGGATGTGAAATAAAGTGTACGGCAGAAAAATATAAAATCTGAATCGCCGGGAAAAGTTTTGCAAACTCTGAAACACATTACAAAAGAGCCACTTAGTAACTTAGGCATAAATCTCCTCTGGAGCCAGTGGCGAATTCGGTAAGATACTCGACCACGGATCACTATGTGCGGGGTTCAAATCCTGGGCTCGCCCGTCACTGACATCGCTTTCGAGTGAGGAAACTGACGTCAACCTTAGCTTTTTTAGATTTATCAATACATGATCTACTTGTAAGATCTACATGTAGTCATATACAATGTAAATGCGTACAGATAAACTGTGATTATGTCCAACACGGAAGTGTCTACTGTTCCGGAAATTGTTTTCGAAGAAGGACTATCAGAAGTGCAAAGAGAGCGGATGAATAAGTGAATGAAATCAGTTGTGACTAGTGATCTGGTTTAGGGTAGAATAACCTCTAACATATAATAAGTGTCCGCCATATTAAAGGTAGATGAACTTTACATTACTGGTTGGAGCCAGTGGCGATATCGGTAAGATAATCGACCGCCGATCAGTATGTGCGGGGTTCAAATCATGGGCTCCCCCGTCACTGATACCGCTTTCGAGTGAGGAAATTGACGTTAACATGAGCTTTACCAACTTTGCATTATAATTTCATAGAATTTCAGTAGGCTATATTAATTCCCTTTGTTTTAGCTGTAGATTTGTACTAATCAGGATGTGATAAATTGCTCTTTGTTTACTATTTAAATTTTAATAGTATAATCATCTCCAAGGTCCTTTGATCCCAAGTCGGGATAGACATTCTCCGCTCCTCTTTGTCCCATATCATATCATCAGTCAGTCCCCTATTTTAATTTTAATTTTATAATAAAACCATCGTTATCATCATCATATTCTTCTTCTTCGTCATTTTTCTTCTTCTTTTCTTCTTCTTTTCTTCTTCTTCTTCTTCTTCTTCTTCTGCTACCTTTGAATCCCAGTTTAACTAGGGTCGAGATTACTTAATAATATTATAGATATGTTAACTCTAAATTATAATTTAATAGTTCAACTTCTATCTAAATTTTTTATCCATTTATAATTAAAATGCATTTTAATTGTTTAGTTACAATTCCTTATTTATCTATTTATTTATTATTAATTCCTAATTTAATTATTATACGTATATTTAAAATTTTTCTTTAATTACTACGAGATTTCGACGATATACATGATATATTTTCTCTATATTTAAACTTTACCAGCGGAGACCAGCGGAGTGAGAGCATTTTTGAATCTATTATATTAATACGTTTTCAATCAGATAATCCCTGACCAGCAGAAAAGTGTCTATAAAATAAATTTAGTAGGTTGCTATATCCCAGAGAATTAAATGACAAAGCAATTTTCGCTGTGTCTAGATATTAACAACGAAAATAAGAAAGACTGGAAACAATTTGAATTAAGAAATAGTCTTAATTGCAGGCATAGGTGAAAAATGACAAACAATTCGAGTAAAATTTTAATTAAATGCATTAGAGTCTGCAATTAAGTCTTCGCAAATTTTCTATAATCTTCCCCTGAATGGGATAAGCTGCTATTCGTGGAATATTTCTGAAAATGGCCTGATGCTAAACGCATGACCTTTCATACCCATCTTAGCCTTAACGCAAATAATTCTTTTTTGCATTGGTTATGCCATCTATTTCATCTAGTAGATGAGCATTAACCATTGGCGACAGAGAAAATAATTAAGTTAATTAAAGTATTGATTAAATACGGATTGTAATTGCACATTTTTGCTAATTAATTATAGTATTCACATTACATTTAATTAAATAATTATAATTTCAAAAATTTTTATGTTCGAAACAGAAACTACAAATTCCGTAAGCTCTAAAGAAGTATGGCAATATTATGATGGAAATTACTGTATGCACGGTTGGCACAACAGCTATATTTTAATAAATCAAACCTCTCTCTTTTAGTGCATTGCCTACTGACGGGTCCATGGTAGGCCAGTATAATGCATCCCCTCTTCTCTGTCATTCGCATTCCTCTTCATGTCCACATACGAGTGGATCTTTAAATTATCTATCATGATATAGATCTATCATTATTCATGGGGATTCTGCTAATGACGAGGTGGGCCCCTGTGCCTTACTTAGCTTCGACTAACATTTACTAGACAGGGGCGTCATTCCTTGAGAAAACAATCCTGCCTACTCAACAATTCACTGTAAGTTAAGAAAATATCGATTTGATAGCTATAAGTGATCATATTGCAACTGATTTATACATATGAATCCAAAAATAGCTATTCTATGAGTGAGATAAGGTTCTTAAAATTTTTGCATGTGCTAAAAAATTTCAAAATATTTTCAGACAAATTGGAATTTGTAAGGTAGTCCAAAGATTATAACCTTGAAAATCATTGGTTCAGATAAAAATCGTTGCTGAGTAACTTTTGTTATACTAATTTAATTGTGATTCTTTGCTGAATTTTCAGATGAAATACGTTTCAGGGAGATGAGGTGGAAAATGTGACCATGAAATTTAATTCAATTCCCCTGATGCAGTGTAGAGAATTAATGTTTAACTCAATTCAATTAGAACTGAGAGTACCTGGTTCTAAATGGAAAAATACTGGAATATGCAAGTCCTTCTATAGAAAAATTTTAGAAATTCAGTATAATCATATTCCAAAATATTAAAAATCTGTACATATAGTGATAAAATGCATATACATATAGTATATTTATTATAGTATAAGCTAGAGTTGATGTGGGACTGAAGAAGAAAATATATTCAACCATTGTTCAGCCCGTCTTGATGTATGCATCTGAAACCTGGGAAAGTCCTAATAAAATAAAACACAAAATTAACTGTTTTCAACAAAGCCGCCTCAGAAAAATTGGGAGCATATCAAAAATGAACAGTCCTTAAAAGGTGTGGAGAAAGAACATTAAATGCAATAGTAATAAATAGTGAGGTGTAAAAGTAAGGTGAAATAGTAAGGTGTGGAGGAAGAATATTAATATGAAATTGTTTCGGAAA
This sequence comes from Enchytraeus crypticus, assembly GCA_905160935.1. Lineage (NCBI taxonomy): Eukaryota > Metazoa > Annelida > Clitellata > Enchytraeida > Enchytraeidae > Enchytraeus > Enchytraeus crypticus. The sequence goes on along the minus strand of CAJHZI010000552.1, from coordinate 755,481 downwards.
GAAGGGTGAGGTTCTTGAGTCACGTAATAAGTATGTCTGATGATAGATATGCAAAGACTGCAATGAATTGGAAACCAAATCAAGGAAGAAGGAAAAGAAGAAGACCTAGAAGCAATTGGTTCAGCACGATCAGCAAAGATTTGAGAATTTTGAACATTCCATGGGGAGATACTGTGAGGGTTGCTGAAGACAGAAAAGAATGGAGGATTGTTGCCACCCTATGTTCTCTTCAGAAAGCAAGGAACTGAAGATGATGATACATATATTAGTCTCTTCACTCTCCCTTTATCTTTCTTTCTTTCCTTCTCTCTCTCTCTCTCTCTCTCTCTCTCTGGTATTCTGTAAAATAGCAGGTCCACGGGACATTCCCACGCATATAGTGCTCTGCTTGTTTCAAAAAGAGCACTTATTCTTTCAACGAGCTAATTCCTTCACAAAGTGCTATGTCATAATCACACCTTTATGTAAACTATAACATGGGAACATTATTATGCCTTCTGGTGTGGTTTTCCGTTACCTTCCTCAGTTTTTGCTCAGTCGCCTCTTATGATATGTGCAGTTTACGGTTGGTTTATCTAAAAACGAATGGAAAATGTCTCTCCAGAACATAGTCAGCTTGTGATTCAATGGATGACGAGGATGATTGTTGTGGATGATATAAATAAATACATCAGCTGAAGAAATACGTGATAATCTGATTTGGAAATGAATAGTTTATCACAGAGGAAAAGGACGCTAACATTTTTTGATGCTAACATTACTTAAATTTTAAGATATATATATATATATATATATACATGTATATATATATTGTTGCCAAAATAATTTCCGCACCGTTAATTGCTAAAACCAAATCTAACGTCATTTTTCTGCCCGATAGCATGTCGGTGACGGGGAGAGATCTGGATTGAAACCTGTACCTACTGATCAGCTGTCGAGCAACTTGCCAACAATCCACCGGCTCAGCTTCGTGTAACCTACATTGCAACCGTACAGAGAAAAATGTGAGCTTGACTAAGCATCGATCTCAAGCAAGCTTTTGAGTTTACTTGAGATAGATGCTTGTGATTAGTGGAATTTTACTATTCTCTAGAAAACCCGAAACAGAGCCAAAGAGAAATCTCATTAAAGTCATGCTAAGCCCAAACTGAAGATGAAGGTAGGCGTTAGTATTGACAAACAGGGTGCAAATGAAAATTTATTTTTGACTGTCTCCGAAAACTTCGGTTCAACATCCTTCTCGCTGGCTTTTTTAAATTTAAAATACACACTACAATGCTATTTCCGGTTTTTTAATTAAAGCTTTAGTTACCATGGGCATATGGCAAAGGTTGGAACAATAATTTAGAAAATGATGTAGTGTCAAAAGCTAGGGGCTATTTTCGTCCGAAATAAAAACGAAATAATTAATGAGAGAGAGAGAGTGAGAAAGATAAAAAATAAGCGGAAGAGTAGAAAGAGAATAACGTGTAGAGGGAGAAAACGAGAGATGAGTATTAAGCAAGTGAGAATGATGCAAAAGTGCTGGAAGAGGCGATAGAATGCAAGCATGTAACACTGGGAAAGGGAATACTAACTCTAAAAGAACGGGAAAAATTGAAATATAGGCATCCAAAATAAACCTTTTATCTCTCTCTTAAAGCTAAAAGCGGCTTTGTTAACTATTCCTAGCTACGAAGACGCATTCATAAATAATTGAGTTCCGCGCTCAACTAAAATTTAATATAAAATCCGCATCAACTCTAAAATTAATTATAGAACAATATCCCTCTGGGCCAGGCAGCTTCAGCTAAAAGTCAGTTTTATATTTTTGTATAGAGATTTTTTTACTTCTTTTTCGTTTGTGTTTATTTTAAAACAGAACTGGTGGTGATGGTAGCTAGAAGGGGTATAGACATATTTGAAATAACCATTAAGTATGCTTTTATGTTTGAGATTAAACACGCTCAACTCTTTCTCTATACTCCTAATATTCTCTCTTCTTTTTTGTTTCCTCTTTCATGCTTTAATGAATTATAAATATATGTTCAAGACGCACATTTACTCACACAAAAATTAAAAAGATCACCAATTATAACTTTATTGATAATTTCTCTGTGTTTTTAGTTTTTAGGTTTTTGTAATTTATTTAATATTTGTATTATTTTAAATATTATTTAAAAGTTTAACATATAAAATCTAGTGTAAATCGGTAACTCGATCTTATGTAGAGAATTAATTATTTTTAAAATGTTTAACTGAAGTAATTAAAACAGTAAATCTCTAAAACATTCGAAACAACCAATAATAATTTTTTTCTTAGCTTTTCAAACTCACATTTTATAGCTTTACTCTATAACTTCATGGCATCACGATGTAGGATATCTTAGAGTACACACTTGACTGAGCCATCCAAGGGATACATTTATATAAAAGTCTTCAAAAGTGTCAATTTCTGAAGTAATAACTCCATGAATTAAACCCGATGGCATTCAAGCAAGACGGATACTATAATGATACTCTCTGTCTTCTATCTCGATATCTCTCTCTCTCTCTCTCTCTCTTATCTCTTCTCTCTCTCTATATATATAAAACTATATACTCTATCTCTTTCTTCTCTCTCTTCCTCTCTATCTCTTTCTTCTCTCCTCTCTCTCTCTCTCTCTCTGTATATCAATCTCTCTAGTGCTTTATTTCTATCTCTATCACTTCTCTTTCTCCTCTCTCGCTCCCCCCCCCCCTCTCTCTCTAGTGCTCTGCCAAACCGCAGGTCCAAGGTAAATGTTCATACTTTGAGTCTGCTGTCACGGTCCAAATACAACGCTCCATATATTAGCAAGTTAATCCCTTCCCATAACAGGCTAGGCCTTACCCATACCTTCTGCAGCCTATACTTGGAAAGATATGGCTTCGGAGATGGATTCCCGTTTCTTTTCTCAATTATGTGCTTTATCGCAACTAACGGTCGGTCTATGTTCAGTGCCCGTGACACAACACTGGAAAGTGATCTACTACAATAACAAAATATGAAATGTAATTTATTTAAGCTTTCCATATCATGAGCAAATAATTTACTTTCCGTTTCCATTCTATCCCAAGAAGCCTATAATCTGCGCCTGGGACTGACTGCTGCTGAAACTGAAGCTACGATTTATTTTATATAACATATAGCGAATGTATGTATGCAGAAAAACTGCATACTAATATTTTCTTGAACAAAAATTTGAGAAATTAATTACTGTTAGACTTGATTCCTTAATGATTTGCTTGTAGAAACCGTTTATTTGCCATCATATTCGATGTAGGGCCCTTAGAATGTTAGCATCGATTTTCAGTATATGATTGCGAAAGTTTCACATGTATAATTTGTATAATTTGTATAATTTGGCTTTCCTTCTTTGAGAAAGGCTTTCCATAACTTTGGAAAGATTTAATGCAGTCTGCTTCAGCAATTCCTTTAAGCAGCTAGATGACATCAAGTAGCCGGGCGGCGATTCAGCACATATTGCTCTTATCATTTTTATCAAACCTATGTTCTTTACACCGGGATAAAAATAAAATTAAGAATAATAAAAAATACCAATAATACTAATAATGATATAATAATAATAATATCATCATTATTATTAAGTATAATAATAATAATGCTAATAATAAATGGAAATTTGAAGTGCAAAAAATTATCACTTTCATTTTTATTAATATTAGTACTATTGTTATTATATATTTTTTAAATGCCCTGGGCTGTAAAGGGCCCTGGGCTAAAAAAATAAGATAAAAGAGGCTTTATTTAATTAAAAGTTTTAAAAAAGAGCGATTAAAATAATTCCTCTACACTCTAGGAAGCCGCATCAGCCAAAGTGCCACTGAAATAGACAGCATTGAATCGCTGGAGAGCAATAGACAGTCGCTGCCAAAGAAAAGCCTTTTCGAGGTTATCACCAGTAATGGCGCTGGTCCTCCTGCCTATTTCGTCAATAAAGTCTGATGCGACAGAGTTGACGGGGCCCAGGGCCTCAAAGGCAATAGGCATGAAGATATAGCTGCTAGAGATTTCGGCATACTTCAGAATTTTCCTATTACAACCCGAACACATCACGGGGATAATGTAGATAATCAATGAAAATTGATTTGAACTGGGGGGAGCTGGGGTGGTAACCCTTTCATTTAGGGGCACTTGTCACCCTATGCCCCTACAGTTACGCCCCGGCTATCCAGCCAAAAATATATTACCGTTAAACAAGAATTCTAAGTCTTTCAGGCTTGCTTGATCGTTTTACGAAAATGCACAGCTTTTATTTATCTATCTATATAAAAAGTTTCTATCCATCAAGGCTAATCCTAGACCAATATTGAACAAATTCTAATTTCTAAGAAGACCATAATTTGACTTTTGAGTGCCGTGTATTGCATCAGCTTTATTTAATGACCGTTAAGTAATTTCTTTCTTAGATACTCCAGGATATCGCTGTATACTGTATAACAGATGATGCTAGTTCCATATAAAAGCATCTTCAATTATGTAAAATCACACTGCGCTATAATTATTTTCTTCATTGCACATGCGTAATCAACAATCTCGAAATATATTGCCTGCAGATTTATATGCACTATATCGTAATGACCTCAAGTTTTGAGAGAAAAGTGAAATACGAAAATCCACATTCCATGATTAGATGACGACTTCTGTGTTAAACTTAGTCTGTCCATATGAATGGGACAATTGCATCACCAATTTAGTTCAGTGGAGACGTTTCTAATACTTTACGTTGTATATTTTCGACAATCCATGACGCATAAAAAGCAAAAGCTGAAGTTCAGTTTAATGTCAGTTTCTTGCTCGGTAGCATGCAAATGACGAGGCGAACTCTGAATTTGAACGCTGCACCTACTGATTATATATTGCCAACAAACCACCGACTCAAGGAGAATCTCGCATCGAACATTTCCTACTTCAAATCTTTCACTGGGACAGTTGCTTTCTCGATTTTTCTCTCAAGCACACCATCAATCAACCAATCAATCAATAAATCAATCAATCAATCAATCAATTAGCAAGTTAATCAATAAAACATTCAGTCAATCATTTAACTAATCAATAAATCAATCAATCAATTAATCAGTCAATCAATCAATTATTCTTGATGAGAATTAATATATATTATATATATTCAGCGCTATAGGTAAGCTTACCTTATGTAGCCTATGGCTTGGGAAAAGTAGGACTACTTGGGTGGTTTCTCGTTGCCTACAGCGTAGGCCATAAGGCATACTTTGGATGAGACAAACTTTGTGAAGGGATTAACTTGTTAATCCAAGAATTGCTGTTATGGAGAGAGAAAAGAGATTTTTATTATGAATATGTACCTTAAACCTGCCACTTGGCAGTGCACTAGAGAGAGAGAGAGAGAGAGAGAGAGAGAGAGAGAGAGAGCTAAGCTGTCAGATAACGTATCAGAAGGTCTCGGTTCAAATCCAAGGCATTAAATCATGCAAAATGGGATTACATGAATACGCAAAAACATTACTTACAGAGAATACTAATACAGACTATGAAATCTGTCAACAAATTGCAGAACTCAGAGTTTCTGATAATGTCTCCATAATTTATTGAACAATTGCGTGAAAATGCAGCAATTTATTATTTTTTATAAATTATATGTCAGAAATATGTCATAAAGTTTAACTCATAAGTCATAGGACGTGAGTAATAAGCCAAAAATCATAAATTATCAGTCATAAAATATCAGTCATAAAATATCAGTCATCAAATATCAGTCATCAAATAACAGTCATCAAATATCAGTCATCAAATATCAGTCATAAAATATCAGTCATCAAATCTCAGTCATAAAATATCAGTCATAAAATATCAGTCATAAAATATCAGTCAGAAATTATGAGTCTTGCAATGATGTCGGCTCCATTTCTATTCCTATGAGTAATCAGAATCTCTCTCCAGCAATCCTGTGTAGACAAAATTGAGAAATATTATTTTGCAGACTTTTATAGAATTTTTAAACAAATTATATTCTTTCAAGGTTATTAAAAGTGAAATTGAAATCCGTAATAAACTGACGATTATAACATTAAATTAGTACACTAGATTTGACGCAATTACAACCCGAAAAATTAACTGAAATATATGTATTGAAAAACAAGCCGTCAATTTTAGCGAGATTTAATAAAATCTAGTTACTTGGTGGGAATTTAACGCCGCTTTCATGTCTCAGAAGCGTGCCAGTGACGACCTAGCACTTAATCTAAAATCAGACCCTACTGATCCGTAGACCTGAGTCTTACCTACTATGACACTAATTCTGTTCTATAGTTACTTGATTAAGACTAGTCTCACTTAGTTCACTTCCTACTGGCAGGTCCATGGTATATAATGTCTCCACTCTTCTCTGTCTTCCGCTTTCCTCTTCATGTCCACATATGAGCGGGTCTTTAAATCTGACAACAACATAGTACACTGTCAGTACATAGTGCACTAAGAGAGAGAGAGAGAGAGAGAGAGAATATAAGTTTATTTAAAATATAGATCTCTCTCATATTTCAATTCTCACTATATAAATTGTTAATCGATGACAGATAATTAAAGTCTCGTTTTCTATTGTACTAACAACGTTGTATTTATAATTGTTACTTTTCAGCTAAACAGTAACACAGCAACAGCAATCTAGCAAGGAAGATGGAAAATTCAAGAGAGAACGAATTTCAAACAAATCGAGGCATGCTATTGGGTCCAGCATTAGCCAATCAGGATCTACCAGCATCGACGATGACGTCATTATTGAATGTGACTATTACTTCGGGTGCAATTCTGGCAAATGAAGAAACATTTCTATCAAGTGTGAGTATACTTTATATAAATATGGGCGATTGAAAGTAGCTTTTCGCCCTCTACCACAGATATTACAGAGCTAATCGATTTGTAGTTAATCGATTTGTAATGACGTATGATGTCCATGACATCATCCTTGCATGAGAAATGGGCGTTAAACCAATACCACGTGTGCATGTATATATAGTATACGCCCTTATGCATGTATATATATATATATACATAATTTATACACTTTTATACAGTACATAATTATAATAAAATATATATTGCATATACTATACATTAAACATTACATTTAACACAATACAATCATGCTCTATGAAATACATAATATTTAATTCTAAGAGCTATATTCATTTTAATATGATAAACACACACTCTTCCCTAATTTGCCTAATTAGGAATTTCACTTCATGTTAATATGATAAACACACACTCTTTCTTGGTGCACTGCCTACTGGCAGGTCTATAGTATATAGCGCCTCCACTCTTTATCTAACAAACCTAATCTCTAATCCATAGACACACACGAAGAATCATTAATCCTAGACCTACCTCTGTAAGAGATGAAACTTTATAGTCTATCCGATACTCATAAATTATAGGCCTATACATTATATTTTAAAAAGAGAGGCCAGAAATAAATAGCAGAAATAAAACACCACTAATTATTTCTGTGTGCCATTGAAGTACCTGGCTGGAGTCATGTTGACAAAGTGACCTTAGCTTCGATTTAGCGTCAATACAATGATTTAACGAAAACTCACATTTAGATTCTACGACTTCAACACATCACGCCATCTCCGTGAAAAGTCTAGATTTTTAAAATAGCCCCATAGCATATCTCTGAAAGTGATTCATTCAGACGAGGGTTTACTTTTAAAATTTAACTAAACAGTTAAAATTACCGTGTATTAATTTAGAAGCAATTAATTAATTTAGAAGCTTAGGACGACAGTGGAATATATGATTTCTGTTTAATAACATGAAGTTTCTTCTTCAATCTAAAATTTATTTGAAAGTTTTACAAGTGTTGAAATTTTGGCGATATCTATTTAAGTTGATTTATTCAATGGAAGGCAGTATATTAGTTAAGAATTTAGGCATACTCCGTGTGGCATGCCTATAGTGTATTTTTCATAGAGTTAGCCTTTGTGGATAACTGGAGACAGTGGCGATGTCGATAAGATATTCGACCGCGGATCAGTATGTGCGGGTTTCAAATCCTGGTCTCTCCCGTCACTGACATCGCTTTCGAGTGAGGAAACTGACGTTAACCTTAGCTTTGGCTTTTTTATTTAGTAAAATATGATATATTGATAAGTATAACCATAACAATAATAATAAGAAATCATTTGCTATTTGAGTTATTTAGTAGGTCAAATTTTAGATTAAAACTATGCACATTGTACGATCATGACTTTATATCATGTGACACTCAGTATGTTTTCAGAAGTGTCACGTCACTGTAGCGTGATCAGACTGATATAATATGAAAATTCCACATATAAATAAATAGTTGTCTTATATTATCGTAATAAGTCTGTTCCAAGCAAAAGATTTATAACTTCTTGGTGTAGATAAATGCGTGACTCCTTAATAAAAATTTAATAGTAAAGGATTTTTTACAGATTTCTAGTGCTGTGCGGAGTCTGCACATTGATTTACATACATTATTTATACATCATTTAGACGGCAGGATTAGCGCACTTGGTTTAGTTGCGCGTCAATTATCGAAGTTAAGCTGCATCAACCTCTGTTAGTACTTTGTGGGTGACCAACTTGGAAGACCGGGTGTTGGTAAAAGCTTAGGAAGGAAAAAATCCCAGGGTGATGGAAGGTTATTCTTAAATCCGCGCCGGCTGCAATTGATGCGCCATCAAAAGGCAACGATTACTAATAACCATGGAGAGGAAGGAGGAAATGGGTCTTAAACAAGCATCTGTGCTTCCTGACCCAGTGTTCCGTTATATTATGTTATGTATAATAGATAACAATTCTAGAACCGAACCTCTGCTTGAATAGGATTGAAACAGCGGTTACACTAATTACCCTTATTATCTAAATAGTTTGTTTCCTTCAGGATTAATTTTTTCTTCCCCTTTATATCAGCTCCCATCAAATATGTCATATCCAGCTTTTATTTCTACTTCACATTACATCTACTACCTATCTATCTGTACCATATCTCAAGAAGTTGTGACAAGAATGTTTCATTTTGCAACTTGTGAGTCCTGTAAATCTTTTCATTTTACCCCATTAGTGCGTTTCCAATGATTCTTGTTTCTGGATAACCTCTTTCATTGATGTTTTTGCCATAATATTATATTCTATAAATACAAGCCATTCAGTGTTGCATTATGTCTGCATGGCAAAACTTTGAGCACAATGCTTGTTTATAAAAACTACTCATTGATACACATGTATATGTAACAGCTTTTGAACGCTCTAAATACAATAACTATTCGATTAAGTTTGTATTTGAGATCTAATTGTAGAAGCAAAGGCCTATATCGGACATACATGTAGGCTACTGTAGTTTGTATTTTGAGCACATTTTTGTAACCATTCGACGGAGTTTGTATTTGAGGTCTAATCTTCAAAACAACTATTCGACACAGTTTGTATTTTGAAGCAAATGCTAGTAGCTATTCGATTGAGTTGAGTTGTTAGTTGAAATCTAATTTTAGAAACAGCTATTTGGCACGCAATCTGAATCCCAAAAAAAACTTCATAAAATGTCAAAGTTTATTTGTACTGCACTGACGATTGTTTAATTTAATTTAACACCTGACTTGTGGCAAGAATATTAGAGTCAATAAACTCTTGCATGAAATTCTAGGCGATATTTTAGTATAATTAGCGTCTCTCATATTGTCTTATATCATCTAAATTTGACATTTACTGATGATAATCAGTACAGCGATAGGGCAGTCCACTGAAATCTAATTTAATTTCCGGGATAGATAATATTTTTATAATCTGATTGTCTAAAATTCAACTTTAAACAATTTCGTTCGCTATTAAACTAATATCCAGTTTTGACAGTGGATTGAGTGAAATATAACATTTCTTAATTAGGTTAGTTATTTAGACTGGTTTTCTGTTTGTTGGATTTACTCCATTTTTGATCCCTTATGATCCTTGGCCTGGATTTGGCTCAGTGGTGATCGATGTTATAGTTGTGGACAACAGCACTTTAAGTGCTGTTGTTGCTGTTGTTTAAACTGTTGTTTAAAAAAAACAGTTTATCATCATCATTCCCTGTGTTGTGTCTGGGTTCCCCGTGTAGTGTCTGGATTGTTTTAAGAATTGACAAATCGGTGACTGTACGTGTCGTAGAAGGCGACTAAAGCACTAAGATCTACACCAATGTCAGAAGGGCATTCGGTTGGTGAATGCCTAGGCTCCAGAAATTGCTACAAAAAATAAAAAATGGAAAAGTATCAAATAAGGCATTGATGGATGATATGATGTAGGACAGAGAGGATTTGAGACACTCTATTCGTATCCTGACACTAGTTAAATTGGGATTCAACGGAAGATGATGATGATGATGATGTTGTTGTTGTTTAAACTGTGCAATCTTAGTTAAGATTCCTTGAATCACAGATAATGTTTGTAAAATGTTGACTTTGTAAAATGTTATATATATATATATATATATATATATATATATATAACACTCATATATATATATATATATATATATATATATAAGTACATAACGAGAGGTAGTATTTTAGCATTATTCTTATTTGTATAAGCTATTCGTATAATTCAATTCATATTTCAGTCGTTGTGTCCATTGATCGAGTGGATTTGGTTTTGTCCGCTGACCTGAGCACTCAATCATAAGTTATTTCTTTTCGTTTCTTTTTAAAAAAATACTTTTTAGAATCTGCCATGTGTTTGTGAAATAAAGTCTATATAATAATTAGAACCTCTGCCAGTAATCAACATCTCTGGCGAGAATCGCAAGTCACTGATATATGTATATACAGTATACATGTATATATATATATATATATATATATATATATATATATATATATATATATATATATACAATATATATATAAAGCTAAAGCTGGTAGAGCTAAGGTTAACGTCAGTTTCCTCACTCGAAAGCCATGTCAGTGACGGGCGAGCCCAAGATTTGAACCCCGCACTTACTGATATATATATACAATATATATATATATATATATATATATATATATATATATATATATACATGTATATATATACACATGCATACATATAAGTATAAAGTACAACGAGAGTTAGGTAGTATTTTAGCACATCTTAGATTATATATATATATATATATATATATATATATAATTATATAACGAGAGATAGGTAGCATTTTATCATATCTTAGATAAGTATGTTATGGCTCAACCGGTCGCCTCTCCTCCTCTAACCAGATACTCGTTGATATTATCACAACGCTCACGTGGAGTGGGTATGAGGACTTGATGTTTTCCAGTCATGAGATGAAATGGCGTGTTTGTAAAGCCGTATTTTCACCACTAATCACTGCTGCATCACGTAATTCTAGAATTCTGCGAGAGTTCTTTATCCTTTCATAAATTTCTTTTCTAAAATTTCGTAAGTTTTTCATTTGCGCGCATGTGCACTGGCCTGCATTCTTTGTCGGTAAGAATTACCACTGAAAAAGAGAGCAGAGACTTGCGGAAGCTGCTAAATCGCTTTAATTTCCTAGGCTGAATTTAGTGATATCATGAAAATTATATTCATATAAAGTCATAAAATTATGAACACAAAATAGAGAAATAAACATATATGATGATACGTATCCCTTCATGACGTAAACATTAGCTCTACCAGTAACAACATGATATATTTTATTAGAAAATTTACTTCCAAAAATGGATAAATAAACATATGCGTTTTATAAACAGGCGCCTCATAAAAATTTCATTTTGAAGAGAATATAATTCGGAAAAATAATATTTAAAAAATGCAAAAATAACTCAATAAGTAAATTAAGCCAGGTGCAAGATAGCATTGAAATCAGCACCACAATCAGTCAATGAGAATATAACGTCCGCATAATCGTCAGAGTTGAAGGTAAAACTCTAATTATTTTATACGTAATTTTTAGTATTTAATATTATTTATTTATAATTGTTTTATACTTTAATCCTATTAATTAATCTTTTTATATTAATTTTCTAGTTTTCATGAACTAAATTCGGAATATGTAAGCGCTTCTATAGCCTGTACCCTCCGTTCACACAAACGTTTCCATATTTCGCTTTTCTATCTGCTTTATCTGTTTTAAATATTTGATGTGATAAATAAATAAACAAATAAATACTAGGCTACCATTCAGGTAAACTTTCAGAGAGGCAGTTGGATATATAAACTTAGCGCTTAAATTTAGAGAATACCGTTGGTTATATTTAAAAATATTTTCTTCGGCCCTGCCAGTAGTTGTTAGCTTTATTGCTTTATTAGCACAATAACTACAACAACCACGCTAACTGCACAATTTAGCGACGATATCTGTCGTATTTCAGTCATTAAAACACAACTGCGTCACGCTTTGAAAAACACGTCGAGGAAATCTTTTCCATTCATTAAAATCTACAACAGCTGACATTTCGGTAAATAGCGATTTGAGGAAATGCGTAATTCAATGTTTGTACATGTACAGTAGTCTATATTAACTTTAATATCTCTTCTAAAGAATTTAAATTGAATTTAATTGAAATGTTACATTAAGCTTGTATGATTGATAATGTCACAAATTTAATCACCATTTAATAAATAATAACAATAATAATAATAATAATGGTTTAACGTCCGTTTCCTCAGACAATGATGATGTCAGGGACGTATCCACAGCACACATCACTACAGATCAATCCACCCAGATCAATCTGCAAAAGAAATGTGCTGAGGAGAAATAAGGTCCTGAACGAAAGCCGGTCAGGTGATCAAAAATTTAGTTGTAGTGTTATTAGTTTGATATTGATGTCAGTAAATTTAAATCCTTGTACACCTACTGTAGCCATCCATTTATAATAATCATTGGACTTCAATTGGTAGTAGAAACAGCAATCATTAATACACCTGTAGTTTTATGTCAGAAATCTAGTTTTGAGATTCTTTACAGAAATCGCATTAAAAACTACAGGGATAAAAAAGAATCGCTCAAATAAAAATTGGGGAAACGTTCATAGAAAGCGGACAACTTAAGTTACAATCAAATATTGACTGAATTAAATTAATTTCATAGTTGTATTATAGTTGCGTATTTTTATCTGATGACGAATATTTTTTCCTTTAAAGTTTACTTGTGCTTGTACAAAAATGAAAGTAATAATGCCAACGTAAAGTTTACGGAAATAATTACCAAGCCTTGTAAGGTTTAATACGGCCCTATATCAGGGCGGATCAGCAATTTAAACCAGGAACCCAAGGTACCGCGGAGTATCTAATCCGTGGTCTGTTGCTCATCAGGAAAGCACGCTAACAACTCGGTCACAGCCGAGTAAAAGTAAACATGCATTATAGTAAAATGATCAACTATGTTGAAATATATTCCTTATTAAATCTACCACATCTATCCACCGTATGCTAAATCCGTTGGACAATTTAGTCCAATTTTCGTGTAATCAGTCTTGTGAATGTCCAAGATTTTACTCTCAGAAAAGCGCGACCGGGAATCGAACCCACGATAGTCCAATTCATATCAATTCAATTCAAACACCTTCGAGAGTAGTGAACTCTCGTAGGTGATTTACTAGTGATCAAGTTAAACTACTTCAGTTTTATTCCAGAAAATAATGTAATACTGGTCGTTTTGTATACTATCAATGACATTTTAAACTATGTAGAATCTCAACTGTCGCATGAGACAATTCGTTCTTTGACAATTCTTTCTTTGCTCTCCTGATTTGTAAAGTCAAGAATCACAGCACCTCGTCGTCTACGATTTGTTATTCTGTCTCGAATATTCATGACGCTGAAACCGTTTCTCATTGAAACTGATAGGACTGATTTTGATGGAAGCACGTTTCCTATTAGATCAACCCACTGTTTCATTCATTATATCAGTCCCCCGTACTTCTGTATATCTCGTCTCGAGTATTTTGTCAGATGTGAATGTATACGTCATAGTCTTGTCTAGAAAAAAATCTCCGAGATAAGAATGAACAAATCTGTGAATGAATGGATTAGTCAGTCAATCCAAAAATCAAACTAAAGGATGAGTGAATATTGATTGATCAATTAATGAATCGAATTTAACAAAATGAAAAAATATGTAAGCAAATTGTGGAAGCGCTTTCTGAAAGAATCTATTTTAAAATTGAATAACAAAATCAATTTTCAAACGATATTGTTTTAGTCTCTTAATACCAAATGCCATCTTTGCTATTTATAGCGCCAATCGGCAGCAAGCTCCGAGACTAGCCTTCAATGGGCCCAAGGGGATATTCATCATTACATGACTGACCTGGGCTTTGAACCCAGGCCATTTGTATCCGAGGCGAACACCATACCTAATTTATTCGAAAGAACCATAGACTGAATTAATAGCCAAATCAGTAGCGTAATATTTGTTGAGGAAGTTTTCTGTTTTAGTCTAAAGCAAATTCATCACTGGCAGCGTATTGATGATCTTCAAACTAATTACATTTTCCTGAGTTAACATATACAATTCTATTGCTGGAGAACTACAACTGAGTTCCTAAAATTTCATTATCACCTATTCTATTCGCCAATGTATACGCGTATATCAACAGGTCGATGAATAAATGAGAAATTATCCTTACATATCAAATCATTTTCAGCGAAGAATGAAAATTTTTGGAATCATGTCTTCTTTTATAAATTTTTCACTAAGGGTTGGAGACAGAATTAGAAGAACCATTTTAAACAAACTGTTTCAACTTAAGTGTAAAAACCGTTACTGGTCTGAAAATGATCAGTAAATCTTTCCTTTTTACAACAGTTTACTCCTTTTTACAACAGTTTACTCCTTTTTACAACAGTTTACTCCTTTTTACAACAGTTTACTCCTTTTTACAACAGTTTACTCCTTTTTACAACAGTTTACTCCTTTTTACAACAGTTTACTCCTTTTTACAACAGTTTACTCCTTTTTACAACAGTTTACTCCTTTTTACAAGTTTACTCCTTTTTACAACAGTTTACTCCTTTTTACAACAGTTTACTCCTTTTTACAACAGTTTACTCCTTTTTACAACAGTTTACTCCTTTTTACAACAGTTTACTCCTTTTTACAACAGTTTACTCCTTTTTACAACAGTTTACTCCTTTTTACAACAGTTTACTCCTTTTTACAACAGTTTACTCCTTTTTACAACAGTTTACTCCTTTTTACAACAGTTTACTCCTTTTTACAACAGTTTACTCCTTTTTACAACAGTTTACTCCTTTTTACAACAGTTTACGTTTAAGAAATTGTCACCCGTTTTGCAAAAGCCACCATTCTATTTTTCGACGTCTTAGTGCAGGGTGGACAAATGTTACTAGGGTGGACAAATGTTATTGGGGTGGAGAAATGTTATTGAGGTGGATAAATGTTACTAGGGTGGATACATATTATTGGGGTGGAAAAATGTTACTAGGGTGGATAAATGTTATTGGGGTGGACAAATGTTACTGAGGTGGACAAATGTTACTGAGGTGGACAAATGTTACTGAGGTGGACAAATGTTACTGGGGTGGACAAATGTTACTGGGGTGGACAAATGGAATTTACTGTAAAAACTCGGAGGCGGGTGACTCCGTTCACCTTCCCATACATTTGTGCCGCAAAATGAAATAACTATAATTAGTTTTAATTATTACTCAGACACTCGATTCCTATATTTGGATCAAGTTAATAAGATTTGTAATAAATCTACTATTTCTAATATTTTTAGATTATGCATATCACGCTATCAAATTGTTCCTTGAAAGAAAACACAGATATATATTTTGCGAGCTACGATTTCAGATAAATTGAATTCTTTTTCGAACTGAAAGATTAAGAAATGTTGAAGTATAAAGCCATTAAAATAATATTATTTATGAATACTACATGTACAATTTCAATTATAGTAATACAATACAAATAAATAAATAAATACATTCGCCTATAGTCGAATACTCATTTATACTTTCTTTAACAAAATTATTGGGTATTTAATTATTTCGTTTCTTAACAAAATTGTGGTCATTGAGAGAAGCTTGTGGTGGAGCATAGTGGTCAAATTATAAAAGGCCACATCAGTTTATCAGCTAGACCTCTACAGTCTGGAATATAAGCGAAGTATAACTTAGCTTCAGTTAATTACAGGTGTGATGGAGGGTTTAGTTGCGCAGTTGTCTGATAAAGAAGAGGTCAAAGGCTCCATTCTATCTTTAGCAGTGCCTCTGTAGTAAGAAAGAAGAAGCCAGCTTGGCTGTTTTAAGTTAAATCGGTAAAACAGCATTTATCCATTAAATGCCGTTGTACACTTTGGGTTTACTAGCTCAGTAGTTGCAGGTTTCTTAGAGATATGCTTTTATAAATTAATTTATTAGTATAAATTCATTGATTTCTTACAATCAACAAATATTTCCATAATCATATCATCACTTCTCAAGGAAGATCTGTTTGCAATAATGTTTCATTATCATGCGAAAATATCTCATTTAAGTTAGAACATCTTTCTGCTTTATATAGCATTTACAGTGTACCAAGCAATCGTATTTCTACACAATACTGCACAGCAATTACAGTAATCCAAGCAATATATCATATAATACGCATAATACCAAGCATCACAAGCCAATACACTATCATACAATAATATAGCTAAATCACTCAAATTTGACAGATATTTAAAATAGACCAAGTACTGAATTTCGGGGGAGGGTAGCGCAAAAATACACGTTTTAAGATTTTTAAAACTATCATGTGAATAATAGATTTTGCGTTTATTTCGCTGATATATCTTAAGCTATAAAAATAAAATAATTTAAAAATATTATATTCTATTTTCTCCGTAAAAATTAAATATTTGAAAAATATTTTATTTTACTGTCTCCATAACTCTAAATTTTGCAGAATACAGTTGACTCGGACGAAACATTGAAATACCACTGACTTTGATTTATCCACTTGATTTATGTTCATCTGAGCGCCGGTCGGATATTATATTTTTAACCCGTCAGCAATGTTTCCTAAAGACTCGAGATTAACGGTTTAGTAGTTTATATTCCTGTCAGCTCGGATTCTGCAGGATATGAATCACGGATTTTGAGATTTTATCAGTTTAATTTATCTTCGAATCGTAAGCGTTCAAGAATTATGGCTGCTAGAGACTCTTTCCCTATCTAGTGTTCTGTCAAGTGGCCGGTTCCAGGTATATATTATACTCACGCTGCTTTTAGCGCTCCATAAAGAGCATTCCATCAATCAGCGAGCTAGGGCCTTCATAAAAGGATATGTCTTCTCCCCCAATACAGCCATTAGTTTGGATAAGAGTATAGCAACTGAGGTGGAATCCCGTTGTCTCTAAGCAGTTAGCTACTCTAAGTAGATTTAAGATGATTTCACGTAATGCGTAAGTGTCGCAAGAGGCGAAATAAAATAAAAACTAAGAAAATTAATAAAATATGAGTAACGAGAAAAGCTACTAAAGAGCATATGCTCGATTAACGAACAAGCTGGAGCCAGTCGCAACGTCGATAAGATACTCGACCGCGGATCAGTATGTGTGGGGTTCGAATCTTGTGCTCTCCCGTCACTGACATCGCTTTCGAGTGAAGAAACTGACGTTAACCTGAGATATATCTTAGCTTCTATTAATGCAGTTATTCATGTTAAAAGGATAATTATATCTAAGTATAACCATGTAAATATTTAAAAATACTAAATATTTAATAAGAATAAACTTCTTAATCAATTCTAATACAGCCAAAATATAATTTAACTGACTCCTTTATTAATCATTTATTAATATTTGATGTAGTTTTTGAGTTTTTCGTAGTGCCAGTAAGACTGCTCTCTTTTTGCTCTGGCGTAAGGTAAATTTTTATCTTGAGAAATGTTTGAGTCCCCTTTAATATAGCGCTTAGCATGTAATCCATGGGCTTTGTTAGATGTCTGGATGCACAACGTCTGTAGTTCTGAACTGATTGAGTGATGCAAAAGAAGGCTGCAATCTTCTGAGGTTTTTGTATCTATTTTACTGAATCGATATGTCAAATATAAGCCATATTCAAAAATAACATTTACTCACCTTAGAGCTTTAGCCAAATTTTTAGCTGCTGCATGAATTATCTGACGTGGAATTATCTGACGTGGAATTATCTGACGTGGAATTATCTGATGTGGAATTATCTAATGCGGAATTATCTAATGCGGAATTATCCATTGTGGGATTATCTGACGTGGGATGCAGTAATTAAGAGGGATATGAAAAATTGGGGATTAAGTAAGATAGTATGGGACAGAGCACAGAGTCGCGCTTTATAAATATATTTATTATTATTATTATTACTAGTAGTAGTAGTATTATTACTAAGTGTAATCGGTTACTTCCTTTGATGTTTTTATTTATGTTTAGCTGCTGACCTTAGAAGTGCGTTATCATTTTTCGCAACACATTGGTGTTCGAAATCAAACTACTTTTATAAATTCTGATACGATTATAGTAGAATTTCAAAGCTAAACCTCACTCTCTCTCTCTCTCTCTCTCTCTCTCTCTATCTCTCTCTCCCTTTCACCTTCTTACAGTGAATACTATATGTATGTTAAGTCTAATTAATCTTTACTTGACTGATGCTTTTAGAGCATTATATTTGCTTCCTTTGTAGCATTAATCCCATTTTTTCGACAGGGTCCGCTTGCGCATGCCTGCCTCCATTTGCGTGTTCATTAGAGTATTTTAGTTTGACGCCCCTGACATAGCGTTATAACGAGGAACCGGATGTTAAATTTTTATTGATTGATTAACTGATTTAGGGTACAAATTTGTACAAAATAAAACACAAAAAACATATCTTCGTATACTCTGCAGAGCTAATGATCGACGTCATTTGACTAGAAGTCTACGCAATATTTCCAGAATTTTCTCTAAGAATTGTTCAGAACACTCACAATATATCATAAACTTGCAGAACGATATATTTAAATCATTTTATTGGTTTCCTTATTGAGTATAAAAACTACTTAATTAAGTTAAAATTGTTTACTTGATGTTTATAATTCGATGATCTATAACATTACATATATTATTTTTCAGGTGATTTATAATTTCGTGGTACCACTGCTGTACGGGCTAGTTTCAATTCTTGGAATAGCTGGCAACTCTCTAGTCATCTACGTCATCATGGCTAAAGAGCGCATGCGCACTGTCACCAATCTACTTCTGCTAAACCTCGCGACTGCGGATCTCGCTTTCGTTCTCGTAATTCCCCCATTCACTGCTTACGTAATCGCCGAAAATCGCTGGCCGTTCGGTCTAGCCGAATGTAGAATGATGCACTACCTGGTCAACGTAACGGCCTACGTGACAGTATACACTTTAGTTCTTATCTCCGTGATAAGGTTCATGACGATTGTGATGAACACAAGAACCGCAGCTCTCAGAACAACGAAGAACGTAGTCCGAATGATCTTCGGAATTTGGATCATAGTTCTCTCCGTAAACATTCCAGTTCTATTTTCCTACAGCGTATACGGAAAAGATCAGCTGCCAGCAAATCTAGCAGCAAGTGACGAGAATCTCATTCACGAAAAACTGGTGTCTCACTCTGAGGAAATCGGCAGAGACCACGAGATGAAGGCATCAGAGGATATTATGTTCTGCGAGGTCAACACTAACTACGAAGGCAGAATGCTCTTCACAACGTTCTTCATATTTGGCTACGTTATTCCGTTATCGGTTATCGCTTGTTTCTCTATCGGCATCCTAGTTCATATTAACCGCCACAAGCCGACAAGCCTGGTCACGCCACTTAGCGCCGGCGGGGCGCGAGCCTCATTGGCTGCGGGCGGGCAGGCAGGCCCGGGCAGGCGCTCGGCGGTCAAGAAGCGTCAAGCCGGGCGCACACTAGTGCTCGTAATCGTCGTATTCGCCATATTGTGGCTCCCCGTTCATATTCATCTACTACTGACATTCTACGACAAACTACCGAGCGGCACGTTTTACGAGACCATAAGTCCATTCTGGAACTGTTTGGCGTACTTTAACTCGTGCGTCAATCCGATTATCTATAACCACACCTCGAAGGAATTTAGGGACGCTTTTCGGGAGGTGGCTCATTGCAGGGGTTGCTGCGGTCGTCCGGAGTTGGACAGTCGACGTCCGAGCGAGAACGGAGCCGGAAGACGAGAAAGTGATCGAAGTGGATCAAAGCATGCAACAACGCAGCGCCCGGACAGGTTGGCTACAAACGCAACTCTTTTGGTTGAACTACCGGATGGACTTAGCAGCGCCGGAAGTAGAAGATGTTCGGCCAATGTATCGAATAATAACCCAGAGTGACTGATGGAGTTTTCAGTTCAAGTTAATGTAAAATTTAAGAAGCTACTGCGTCGACTTATATGGCAGTAGCCAGTGGCGACGTCGGTAAGATATTCTACCGCGGATCAGTATGTGCGGGGTTCAAATCCTGGGCTCGTCCGTCACTAACATCTTTTTCGAGTGAGGAAACTGACGTTAACCTTAGCTTTACCAGCTTTGACTTTTGAAATAATCGCCGTAGCTTATCTATGAGATAAAGTGCCACATGTTGGTAATGCTATACTCTCTTTAGTGTCCTAACAGTGGCAGGTCCTAGGTACATATTCCAACTTATATGTTCCTTTTCATGCTTCATAAAAAGCACTCCATCAATTAACGAGTTAATCCTTTCACAAAGGATATTTTATCCAAACTTTAAACTAGCCAATAGATAGGGAATAAATTGGCTTCCGATGTGGTTTCCCGTTGCTTTTCTAAGTTCTTGCTAAGTCGCCTCTTACGGTTCAGTTACGGCTAGCCTATTCTTCAGTGTCCCGGACACAACGCGGGAACATCAATGACATGTACTTATAGAAAAAACTTGCAAAATAAACATTCAGGGAGTAGATATGGTAATTTTTTTTAATTTCTAAGGGCATTGAATACAGTTTAAGTTAAAATTTAACATTCCTATTAGTTCATCTGTACTTCTGCTTAAAGCATTAATTCGCAAGCTGGATAATTTTAACCAACATGTTTGTAAAGGTTACGACAAATTAGGTTCAACAAGAATTCGTATTCTGCCTGAAAATTGTGTTTTTGAGAAGACATAACGCTCTATAGCTTTGTAAATTTGTCAAATGAAATAATTTTATAGTTATTTCAAAGACGTGACAATACCCTAATGCATATCAGTTCCGGTGTCAACTGTGTTCGTTGTAATAATATGCATTAGCGAGTAATGCAACAGAGCGCAGTAATTTCACGCAGGTATAATGTAAAATATTATTAAATAAAATATGCATTAAATTCTGTCTAAAATTGAATTTATAATAACTATAACTATTAATTTAGATTCTAAACTCAGCATGAACTACTGCCATGAATACACGGCTCATTATAGTAAGACATGATACATAATATTTTCAAATTAAGACACTGTAAACCTGGGGCATTATTCTTTAATCTCTGTCTAATAAAGCGTAGCTCCAATATGTAAATTCTTCTAATTATTATGTGAAATTAATAAAATACTGGCATTCTGTCGAACTTTTATACTTTTATCTTCCTTGAAGTTACGTATGGCGGCATGCTTGTTATTTGACTTGTATGTTTTACATGTAATTGTTTTAATTATTAACAAATTGTTTCTCAATTTTTCAATTGTTTCTCAATTGTGGATGCGGTTAACAAATATTTAATAACCGAAACTACAGTATTTGCCTGCATGTGTCCTATTAGAAAAAATTAATCTAGACGAATTAGATGTAGTTTTCGCTAGCTTATCGCAGTGCAATTTAAAAATAATCCGCCATAGTTGAGTCATAATGATATATTGATAGAGTTGTTCAAAAATTTTAGCATAAGCTGAGAACGATGGCACAAGATATATTGAATGAGGCTCTTATCACCTAGTAATCAACTACAGTAATTACTAAATAAAAGAAGAAGTTCTTTTATTAGTCCATCTTCAATATGATATTTAAACTTGAATTCATCTCGTAATTCATCTAATCGAACAATTTTTTGTCATTAAGGAGTCATAAAAAGACCGCTTAGAATCATAAAACTACGTCAATAAATATAAATCTTCGAAGAATCTGTTGGAAAGCTTATTAAGTGTTAGTGTTTATTTCTTGAAGTCTAATTTCTAATTGTAGATTTTTGTATGACTTATTTTAATGATAAACGTCCAAATCACAGCACGTCACGGTTTGGAGTTTTGTTCAATTTTCGCGAATAATAAAAGAGAAGTTAAAAGTAATGAAAATTTGATTGCGATACATAATAATAAAATTCAAGAGATTATGATACTCAAAACTGAATAATAGTAGGAACTTAAATGTTGCATGTCAGCTTTATAACTTGCTTAATGCTATCATGCCTCAACTCACTGTATAAAATGTTACAAAGCTGAGTGTGCTTCCCTGTCACAATTGCTGTTTCAGTATTTTACCATTAGTAATTATAAACTGATCAACTAAATCTAGTTTGGAAAATTCTCAAAGAAAACCATGGCATCATACTGGTGCTATCCGGTGATTCTGGACGAATACGATGTCACTGAATTATTAAAAAAACTGCATACAAACTAAGCAATCGAACTGTATACTTCGACGATAGTAATGCGTTACGATATCTTAATTTCAGATAGCTTTACCTTTCGTGCAATAAAACTTTCAAATAAAACTCTTCATTTTGATTGTAGTATATCGATATATTTAGCTTCCATCAGCCTCAGAATGTTTTAATGCAAAAGAGATTTGAGTTAAAGTCATCCACTTGTGGTAACATTAAGCGCTAAGTCCAAGAGTACTGAAATGCAAGAGATAAATGAATAAATTAGTGAGTATTTCTGAAACTTTTTAAAACAATGTAGCATAACAACAACTAGAGTGCTATTAGTATCCAAGTCAAAATCGAGCACCAATTGAGACAAATTATGGCCGTTGAGAAAAGAGCAAGTAAAATTCATTTTAAAAATATTTTGCAGTAAGTTATTACTGTAAAATAGTAACCTGTTATTGGTAGTAGATCATTCTATGGTATTGAATGCCGGCAGAATAAAATACTGTACTTTATACTTAAGGATAATTAATATACGCAAAGTTATAGACAGATGGGAATAGCTGACTCATGCGTATTTACTGAAATAATATGAAAAATGGACTGTGCACGTCATCGTAAATCTCACTTATATTACTGATATATCTCAACTCTCGCACGATCCCTTAAAACAAAGCTAACTAGCCAAGTTTTACGTCAGCTCCCTGCTCGATAGCATATCAGTGACGGGGAGAGCACTTGATTTGAACTCTGTACTTATTGATTCATTATCGAACAACTTGCCAAACTGCCACTGGCTCAGCCCAGACTTCTGAGTAAAAAGGCTGGTAAAGCTAAGGTTAACGTCAGTTTCCTCACTCGAAAGCGATGTCAGTGACGGGCGAGCCCAGGATTTGAACCCCGCACCGTAGGAGTACTTTTAAATATTCCTACAGATTCGATTTGGAAATTTAAAATTGTCAAACGTAGAATTAATCTGCCAGACGAATTCGTCATAGATTTCAGTTTCCAATCCCGATTGATGTATATTCTTCAATTAAAACCAGACCTTGCTCCTGTCTCAGTGTATCCTGAATTTGTCAAACATCCCTGAATAAGTTGGGACACTTCCGGTATGAAATGATAATTTCTGCAGCAAAATCAGGTGGAAACATTAATCAAATCCATTCGACATTTCTATGCCATCCGACTTGTCATGACCTTTAAATCTTTCGCTAATGTAAAAGCAGACGTTTTAGAGCGCTCGAGATGCAGTATGATATCTAAGGAAAGCGAATCTGTCTACACTACAATTTCATTTCCACTCATGTACAGTCAAATATATACGATCAATCGGTTGTTATGAGCGTTTGATTTGTGCAGTTATATTTCAAATATTGCGGAGAGAGAGAGATGTGTTTATTTCAGCATCAACACCAAATTGCGGATTTACCTGAATCCTTGACTGTACACATCCATGCACAACTGTGACTATTATTTAATTTACATGTACATATATTATTTCTTTATGCTAATAATTCTCAGTAGGTATGCTTTTAAATTGCAGTGAAGCAATCATAATATCTCAGCTACACATGCAAGCCTATAGGTGTACGCATACACGCTTATAGGTTCAGTGTACGCATGTACACTTATAGGTTCAGTGTACGCATGTACACTTATAGGTTCAGTGTACGCATGTACACTTATAGGTTCAGTGTACGCATGTACACTTATAGGTTCAGTGTACGCATGTACACTTATAGGTTCAGTGTACGCATGTACACTTATAGGTTCAGTGTACGCATGTACACTTATAGGTTCAGTGTACGCATATATAGGTTCAGTGTACGTTTGTACATAAGCGATTATATCAATTTTAATTTTTAACATCCTTATTGGAGTTAGTTATCATTAATCCTACAGGTAACTCAATAAACTTGATGAATTCGACTAAATTTCTATATAAGTTAATTGCTTCTGGTCACATTGGCGTAACCACCGGGGGGGATAGGGGGGACACGTCCCCCCAGAATTTAGACTGGAGGGGACATGCATGCAAATGTCCCCCCCAGAATTTAGCCTCAAATATTTATATTTTATGTAAGAAATTTGCGTATTTTCAATGTCGCTCAATAACTGCATGTGTAAGTATTACTAGCCTTTACAGAGCCGTGCTGTAGATCGAGTGGTAAACTGATACGCTTCCATGATATTAATTGATGACATAGCAGTAGTGCGTATGCTCGGCCATAGACTCCTATATACTGTCACTTACTTTAGTAGTATATACTATATAGGAGATTATAGGGCTGAGCGATCGATTTTAATTGAGTGTGACGAAATATGGGAGAGTGTCAAGTGCCAAATAGCCGAGCTAAGCGGGATGAAACTATATTGGCCTATCTAGAGTTTGCGGCTGCATAGGCCTATTGTATCTTGAGAGGTAAACCTATCAACCATCGGAAGATGCTCTGAAAAATGTGCATAAATGTTAAGCTTATGGAGTTTGTTACAATATAAATTCATAGACTGTAAACCAAGTTCTGCATAATTGCATCATGGATACATTTCTGTTAAAGACCAAGAAGCCACGTCTGGTAATAATTAATACATTACTAATTTCGATTTTGAATTCTGAAAGATATAAATGAAATTTCATAGTATCGTTCAGAGTTTGTTAGAAAATCTCGAGGAATTTGCGCACGGTGCTGCTTCTACCATGCAGGGCAAGGCCACTGCCAGTGGATCGATTTTTGAAAGTTAAAAGCTGGTAAAGCTAATGTTAACGTCAGTTTCCTCACTCTAAAGTAATGTCAGTGACGGGCTGGCCCAGGATTTGAACCTCTCACATACTGATCCGCGGTCGAATATCTTACCGACATCACCACTGGCTCCAGCCAGTAGTTGTACTGTGTATGCTAGTGAAACTAAGTTCCGCCCCCCCCCCCTTAACTACTGCTCTTACATACATATTTACACGTAGAAATTGCCATAAAAGCAATGAAAATATAGTTTAAATTTGTTATCGGCGGGCCTAAGGATGTGCAGACTCTCGCTCCCCCCACGGATACGCCAATGTTTGTGTCCCCCCAGATTCTCGGTCATGGTTACGCCTATGAGTCTGGTCAGCCCTGAGACTTACGATTACGATTGATCTCATAGTGCCGGAATCAAATTACAGCTTTATTAACTTCCATTGTTTAATAATATTTAATTTTACTTATAGAATAATTTTTAAAAAATGAATAAAAGGAAGATAAGCTTAGAATTAATTTTCGTTGAGAATGAAGCTCGGATAAATGAGTCTTAATCAACTGAATATAAAATACCATTGATGACAAATTTACAGTAATTTACTAAGAGACATGAAAAAATTTTATTAACGGAAGAAGTGAATCACACTCGTCCGAAAGTCAAATCATCTTTCAACAATATATCAAAGTTGCAAGAAATACAATAGCAAATACGAAAATCAATTACGTGAGATTAAAGATTAAGCTTAAAGATTAAGCTTACAGATTAAGCTTCAATCAATCAATTTTTTGGATTAATTATCTAATCAATAAACCAAGTAACCAATACATCTATATGCATTATATACATGTATATATATATATATGCATGTATAAAATTGTATATATATATACTGTATGTTTTTATAATACACAGTATACATAGGCTATTTACATGTATGCATGTAAATATATAAGTTTATTATTTATTTCTTTATATAGTATACACTGTATATTTATGTGTCTATATATGTATGTGTTTGTCTGTGTGCGAAAAACATGTTTAATGAATTATTGCATTTGAAAACTTTACTATTACCTGTGAACAATCATTCAATTGCTCAAGAGTGTTTTTGTTGTTGTTATTGCAGACAATTTTGCATTATGGTAGCGGTGATTGACAGTAGCTGAGAAATAGAAGTGCATTTTTTTTCTTTATATTTAGCTTCCTAATTCATATTTTCTACTTAAAGCAAAAAATTACTCGCCCGTAGTCTACTGTACATTCAAACTCTGTGAAATAGAATAGATATGAAAACTGTTTTATTGGGATATGATCGTACTTCAAGAGTGAAATAAACTGCCAGATGAAAGTAATTAAAGCAAACATATAAATTGTCGACTTAGAGCATGAATAGCGGATTAATTGACGAATTAAATGATGAACTAATTGATGCGTTTACCGTTTATTAATTTCTGTATATAAATATTCTTTTAAATTACACTTGAATTATACAATACGAAGATGCTTGTAGTTTCTCCAGTGGCAATGTCAAGGACAATGTCCAGGACATGTCAAGAACAATATCAAGGGCAATGTCAAGGGCAATGTCAAGGACGGGTCAAGGACAGTGTCAAGGACAATGTCCAGTAAAATGGCAAGAACAATGTCAACGTCAATGTCAACGACAATGTCAAGGACAACATCAATGACCATGTTAATTTTTATTGGCATATAATGAGCGCAACTACATGTGTTATAACAATTACTATTATAGAATTATACAATTATTAATATAGAATACTAATACAATTATACAATTAATCCACTTAATTATAATTATAACAACTACTTAATTCACTTAATTATAATTACAGCAACTACTTAATTCACTTAGTTACTGGTTGTATTTCGATTAATTTCTGTACACGAAAAATACAGAACCAGATTACTAATTGATCAACATCCTCGTCATCTACCGTTCACGACAATCTTTTGCAGATAAGGACCGGCACAGTGGCTTTAGATAGGACTTCATCACTCACGCTGGTCTGGATGACTTTGCGTAGCTTGCCCAGACCTCTAGATCCCATCAGTATCATACCAACCTCTTCCTCTCTAGCTATTCTTATGATTAACTCACTCGGGCCACCGTCTGTACCGGTCAACCATCTGTACTTTACCTAATCATTCAATCAAGAAAATCGACGAAAATTAAATTAATTAATGAAAATTTAGTTAATTAACGAAAATTAAATTAAATAATGAAAATTTAATTAGTTAATGAAAATTTAGTTAATTAATGAATTAATTCATTTAAATATCTTGAGCCAGTGCCGATGTCGGTAAGATACTCGACCGCGGATCAGTTGATGCGGGTTCAAATCCTGGGCTCGCCCGTCACTGACGTCGCTTTCGAGTGAGGAAACTGACGTTAACCTTAGCTTTTTAGCTTTTTTTACCTTTACATTTATCCTATTTATATAAATGTAACCAAACGATTTATCAACCAATCAGTAAATCAAGCAGTCAATAAATAAATTAATTAATTCATTAATTAACCAGTCAATCGTTCAATCAGTTATTTAACAAATCCACCAATAAATCAATTAATCAGTTTAGAATCAATAGGTACTTGTAAATACAGTATGATAAACTTCGATAAATAGGATTTAATACCGTCGAGTTGAATGCAACACTTATGTGGAAAAAAACTAGTTTATTAACAATAAGGACGCATCCTTTATAGCAGCTTACCCTCTGAAAGTTTGGAATACGATCGACCGAATGGTCTAAAAAACATAAAGTATTACTAACTGGCTAAAAACTCTTCCAGACTCTGTCTTAAAAACACGAGCAGCTATCGACAGATTCATTTCTATCATAGTAGCATTAATACAGTTTAGTCGGACCGAGTGAACCGCTTTCTTGTTTAGTATTTATTGTATTTTTATGTTTATTACAACTTCACTTTTAATGTAACACTTCATCATGCCTGATATCACATGAAAGCGGAAGTATACTATCTTGTTCCAATTACATTTTATTTCTACATTACAATATTATGCTATAAGGCAAGAACTACAAATGAAATTTAAATTCAATTTTAAAAAAATTAGTACCTGCAAAATTTACTCCATTTACCTATCATAACTTACACATTCGTAGAATTGCTAACAAAAACTTGCGTTTAGTCTTGTCGTATATCTCTTTTCGGGGTCGACACGGAGGGGACTAGATAAGAAATGGAACATTAAGGTCGGCTATCCATCGGCCTGACACCACCAAGTGTACACGACTAGGTTTTTATTCGCACCCCGGAAGAGAAAAACCCACGTCGCTACGCAGTCTCGAACCCGCGATCACTCGTTCAAGAGCCGAGCTCTCTACCCACTGCGCTTTTAGGCTGTAAATTGCTAACAGGACTCCGGAAAAAATCACAAAGCATATATAGTTGCTGGAAAGTGAACGAGTTCTACATGCATGTTAAAGAGGCCGCAGCAAGGTCAACCTTGAAAGCAAACAGAAACCTTGTGTTGGAGAAGTTGAGTTTCGTATTTTTCCTGCAGTTCCATTAGTTTCGCTTCCTTCTCATAGAGCTCTCTGTCGTTGCCTAAAAACAACGAAATTTTATCAAATATCACAAGTCCTGTTTGATCAAATGAAGCCCATATCGATCAGCCAGCCCCCATAAATAACTGATTTTCACAAATTTACAACACAAATAGACTAGAATAGGGTTCCGATATGATAAATCGCATGCATAAATTTCAATTTTTAATTTTCTATATCTTAATCTTTATCGGAAACTTATAGTATAGTTTTTGAGTTGGTGACTGAAAAAGTGACTGAATGATTTGTCATTTGCGAATTCTCGAGCCTTTACATTTACAATAAACATAAATATCTCTCTCGCTTTCTCTCTCTCTCTCTCTCTCTCTCTCTCTCTCTCTCTCTCTCTCTCTCTCCGCTACCAAAACGATTACACACTGAACCACTGGGATATTTTTTCTTTTTAAAAAGACCTCATATTATTTCTTACGAGCACATTGTTTTTACTTTTAGAGAGGTATTACGGTGCATTAAACAATTTAAAATTGTTGGGTGTGAGAGATTTGCAAACATTCCTGTTAATAAAATTTAATTGTGTTTAAACCTCCTCCATAAAAATAGAAACATTCTATTAGAGGAAGGTTTGTGGAAAGGAAGTCACTAAACTAATGTTTGCCTCAACGTGAAAAACTGAACTGCATTAGGATATGTTTAATTTTGCTTTTTAGAAATATCTTCACACGCTGCTCGTAAACAGAAATGTTGAATAACTAGACAAGCATCATATCGTGTTGCTTGTAGATTAATGCTGACTGACATTCTGAAGACTGGAGCAGATAAACAAGGTCATATCTTTTTTTTCGAAAGAAATGTAACTCTATCCGTATGATCCGTCGCTTGATGGACTTCCGTAATGTGATTTGACTACAACCATAACCGTCTGTCAATCAAGAATACAAGCACTCCATGTATTCGAATACTCAGCAAACACTCAAGGTATTCGAACGTATTCTTTCTCACTCTCTGTTTCGTTTGCCAGCTGAAGAAGATTTTCTATTTGTATTTGAAAAAATGAACTTTGGCTTTTGATTTATCTTCAATCTTCAAGTAGAGTGAAAGTTAATATATAACTTAATCGCCACTGGCTCCAGCCAGTGGCGATTAAGTTATATATTAACTTTCAGCCAGTGGCGATGTCAGTAAGATAATAGACCGTAGATCAGTATGTGCGTGGTTCAAATCCTGGGCTCGCCCGTCACTGACATTACTTTAGAGTGAGGAAACTGACGTTAATATTAGCTTTACCTAACTTTATCTTTTTTAACTTATATACACACGGAAAGGCATGTCAGAGTGATTTTAATGGATGTATTGAAAACACACTGCAGAATCTTATTTAACTTCGTTATCATCCATATCAGTCACATATTCGGACATACAGTAGACCAAAAGCGATCTAAGTGCACTTTTATGTGCATATCTTAAAGTTTTTATTCAAAAGCAGTCTTTGATATTTTAGAGTGAATAAATGAAATAATTAATAAGAAATGCTATAAGGAGCCGAAAGAGATCGATGGTAGGATAGACGATGCAAAGATGAGAAGAAGCTGTGTTAATTCTGTTGTGTCGTGTACGGTTTAGTGGAATTGGTAAAGAGAGAAATATTGAAAAGGATATATATCAGAGTTAGAGAAAAAGAAAGAGATGATAGACAATTATTGTTTCAACGCATTCTTTTACTAAAATACACGAAGAGGGAAGAATTCAATGGAGATACAAAAACTAGATGAGTGTTAGTAGTGGATCTGCCGTAAGGCAGACGGTACACGGTAAGGTATGACGGTACACAGTATATGGAAAGGTATGGCGGTACACAGTATATGGTAAGGTATGGCGGTACACAGTATATGGTAAGGTATGGCGGTACACGGTAAGGTATCACGGTACATGGTACATGGTACTGCGGTAAGGCAGACGGTACACTGTGAGAAAGTAACTAATCCAAGGAATATAACATTCAAGATATGAAGTTATTGACGGTTCAATTGAAGTTCACAGTAATTCGATTGCCGACCATATTTCAACAACAATCAACCGAATTGCAAACACTATTAATGTTGGTATTGCAAAGCTGATTTCATTTTAGCCGTAATTCATAGTCATCTAAACGATTTCGTCCTAGTGAGTGTTTTATTGAAAGTTACTCGTTAGTGTAATTAAAATCTGTCAGCGCAACGTTATGTGAAATGTAGAAATGCATTAAGAAGGGCCTCGATTTACGGAAATCTACGGAGATAGTCTGAAAACCCATTAATATTTGATTTGAAAAAAGAATACTGATATTGTGGAGTGCTTGAATTTAATATCAATGAATGATGGGGAGCCGGGATTAGAACGTAAATGTTTTAATAATAACAACAACAATAAGAGTACTACAGTCCTCAACGACAACATCGAGCACTATTAAGACAAAATCAAACTGTAGACCATAAATAAGTTCAAAAAATGGTCAATTTCGGCGGACGGCGCATTGACGGCGGGATTAGCGCACTTGGTTTAATTGCGCGTCAACAATCGAAGTTAAGCTGCATCGGCCTCTGTAAGTACTTTGTGGGCGACCACTTTGGAAGACCGAGTGTTGACAGCTTTGAAAGAAAAATTCCAGGGTGATGGAAGGTTATTCTTAAATCCGCTCCGGCTGCAATTGATGAGCCATCAAAAGGCAACGATTACTAATAAGCATGGAGAGGAAGGAGGAAATTGGTCTTAAAACAAGCATCGATGCTTCCTGACCCAGTGTGCCGTTATGTTATGTTAATTTCCAAAATCCAGAAAATCAGTCCAAGGATTTCAGTTTTAATGCTGCTCCTATTGTGAATAGAACCCAAAATGATAATAAGAACACAGGTTTAAAGGTCTGTAACTTTTTATGTCTCTCACTCCCTCCATTAATCTATTCTCATTAAGCTTCAAATACGTTTTGCTTTAGAAAATTCCATAAGACAGTAAGAAAAGATTCAGCATTATTCCGCTATTGTTAAACATCGTGATATTATTTTTGCAGCTATTGCCGTTGACTATAAAACAGTTGGTCTCACGTCGGGTCCTTTTAATGCATCTACATCATTTGCATTTCTACGGATAACATTCAATTTCTTATAATAAAATTGTAAAATATACAATTGCACATCATGACATATTTGTTAATTGAGAATATACCATAGCTGTGGCAAACGGCTTCATATGAATTCAATTATTTCATCCGGAAAGTATTTTAAAATAGAAATATTGAATTTGAATCTAAGGTCCTCGAATTATCTTCTTGCAATTATAAAGTATTTCGGTCGTCATCGTATCAATATAACCTTCCAACCCCTGCCGATTTATCTAGAATTTTACGTCCATTCATTCTTTGATTTATATTCAGAATTGCAGGAGCGTTGAAGGTTTGCAAAAATTAGAAATACCTAACTTTTGGGATTTTTGCGAAAGACAACTGCTTTAATCTAATATCGTTTAGTTTGGTTTGTCTCGAAAGAATAAATGCTGATTTTGCAGGCCTTCTCAATGCTCGAAGTTATGTTTATTTAATTTATACAACGCTTATGAGGCTAATAAATGAAAAAACCTTAAAATGCACTGTGTGTTTTGCTTTGTACTTAATGCAATGTATTTATAAAATACAATAAAGATTGCATATTGCCTATTCACATATTCTTATTGTCTCACCATCATCATCTTCACTTGAATCACAGTTTAATTAAACAGGACCTGCCGGCCGGGATAATATATTCCTATTAAGTATATACATGTAGTCATAAAATCTTCTAGCCAAAAGAGCCAATTTTAATTTATTAGCTTCTGTTTCAAATTAAACAATTTAATGTTAATTTACCTTCTCTGACTTAACTTTTAAACACACGTATAGATATCGACTCTATCGAGGGTTAACAACCCCCAACCCATACATACATGTACAGTCGGGTGGGCATATGCTGTAGGTTACTAAAGTGTATAAAACAGGAAGTCAATTATTGTAGTGTAGTCATATAGTATATATAGTCCAGTCATTTTGTTTCCATTATAAATATTCGATAAGATTAAAGCATCATTTTAGTCAGGAAAGGGAACCCTATTTACACCGCTAAGGAATATTAAGTAAAGTTTAAAGACTTTTTTAAACAAAAAGAGAAATTTTGGTGTCCTGTGAGGAAACATTTTAGTCAAGTATGTTAACCGTTATGTTCTAGAATAAAATCTTTCATTCCGGCTTAGCTGCTCTTTTGAAAACATCAATTTTTGTCTGTCAATTCAATCAAAAATGATGGTACCATTAATTTCCCTTAATATCAACGATTTCAAATTTAAAGAAAATTTTGCAGGTAATATAATTCCGCCACTAAATTTAAACCTCAATGAAAAAAATTTCTGAGACCTTCGAAAAGTATAGTGTACGCATATTTCTTGCTATTTGGTCTACGCATCTAATTAGTAGACGCTGCACTCTTTAATCATTTAGAATTTTGCTGTAAATCATCAGAACTCAGTCTCTTAACTTAGTCATGTAAATTATACCATTGCTCTGAAGTAAAAAAAATATGTTTGCATTAAAATCTCTAATTATAAAATAGAAATTGCTATCTAATTTAAACTAATTTTATGGCATAGGCATATTGTAGTTGGCGTGGGACAGAGAGGATTAGAGAAGGTCTATTCGTACCCGGACCCTGGTTAAACTGGGATTGATTTCTAGAAAAGAAGATGATGATGATTGTGAATAAAAATCTCTATGATTGATGATGACTCATTCAATGTGGCTATCTTTAAAATACTTTCATATATCGTGTGACTAAATTCTCTCTCTCTCTCTCTCTCTTGGTACACTATCTACTGGCAGGTCCATGCTATATAACGCCTCAATCAATTATCTATAAATTTATATAAAAATGCATAGCGTGTATGTATATGCGCTCATCATTAGCCACTTATTTTTAATTATTTATGTTCATTAGCAGATCAGAGAAAGCAGCAATAAAGACGACGACGATGTTCTCAAGGAAAGTTCGTGGTGTCGTTTGTTGTTTGATGTTGATTTGCGGCCTCTCAAGTTCAAGTCAAAGTTTATTGGATCCTTCTACAGAATTACATTCTTCTGGTAAGATGATAGATCGACATTCTCTCTGTCTCTCTCTCTCTCTCTCTCGCTGTGTCTCTCTCTATCTCTCTTGCCCAATGATGTACTGCACAATAACAGGTCAATAACAATAACAATAACATATGGCTATGCCTAACTAATAGTTTCCTTGTCATACATCTTTAGTCGCATATCTAACCTCATATCATATTGACCTATCCATCCCCGTAGTCATATATCTAATCCCTTGTAACCTGTTCACATCCAAATGGGAATGTGTTTTCAAATCACCTAATATGTCAAACCTTGGTTAGCTATAATTGACTTCTCTTCACACATAGTTCATTGAGAAGGGCTATGGCGTAAAGGTTAGAGTGTTCTCCTCATAGCAAGTGTAAAGTGTTCGAAGCCCAGGACAGTCTGTAAATAATGACTCCCCTTGAGCCCATGGAACATTAATCATACAGCGGAGGTTGCTGCCATTTGGCGTTATAAATAGCAAAGATATCATTAGCTATGAAAGCGATTGATCATAACCTTTCAGAGCCTGTGTAGAAGTCTAATTGGATTTTTAACAGGCATTTAAATGCTTCTTACCCTGTGCGGTTATAGATATTATTGAATATTCTGTTAGTATACTACCTATCTTAGAACATTCCCTCGGGATCGTTTTGTGTCCAGGACACTCAGTAGTAGACCAACCGTTAACTGCAGGTTTTGTAAGAGGCGACTAAGCAAGAACTGAGAAAGGCATTGAAAACTTCCTAATAGGCCATATTGTTTACTAATGCTTTATAATGAATGGATAAGGTAATGCCCTGTGCGAAATGACTCTGACTTGTTGGTCTAGGCGACGCTTTTGATGGAGCGTGAAAGCAGACGCAGCGTATGAATATGAACCATGAACCTGCTCTTTCGTAGAACTAGATATATATATATATATATATATAGAGAGAGAGAGAGAGAGAGAGAGAGAGAGAGAGAACAAAACTTTTATATTATTTCTTATTCCTAAAAACTAAGCTTTAGGTCATTTCAAGGATACATGTCGATATAAGTTTCGAAAATTGGCATTCAATTAGCAAATGGCAGTTGAAAAGCAAGAATAATATGCAGCTAATTGATGTCTTCCAGCCATATATGTATATTAAGAAATATTGGCTACGCACAGGTTCTTAAGACCTGCATAAACAGCTTCTATATCAGCAATCAAGCTTCGTATCGCATAAACTTTTTCTAACTGTCTGATTTTTTGAATAAGTTTCACTTATAAGAAACCGTTCAGTTAGCATTCCTTCAAATATCGCATCAAAGTTTTAACGATGCCTGCCATCAAATGATATCGCTTACTGATTTTGGATCATAAGGAAGGAAGATATAAGGCAGCTAGAAGCATTGAAAATATATATATTGAGAAGATTATCTGGATCTAAAAATTGCAAAGGCGAAGGTCACGAGAGATGAAATAATGCTATACAAATGATGAAATGATGCTATAAAAATTAAAAATAACAAGAAAAATGTCAAAAGCAGAGTGTAAGGACGTATAGTTTACATTGAGATGTCATAGAAGGCAGAATGGAAGGAAAGAGAGGCAGAGGCAGACCGAGAGCAGGAATTTTTTTACGATGTAAAGAGCCACTAATTTCCACATATGTGAGTGGATCTTTAAATCGTAACAAACGGTGTTAACGGACATCAAGAGGAAATCTGAAAACAGAGAAGAGTGGAGGAGTTATATATATCAGTGACCTGCCAGTAAACACACATTGAGAGTAAACTGATACCATTTTTCTCTTTTCTGACTTACTAGTGTATTGATTGATACGCTTAATCATTTGAGTTTTAAATATTAATTAATCATTATTTGACTATTCATGTAATTGATGCATTTGTTAATTGATTAGATTTATTCGGTGAGGCTGACTGTTCGGACATTGTGGCCCAAGCACTAGGCAGTGCGCACCCCGCTAGTGGCAAGCAACACCTGATGGTGGGACAGGGCAAGAGAGGCGTG
The DNA here is from genome assembly GCA_905160935.1 of Enchytraeus crypticus. Classification (NCBI taxonomy): domain Eukaryota; kingdom Metazoa; phylum Annelida; class Clitellata; order Enchytraeida; family Enchytraeidae; genus Enchytraeus; species Enchytraeus crypticus. The sequence goes on along the minus strand of CAJHZI010000552.1, from coordinate 719,464 downwards.
TGGGCCTACTGCGACATGGACACAGACGGAGGGGGATGGACGGTTTGTAGTGCTACTCATACACTTAGTCAGTAAATACAGACTCGATTTTCAATGATTTAACTCTCTCTCTCTCTTTCTCTCTCTCTTAGTGCATTGTCTACTGGTAGGTCCATGGTATAGTATAACGCCTCCACTCTTCTCTGTCTTCCGCTTTCCTCTTAATGTCTACTTATGAGTGGATCTTTAATTCATATAACATACCTAATCTCGGCCTGCCTCTGCCACTTTTTCCTTCCATTCTACCTTCTATGACCTCTTTTAATAGACCTTCGCCCCTTAGAATGTGTTCTATCCAACTCTTCTTCCTATTTCTTAACACATTTATCAACTGTCTATCTGTACCAAGTCTCTCCAAAAACTAATGGCATATCACAACACAAATGATTCAGCTAAACGAATCCTTCTTCAATTCGGCAAATTTTTTGGTGAGCTTATTCAAGGCTTTGACGAAAGACGTCACATTCACTTATTACATGTACTTATTACATGTACTTATTACATTACCAATTGATAAAATATTACATTTTATTAAAGCATTTCTTTTTTTGTTTCTTGGCCGAAATTTTGAAATTAGCTGAAAATTATTTAAAATTAAATGTAGTGCTTGCATAGGTCTCAACTTCTACATTAAAGGGTTTTTGCATGTTTTAATACTTTGGTTTCATACTCAATTTGCTCAAGATTAGAAGATTGAAAAAATGCAAGAAAATGCAATGGAGACATAAGCGATAGTAAATAAAATAATAGAGATATAACATGCCTAGTGAGAATTTCAACACTTTTAGCCGAAATTATATTCAAAGGCGATTTTCTGGAAGTATTTTTTGAGTAAGAAGTGTAAGACTTTCATAGCAATTGCTGATTGTATCGTGGAATATGACGAGCGTAGTGTCGTGTACATAGTGTCGTGTGTGATATAATAATAATATTATTATAGTATTATAGTGAAATTACTCGTAAATTAACATAAACCTTCAATAAAATTTAATATTAATAATTTTGATTATTTTATTAATTATATCAGCTGTTATATACTCATTTAAAATTTGAATGTTTAATATACGAGGCTCATTGAAACGGATTCAAAATTACTCCAGGTATTCAAAAACGTATAGAAGGAAGATTTTAGCCAAAGAAAGGTCCGCTAGCAGAATGTATAAGTGGATGTAAAAGTGATTCAAGTTTAAAAACCAATAATATAGAAGCTAATAAATATTTCTATTACGATCTTGCGAACCTACAGATTACGCAGCCTTTTATATTCAGTAAACAAAACTTATTACAACTTGAAAGTAATATTATATTTATTACTATAAGACTAAGCATATAGGCTCAATGTTAGGCCTATATTTAAAATTATCAGATCAAAATACCCCTTCCCAAGGTTTAAATCGAGTCTGTGATAATTTATAAAGACACCTTATGGAATGTCATAAAAGTTACATCCTTTTTACATTGTATGCTAATTGTGTAGGTCATTCAAAGAAGAACGAGTGCGGAGGTCAGCTTCAATAGAACATGGAAAGAGTATGAAGTTGGTTTCGGAGATCCTAACGGGGATTATTGGCTTGGTAAGTAACTGTGACAGTTACTTTTGCCATCAGATTCTTCGCAATCTATTTATCCACATGAAAATAGGAGCGAAATCTCTCAAAATCTGATATGTTCTGTTTTTGCAAACAGTATTAATTTAGAAATTTAGAAATAGCAATGTGCATGGAAGCTCAATTCAAAATGGCAGCAGTTACTCTGATTTTTGTCGGAAACACACCTGTAAAAAATAACACATTTTTCATTTTCATCAACAAACTTTTAAAAATGACGTAATCAACATGTTAGCACTTTCACTGATTTGTGAAAATTTCAGGTAACACGTTCTTGCACTCTATGACTGTAAACAAGAGATATGTGCTACGTATTGATCTGACTGACTGGGAGAATAAGAACTTCTACGCGGAGTATGATAACTTTGTTGTGGGCGGAGCTGGTTGTAAATACACCCTAGTATCTGCCGGAGATTACTGCGGAGACTGTGGTAAGATTAATTTCTACAAGAGTAGGTCTACTGACGGCAGTCAGAAATATATAGGAGTAAAGAGGGATTAAAATACAAGGACAATAAATTTGCTTGCAGAAAAAACTTATATACAAGTATATATGGTATATATGTATATACAAGTATATACGGCTGGAGCCAGTGGCGAAGTCGGTAAGATACTCGACGGCGGATCAGTAGGTGCGGGTTCAAAGCCTGGGCTGACATCGCCTTCGAGTGAGGAAACTGACGTTAACCTTAGCTTTTTAGCTTTATATATATATATATATATATATATATATATATATATATATATATATATATGAGATATATTTAATAAAATTTTAAATTTAAGGCAATTATTTAATTGTAATTTTAACCTAATTTCATAATTTATTAAATAAGAAATTTCATTTTTTTACAGTCTTTGCCTTTACTTAAAGAAAAACTATTTAACTTTTCCATTATTAATTGTTTGACCATCAGATCATACCTTAAGATCAAACTAACTTAGATGCGAGACGTTCCTTTAATATTTATTCTAATTAAAATAATAAATAATCAACAAATAACATCATGTAACATCATTATCATGAATGTTATTTTATTAAAATTTTCATTAGAAATATAATATATATACGATGCCTGTTAAAAAACACGAACAAAAACTATGCTTCTTCGATATAGATATTAAGTTAATGTCTTTCGTTCGTTTTTGGTTTTCAGAGTGGGTGAATTAAATTTTAATTTAACGGAATTTTATTTAGCAAATTAAAGAAAAGGATTTTGGAAAATATTTTGAAAATACTTTTGAAAGTACTTTTTTAAAGTATTTTGGAAATTGAAAATAAAATATTATTTTATATATTGAAAATGTTTTTCTATTTTGAAAATACTTTGATACCCATCACTGTTTGTAGGAAAATGCCAACATCTCTTTCTGTATCAAAAGGGGCACATGCAACAATTTACTTGTCATTTCGCCCGACTGTGGCCAATGGATTAAGAAATGTATCCGTACGACTGCCTTTAAACCAGATGAAGTAATTAAGTAATGTAATTATAATTTTATTAATTTGAAATAATTTAAATAATTCACTCATCACGCTTGTCGCAGGTGACTCTCTAACGCATCACGTGGGAAAGAAGTTCAGCACGTTTGATCAAGATAACGATCTGTCTAGTGCAAGCTGCGCCCAGATGTACCACGGTGCCTGGTGGTACGCTGCCTGTCATGTTTCCAACCTTAATGGACTCTTCAAAGTCAACGGGGCGCACACAACATTCGCCGACGGAATTAACTGGCACAGCGGAAGAGGCTACCACTATTCCTACAAAAAATCCGAGATGAAAATCCGTCCTTATACATACTAAGTCAACAGTATTGGAGTAAACCTATTAATGTAGACAAAGAGTACGTTTTCTGAATGTCCTAATGCCGTAAGGGTAGTGTCATGAAGTTTTAAATGACAGATCCTGAGGTTAATTGAACCCTAGTAAGTTCGAATCCAGCGGCGCTGATCTGAGAGTAAAATCTCGGACATTCACTGGACTGATTACGCGGAAAATGGTCTAAATTGAAAATGCCTAACATGCCTAAAATGCCTAACATGCCTAAAATGCCTAAAATGCTTAACGGTTTAAACATGTAGTATTAAAAGTGATAGATACCAACATAGTTGATCATTTCACTATAGTGTGTGTTTTACTTTACAAGGATAATTGAGGAGAAGGGTTAAGGCTGTAGAATTCATTCGGTGTATGGTTTCTTAAATTGACATTAAATTGTTATACAGTAATAATACTAAGCAATCTTTACTTAACCCACTCATCTATTTCCTTTAAATTATCAGAGTCACTCTGATCGAATTTTAACACGAGATATCCTGATTATAAGTAAATACATGTATGTTGTCAGCTCAGCGACGTAAATCTGTCAATTGATTCTGATTGCAACAACGGTGACTGCTAAACAGATTGCCATAAACTCATATTAAAGCCGGACGGACTATGATATTATCATTACACAACGAAATATGGACCAAGTTTTCTTCTTCAGTGCTTTAATAAATAATTTTAGCATCTAAGACATAGTTTCATCATCAATTTTAATTTTTTTCATGAAATGGCCGCGGCACTAGTAACTAATAACTGATTTCTATGAAAAGTTAACTTCTGGGTAACTTTTGTAGTTGATGTTCAAAACTGAACTCGATTGATTACATTTTCAAGAACCGAAATATCGACGGAACACCAGTAAACAATGCGTTAAACAGTGTGTATCATAGGTCAAAGTGGATTACATAATTTTTGAACTGTTAGAGAGAGATCAAGTTACTTCTTAGTTTCATTAATTAATGTTTATGCAGAGCAGAACTATTGGCAGAAATGACATCAACCTTTAAGCCGCCAATGGTTTAAGAAATTTTCAAAGATTTGTGGAGGCAACCTAAATATATTTTTACTAAAGCCAGCAATTTCTCAATATTTTCCAATGATGAAGTTGATGTAGATAGCCCATAGAATTCTGATTTTTACAAATATTATTATTTCTCTTTCGTCTTTTATTAATGGAGTCTCTACTTTTCAATAGTACATTGGATATCGAAGCAGACTCACAAAAATCAATTTCAGAGAAGTGAAGCACCTAGTCTATTTTCTTACGAATCGACTCCAAGCATATTTTATGGATTTCTTTGCATTGAAGAAGCCGTAGATTTTCGTAAAGTGGCTGTTAACAAGCAACTAGGTTACTGTCAGAGATGTTTGGAAAACTACTTAGTTTTATAAGCATCACGAGTCATATAAATCATCACGAGTCATATAAATCATCACGAGTCATATAAATCACAACGGGTCATAAAAGTCATCACGAGTCATAAAAGTCATCACGAGTCATAAAAGTCATCACGAGTCATAAAAGTCATCACGAGTAATGTACTGTTCAGGGAGAAAGAGCGTGAAGAAAGTCTTAGACAGTGTCCCATACACGTATATGAATAGTAACCGCTGATTGTATAGTGGAATTTGAAGAGCGTAACAGAGTGTCGTATACACAGTGTAATATGTTGTTATAGATTGCTACATCAATCAATCAATAAGAATTTAACGTCCGGTTCCTCGCAATAAGGCAATGTCAGGAAAGTCTCTTGCAGACTCTACACAAATAGAGTGTACAGAGACCACAAGAGAAAGCGAGATCAAAACAGTGCAAATCCATGATCCAAGGCAAGCGGGTCAAAATTTAGACCTATGGTGGAAAGAGATGGGTTTTTAGCATTTGCTCATATGTAGTGCCATATATGTTGATATATGCTCATATAGAGTGTCGTATGTTCATATATAGTGTATAATGTGCATATGGAGTGTCATTTGCGCATAGAAAGTGGCATAGCGTGTCATATCACGCATACTTTAACATACAGTGACACTTCTTACATAAATCACGGGTTGTATTTTTACTCAAATAAAGTTAGCACATTCTGTATGTCGATACCTCTGTAATCCCTCTGAACCAGCTCATCATTGCATACGTCGTAACAGTAGAGACATACAATAATTATATAAAACAAGATATGTTTCTAAGAAATTTCTCTTATTATTTAGGCCTAAAGGCCTGCTCTCCATTATCGTAATTTCAATCATATAATTTTTACGAATTGATAAATAAATACAAAAAGTGATACCTTGAAAATGACATTTATAAAATCAGTTTCAATGCTTTGTAATATCAGACAGTTTTCGAGGTATAAAAATTATAAAATTCTATACAGTAAACCAAAAATGTCAGACAAAATGTCCGGCATCATAAAAATCATTCGGTTGGTGAGCGTCTAGGCTACAGAAATTGCTACAAAAATGTAAACGAATTGAAAAGACACAAAAAGGGATCGGCTGGTGGTGTGGTGTAGGACAGAGAGGATTTGAGACAGTTTACTAGTATCCCGACCCTGGTTAAACTGGGATTCAAGGGAAGATGATGACGATACTGTAAATCAAAAATAATGTAGCAGAATAACATAGAAGTATATAAGCTGCGAAGATAATATTAAGGTGCAGACCCATCCATCTTATTGCAGAAGTCCACTCAACTCTTGCTCAGAGTTACTCATCGTCGTTCAATCCAGAAGAGTATAAACAGAATCAATCGGCAACAAGTCACTCAGTAAAAACAACATTTAACAGTAATTTTGCTGTCAACAGTTTAGATAATATGAAGTTACATTTTTACATAGAATCATTTCAAGTAATCATTTTAAATCTTTTTCGAAATTATATTCAGTTGATGCAGGACCATTTACAGTCCAGCACGGAACTATTTTCAGTGTGATACAAGTTGTATTTTTTCTGGTAAAGCTTCCTTCTCTTTCTAGTAAAATTATTTTCATTTAAGTGAAAAATAATTTTAAGTTTATGACAAAGGCCGATTTAGAATCAATTGACAAAGCTACAGTAGAGAATCATTTTTGAGTTTAATGCAGAACTACATTTCATCACGTTATAATCAGTATACTATATATGTACACTTTTTTGTACAGTATATTCAAGTATATTACCAGTAAACTTCCAATACATCCATTTAGAAAAGTCGTTACATTCATCAGATGTTTCTGAACATTTTATGAATTTCTGCTGCAAAGTCTGCATGGTTGTTTGATTAATTGCAATTCTGTGAAACTTAAGTACAATGACATAAAAAAATTAAAACCTAATGCTAACGACAGTTTCCTCACTCGAAAGCGATGTCAGTGACGGGTGAGCCCGGGATTTGAACCCCGCACATCCTAATCCGTGGTCGAATATCTAACCAACATCGCCATTGGCTACAATCAATGCAAATCTAATGTAAGCCAAATAAATCTAAGATATGTAATAAAATGTGCTGCCACATACTCAATTACTCATAGGACATCTCCTGATATGAAATATTCTACTCTCCATAATCAGAGGCTAAGTCCAATATATTATCAATTCTCCATCGGTTTAGGATATTATGAGGATCACAAAAATTAAATAATAATAATTAACTAATTAAATAATAATTTAATAAACAGTTATTAAAACCAAGGCTTATATATACTAAAACATTTGCAGTTTTTGCAGTATTTTCAAATCATTGAAGGATCATCAACTGTAGGATCATCAAGACAAGATGGCGGACTCATGGCTAATCATCAGTGTGACTGGTTGTCTAATGGTTCTGCTTGGTCAGTCCTACCTAGTGACCATGGAGCACTCTATCGCTGAATTCCTACCGGGTGAGTTGAACGTACCCATAACTTTTAATACTTAAAATATTAAATTTTAGGGATGTATTCATTTCTACGGAATTATTCCGCAATTCTGAACCTGTAGCAGATCAGTTTAGAATCAGACTCCTTATCAATGTGCTGCGGGTTCAACTTCAGTTCTTAGTTACAAGGGCGAATCCAAGAATTTCTTAAGGGCTAGGGGTCCGATGAAGGTTTTTGAATAGTGTCTACATTATTTACTTAGACCTACGCCTTCTCCGGAGAAAGTTAAATTTGTTCACTTACACCCTATTTTACTCCGTTTCAGTCATATATACATGTACAAATTTGCATACAAATAGAAATAAATTCAATGAAATTAAATTTTGTCGGCTGGCCTAGGGGGGGGGCCTGAGTCCTCCCTTTGAAATTTCCACTGCTCTTTAATCACTAGCAACGACACCACTTCCTCCAAGTTCTTTTTACCTTCATGGAAGGAAAACAGACTAAACGTAGAGGCGAAAAACTGAGCATGCCGTAAAGTTGTGGATACTGCACATAGGCCTATTGCGGCCTGGTAGTGCAGAAAGTAGGACATGGATATATATATATATATATATATATTATACATTATATATATATATATATATATTATACATTATATATATATATATGTATATATATATATGTGTGTGCATATATATATATTATACATTATATATATATACATATATGTATATATATATATATATGTGTGTGTATATATATATTATACATTATATATATATATGTATATATATATGTGTGTATATATATATATTATACATTATATATATATGTATATATATGTGTATATATATATATATATTATACATTATATATATATATATGTATATATATATATGTGTGTGTATATATATATATTATACATTATATATATATGTATATATATATATATGTGTGTGTATATATATATATATTATACATTATATATATATGTATATATATATATGTGTGTGTGTATATATATATATATTATACATTATATATATATATATGTATATATATATGTGTGTGTGTATATATATATATATATTATACATTATATATATATATATGTATATGTATATGTATGTATATATATATAGATTTTAATCATTTAAAATAATATATAATTCGATATTATGAAATCTAAACTAATATTATATCGGTGGCGTGTATCTCGCTCTCTCTCTCTCTCTCTCTCTCTCTCTCACTCTCTTTCTTTCTTTCTTTCTATCTCTTTCTCACAGTCAATTGCCTAGTGTCGTGTTTAAGGTATATAACATTTCAACACATTTCTATCGTTTAAATATCTTTTCGTAACTGTCTACGAATGTATTATAGAACAGTACACCGAACTCGGTCTTCACATATTTCATCGATCAACATTTTTATCTTGCCCCACTGGTCCTGGTTTAATGGTTTATACACTAAATGCATCGATGTCGAATTGTCATCCATAACTATATGCAGTCGATTGTTCATTGCATATATTAAATAATTCATTTCTAACTTCTCACCTCATTTTATGCGTCACTCTATGAAATGAAATGAAAGTATAGCGCCAATACCTGCTCCTTTAGCAAGGCACTGTCGTGGAGAGAACTGGATTGGAGCCCTCTAGTCACTAATCCGCTGTCGAATAACTTGTCAACAAGCCATCAGTCGGCTTAGCCCAAATCTCTCACAAATTTTCAGATTTATAATTCTTAAAAGCTGCTAATCTAATAAATTGCCAAATAATATTAACATTAAAATGAAAGACTAATCTGATTGGTTTATTAATCGATTGATTTATTAGTTGATTGATTTAAAAATTGATTGATTTATTGATTGATTCATTAATTGATTGATTTATTAATTGACTGCTTTATTAATTGATTGATTTATGAATTGATTGATTTATGAATTGATTGATTTAATAATTGGTTGCTTTATTGTAATGATTAATTTATTAATTGATTGATTTATTTATTAATTGATTTATTTTTTGAGTGATCATTATTTGATTAATTTAATTAATTAATGTCTAATTACCTAGCTCTATTAGGAGAGGCTGACTGTGCGGACATTGTGGCTCAAGCTCTGGGCAGCGGCCGACCCGCTAGTGGCAAGCAACACCTGATGGTGGGGCAGGGTAAGAGAGGCGTGTGGGCCTACTGCGACATGGAAACTGACGGAGGGGGGTGGACGGTTAGTAAAACTATTCCTATATTCAACCTGCGACAGTATGTGTTATTTGAAGACCTCTAACCTTTACTCCATTAAGTACAATGATAATTCAGATAGAGGTACGGCATTCGCGAATATGATAAAGAGGATTTTTGAACATTACTTTCAGTGGAGTAGTTTTTTGTTTGCTGACATGTGAACCAATAAGTACTTAGTTCAAAATTTACCTACAAAAAGTAATAAAATTCAGTTCTCAGCTTCATATACAGCAAACACGATTAAACTTTTGTAATTTAAACAAATAATTCCCTTCATACATCAAACTATAAAGTTATTTCAAATATAAATACCTTTGCAATAATTATACTACGAATTTCGTTAAACATTTAGACATCAGAATCTGAGGTATTGTGATAGAATTTTTTCTGTCCTATGAATTATAATGGATCTGGTGTACTTCTGCTTCTGATTGTTTACTTCTAGCACATCTTTCTTTAAAATTCATGCGCAAAATGTAGTTAAGAAAAACTGCATTTTTCTCTCTCTCTCTCTCAAAGTTCTGCCTTATTTCAGACTCATATAATACTTAACAGTTACTCTCTACAGTTAAAAATTAGTTTTTAACCAACTGACTCTACCCGGAGGACTAAAGCTCAATTACATCATAATTTATCTTCATGCTCATAGTTAATCCCAGCCGCGCTGATCTGAGAGCAAAATCTCGGACATTCACTGGACTGGTTATACGAAAATGGTCTAAATTGACTAACGTTTAAAAATGTGGTATGGCCTTAAAAGTGAAAGTTATCAACACAGTTGATCATTTCACTATAAAGCTTGTTTACTCTTTTAATAACAAACGATGGAAAATTTATGTATTTTAATTTGAAAAATCGGTATTCAGGTTATTCAAAGAAGAACAAGTCCAGATGAAAGTTTCTACAGGACATGGAAAGAGTATGAGGAAGGATTTGGAGATCCTGAGGGAGATTATTGGCTGGGTACGTTAATGTATCATTCTAAAATACATCATACTTTAACATAACGGCGAACTGGGTCAAAAAGCATAAAACGCTTGTTTAAGACCAGTTATATGTGTATATAGCTGCCACTGCATACTTCAGTAAACAAAATTTAAGACACACAAAAATAGAAACATTCAGTATAAGCAAAAATGCACATCCGAAACTTCATACACTTCCATCACGCAATCTTCATCTTCTACCAATTGACGAAACGTTATACTACTTTATAAAATATTTAATACCTTTTCTGAAAGCATTCAATGATTCTGCCCACACAACTTCACGAAACAAACTATTCCAAGCATTTATGACACTTTGACTTCTATAATGTTTTAATAAATCCTGTCCAATTCTACGTATACTAATCTTTTAAACAGTATATGTACCCTAGTGTTTCTATGATTAATATACTCAGATTATAGCATAGTTAAGCCTGACCTGGGTAAAGTTAATCTCACTTTGTTCGCTATTTGGACGTTATAATTTTTAAAAATGGAATAATGTAAACGTGACAACATATTTGAACATATCGATTGAGGTCGTAGAGAAAAAGAGGTAAAGACAGGGGACAGGGGAAAGACAGGGGAAGAGAGTTTTCTGAGGTCTTACACAATACAAGCTTAAGGAATGCCAGCTATTCGATTTTCTAACCAATTGGGGCAGAAAAAATTTCATTTCACTGTATGGCTTTAACTTTTACAGAAATTTTTCCCACGTGCATGTGTCCACTTTTATACGAATAAAGTTGTAATCGTGGTTCGATCTATAGCTTTGGTAAACTTAGCATAAGCTAATAGTATTGAAACTGTAGGCTTTTTTACTAGAGATGGGAATTTTATGAATTTCCAGAGTTCGGGTTCGGTTCGGTTCGTTGAAAATGAAAGATCGGTTCGGTTCGGGTTCGGTTCTAATAAGGGTTCGGATTCGGTTCGGGTTCGGCTTGCTTTCCAACTCGCAAGAGTTCGATTCGAGTTCGAAATGGTTTGGTTTGGATAATGTTGCATTTGTTTAACTTTACTTATAATAATCATGGTTATGACAAACATGTTTAAAATGGTTTATGGTAAATATGCTTAAAAATTCATTAAGTCATATTGGCTGCCACATTTTTTCACCTGGGTAAAAATATGACATTGAAAAAAGGAGAGAAGTGATATTTATTCCTGTACATTTCTTAAAATATTGTAAGTTGACCAACAAATGTTCATAATATAGATATTTAGCTTTATTATTGTATCTTAAATATTCTCTTTGGTTATAATGAGCAAATAGAATGCTTCATCAATTTCTAATTTTTTTGTCACTATAAGCCTATATATTAGATACGTTTATAATTAAGTGAAAATGTCTCGGCTAAAATTTGATCCAATATTTCAGAGACACAGTGCAATTTAGCAACATGAAAATGTCAAATAAAGATGATTTGGTAAACACGTGTGCTTTCATAGAAAAACGATCATAATATCCACCGTTTGCTATCAACTGACCAGTAATAAGCTTCATACTTTACCTTAAGGTTTCAAATTTGAAACTCTCAGATCATTTATGAAGCTACGAAAAGAGTTATGAAATTATTGCATTGCTATGGTGCAAAATTATATACTCCAGATAGTCTTAACACATATAGAATGTCACACTAAAATTAGAAAATATTCATAATTTGAATTTAACAAGAACAAATCCACCTAGATTGATTCAAGCATCAAGCATTTTCAGATTTTTCTGGAATACTCTCATCACTTTTGTCTCTTTGATGTTAATCTTCATTCCATATTTCAATGCCGTATCATTCAGACTATCCATTATCTTCTGTAGGCCCGTCTCGCTTCCCGCTACCATTCCTTTGTACCGCTACCATTTTAAAATTTGTGTCGGAACCAGCCTTACCTGAATATATGCTGTTAGATACTGTAAGACATGTAAATACAACAACTAATATATATTTGTACTGTTCTTACTATCTTTATTTAATGTCAGGCTGGTGAAGAAGAAAGGAACTACAAGAGTTTGGTTCAGTTCGGTTTGGACGAAGTCTGGGTTCGGTTCGGGTTCAGCCAAAGTCTGGGTTCGGGTTAGGTTCGGTTCGGCCAGAGTCTTGATTCGGGTTCTGTTCGGGTTCGGTCAGAGTCTGGGTTCGAGTTCGGTTCGGTTCGGTCAAAATTCTAGATTTTAGGGTTCGGTTCGGGTTCGGTTCGATTTCAATCTCTATTTTGTACCATATTTCAAGCAGCTTGGCAGTTATAGCTTCCTAACATCATCAAAGGCTTTGTCTTTAATATGCAAAATTGACTCAAGCTGGGTTGCCTAGCCTCTTAGTGCGCTCATCTGACACTGATACCAGTCCGGTCTATTGTACAATGGTTAGAACATCTAACTCTTTCTTTCTCTCTCTCTGTCTCTCTATCTCCCTCTCTATCTAGCGTTCGGCCAAGTGACTGTTCTGAGGTACATATTCATACTCAAAGTCTGCCTTCTCGCTCCATCAAGTGCACTCTATAGATCAACACGTTAATCATTTCATAAAAAGCCATGCCTAATCCATTCCTTTTCTACCCTGTACCTTGAGAAAAATATAGCTTCCGAGATGGTTTCCCGCTGCCTTCCTCAATTCTTGCTAAGTCGCCTCTTACTACACGTGCAGTCAACATTTGGATTATTCTTCAGTGTCCCGGACAGCACACGGAAAGTTCGAACATACCAAAAGAAAAAGACAGTTAACCAGTTCTTTGTTTGATGGCAGTATCCCTCTGATTTGCTGTTGTTCTTGCTGTTGCAGGTAACACTTACTTGCACTCTATGACTGTAAACAAGAGATATGTGCTACGTATTGATCTGACTGACTGGGAGAATAAGAACTTCTATGCGGAGTATGATAACTTTGTTGTGGGCGGAGCTGGTTGTAAATACACCCTAGTATCTGCCGGAGCTTACTGCGGAGACTGTGGTAAGATTAAGTTCAATACGTTCACTGATGCAGAAATGTACTAGCACGTTTTAAGGTATAGATTAGTTTGCACTTCATACGTACGTCGTACATGTATACTGAGCTGCATTTCAGAGATTGCAATATCTAATATCGAGATATTAAATGTCTAAATTATACTGAAAGACTCGAATTTATACATATTTATAAAGGAGAAAAGATATGAGATATACTAGTAATATGTAAAGCTAAAAACTAAGGTTAACGTCAGTTTTCTTACTCGCAAGCGGTACATATGACTTTCTGTACATATGACTTTCTGTACATATGACTTTCTGTACATATGACTTTCTGTGAAAACAACTGACAAATCGCTATAATGCTCAGAAAATAAATAACGTAACAAAGCATAACAAAATAAAGCAAAGTAGTATTGAGGTCGCTGCTGCTTCTGTAAGCTTTAGTTTCACCGTTTCTTAATTTTTTAAATGAATTAACTTTATTTCTTTACTCATTTTCTACTTAGTCTCCTCCTAGATGTAAACCAGAGTATATCACGTGATATTATGATTGTAGTGTCCAAACACTGATATGGTACCTTCGTTTTTCTAAATGAAATTTCAATAGTATGATTGTACGTATGATTATAAGTTTAAAAAAGCTAATGTTAACGTTAGTTTCCTCACTCGAAAGCGATGTCAGTGACGCGCGAGCCTAGGATTTGAACCCCGCACATACTTATCCGCGGTCGAGTATCTTACCGACATGGCCGCTGGCTCCAGCCAAAGTATATTTTATTGGCAAAGTGGAGATAGGAAAAGTAAACTTATACGCATCAAAGACATTCTGAAAATTCTTCATATATAATCCTTAATGTATTTATCAAATTTTAATTTAAAGTCATTATTATTGATTCAATAGTCTGTATCCAATGCTAGGTGCTGAACATGTACTGTATGTACATGTTCATGTTCTCAATCCATGCGGTAAATTTTAATTTTTATTAAATTTTAAATTTTATTATTATTATTATTGAGCTCTGTCTGCAAAAGTGGTCTCGAAGGCAGATTTTGACTACGACACAGATGTATAAGTTTTCGTTGTTAATCACGAAGTTCGATAAAAAAAACACGCATTATAGTGAAATGATCAACTATGTTGATATCTATCACTTTTAATACCACATGTTTAAACGTTAGCCAATTTAGTCCATTTTCCGTATAACCAGTCCAGTGAATGTCCGCGATATTACTCTCAGATCAATATATATATATACATGTATATATATATACATGTATATATATACATGTATATATATATACATATATATATATATACATGTATATATATATATATGTATGTATATATATATATATCATATATATATATATATATATATATATATATATATATATATATTATACAGTATATTAATATATATTAATATTAGATATTCTAATCTACACTAGTAGGAGCGCTGTCAATTAGCCCAATGAAACCTGTCGCAGGTGACTCTCTATCGCATCACGTGGGTAACAAGTTCAGCACATTTGATCAAGACCACGATAAATCTGCTGACACCAGCTGTGCCCAGGTGTACCATGGAGCCTGGTGGTATGCTGCCTGTCACGCGTCCAACCTTAACGGACTCTTCAAGGTCAATGGGACGCACAGCAGCTATGCTGACGGAATTAACTGGCAGACAGGAAGGGGCTACTATTATTCCTACAAAAAATCTGTGATGAAAATTCGCCCATATAATTATTAAGAGTTTCTTTGGAAGCTTCAACTCTTTGGATTTCAGTATAATTGAGTCATTTGTCTTCTCTACATTCTCGAGTTTAGGACTACCGAGTATAAAGAAAACATAATATATTATTTTGTTACTCGCTTTTCATAATAACAAGGCATAGGCCTCTAGTGCATTTATTAATGGTGCAGAACATCAAAGAGAGATACATAAAACATAAATATAATTTGGTCATGAAGATTTATAAAAGTCAGAATTTAATTTTAAGAAATATAATAATTATGTATGAATAATGCGAAAGGTCTAACTAGCCATGCCTTAAATAGATAATTAGGACATTTGTGCTCTATATCATTAGTGTTCATTAATATCTTGTTTTACTGGTACAGTATATCCTACAGTTGTGTTAGATGGGAAAATGTTCTCTCTAGGCCTTACCGATTATTGGCTGGTATACGGCAAGGTGGAGTCTTAAGTCCAGTTTTATTTTCTATTTATGTTAATGATTTGCTAGATAAATTCTCTAAATATGGATGTTATTTTAAGGGCATCGCTGTTAGTGCAATTATGTACGCAGATGATCTATTGTTGTTAAGCCCGTCGCTTTGTGAAATGCAACGTATGTTAGATATCTATAGTAGTGAGCTAGAAGTGTTAGACCTGAAGATTAATGTTAAAAAATGTATGTCATTACGTATTGGTATAGATACAATTATAAATGTTGCAAACTATATCTAAGAGACAACTTAGTTACTTGGACAGACGAAATTAAGTATTTAGGAATATATATTTTGAATGCATGTAAATTTAAGTGTAGTTTTGATGCTGCCAAAATTAAATATTATAGATCGGCAAATGCAATATTGGCTAGATTAGGAACTTCTAATATTAAGCCTGTAGTTCTGAAACTAATATCGACCATTACTCTACCATGTTTAACTTACGCATTGGAGGCTCTGTCCCTTAATAAAACAGAGTTAACTACTCTAAATAGTCCGTGGACTAAATCTTTTCAAAGGTTTTTAATACATATGACACAAATACTATAAAACATTGTCAGTTATATACTGGGTTTAAATCAATTTTGCACATATATGCATTAAAGGTAATGTCCTTCTTATCGTCTCTGAATATGTCGGAAAATATAATGCTAAGATTAATATGTACAAGTCTGTCTATGGGCGACTTAGACAAGCTGGCAGCTCACTTCCATACTAATGCTCTGGATTTTAAAAATAACTACAGAGATGTAATAAATCTAAACTTTCAGCAGTGTTGAAAGAAAAAATTGGTATATCATGCCAATAAGTATTGTTGTGGAAATTTTGACAAATGTAACCTATGCGGTTTCAATATTGATGATATTGATGTGCTTATATTGCATGGGCTACTTTTTCGAAATGCAATCTATTGCTTTTCTTCATGTTCTATTTTCTTTGTTTTGCACATTTTGCGTTTATTTCTGTTTCTGTTTTGTGTGTGTTTTGGTTGCCCAAGTGACGAATAAAAAGGTATATATATCTTTATTATAATTAATTTTTGTTTATTTTCAATGCAGTTGTATTAATTTTAATGCCCTGTTGGTACTTTTTGTTTATCGTGTGTAACGTACTACCACGATCTATGGCGTACTAAAGATTCACAATTATGCTCAGCTATGCTGCCGTACATTTAAATAGGCTGGAAGAATGTTACTGTTTAGCGACAAATGTTTAAAATGAGTTTAATTTTGCTTAATCAAGATCCAATAACATAGGTAAACATCGCTGAATACAAACTGAACAGCTATATTTGAAATTGAAAATAAATTTACGATATTTAGATGATCGGGTTTAATAATGGTAACATTATATTAACATTTCATTTCGCCCAATGTCTGTATTTTGAAAGCTATGAGGCTATAAACATAAGATGACGTCTGCTCGGATGACGAGGCCACGAGTGTAGTTGTTTTTTCAGATATACGCCGCTATTTAATTTGAACTTTTGAAATATTAATGCAAATCATCTTCGATAAGATGTCCATAATAAATAAGATGTCCATAATAACTGCCCATAATAAAAAATAGATTGCAGCATAAAATGCAAACTTGCTCTGCCGCAGCCTTTGCATAATAGCTAATTCAAGTACCCTGAACTAACGCTCATTGCTGATTTACACATCTTTTTGCATATATATATACATGTATATATATATATATATATATTATATCGAATCACTATTAATTAAATATAGTTGCATAGCTTTTATATTATAGTTGACTAGATTTGATAGATGAAATGTTTATAAATGGAATGAGATATACTTAATGAGTTTATCAGAACCTGCGACCAATGTACTCTTACCAACTCTGAATGTAAAATTTAAATTTAGAGTTATTATTTTAATTTAATTACAAATTATTTAAATTTAATTACAAATTATTCTAAATTAAAATTAAAAAGTAATTTGTACCTACTTGCATCGATGTAATGAACGAGCAGTAATTCATGATCTTCCCTCTGTATATTATTTAGATACCCTGGTCACATGCAATCAAAACCAACAAACAAATACTTATGGGCCTAGTGAAATTACTATACATGACAATATATAATACTGATGATATCCGTTAATACCATAATATTATATTAGAACCTATGCAATTCAGTTGACATTAATCATTTACCTGTCCCAGAATCTATTCATTGTAAATTATCGCCTTTATTCTTGAGAATATCCAATTTCTTAATGACAATAAAGATTAATAACCCAACACTAAACTAAAAAATAAAGCAATCAACATCATCATCATCATCATCTTTATCGTCATCATGGCTGGAGCCGTTGGCGATGTCGATAAGATATTCGACCGCGGATCAGTATATGCGGGGTTCAAATCCTCGGTTCGCCCGTCCTGACATCGCTTTCGAGTGAATAAACTAACCTTAACATTAGCTTTACCAGCTTTTTTATCATCAGCATCATCATCATCATTATCATCATCATCATCATCATCGTCATCATCATCATCATCATAATCATCATCATCATCGTCATCTTCCCTTGGATCCCAGTTTAACTATGGTCGGAAATATAAAACTTTTAGCAATATCTGGAGACTAAGCGCTCACCAACCGAATGCACTTCTAACGTTGATCAATAAAACAAAATACGTTTAAAAGTATATAATTAATTATTTAAAACTTTTGTCCACTAATATATTGACGTATTAATGATGCAATCTGCCTAAGACTACTAAATCTACTTAAGAGAAGGGCCTGAAATTTGCCGAACAACAACAACACTATTAGCGTGCTCCTGTTGTCCCTGACAACGTTGAGCACAATTACTGCTCGTGAGAGTTATTCCTCATCTTGCTGTCATCTATTGAATGGTTTTAGTATTTTCATTATTCCAGTTCAGTATGGAATACGGGAGCTTTGCAAAAGATGCGTTGCATTTTTATAATAACTAATTAAAACTGGTCTGTCAAGACCAACCATTAATTTTTTCCAAACAGTCTACCAAGAATACCTAACTAAAATCATCCTTCGATTAAATCTAGATGGAATATAAACATATATATGCGTTGAATGATCTATTTCGATGACGGATAATGAAATTTTGTAAGAAATAGGCCTATAGCCTCAAGTAGGCTAAATATCCTATTTTTGGTAAAGAGGATAGTTTGGGTAAACAGGATTGTGTACTCAGGGAATGACGCCCCTGCCCAGTAAATGTTAGTTGAAGCTGAGGATGGCATAGAGCCCATCTCGTCATAATCAGAATCCCCCAAGAATAATGGTATATCAAAATGAATGTTATAGATGATTTAAAGATCCACTCGTATGTGGACATGAAGAGGAAAACAGTATACATAGATGAGTGGAGGCGTTATACCATGAACCAGCCAGTATGCAGTGCACTATGAGAGAAAAATATATGCCTCAAGGTCTTTATTTACAATTGCAGTAGAGAGTAAGAGAATAGAAATAGATACAAACACTCGAATGCCTTGTATGAATTATCACTCCAGTCTATAGGAATAAGTATGAGCATGGTAGACTATTGGATCCTGTTTCCTGTAGACAACAACAACTTACGAAGAGAGATGTTTAATATCCAGTTACTGCTGAAATTCTTATTACACAAGATTGTGTATTTAGATTTGATGCTATATTGTAGTACACTGCTATTTAATTTCAATTATATGCTCTCGGACTAGCCACTCTCAATATATCGAATTTTCATCAGCAGGTTAAGTATCTAAACATATAGTATATTCTGAAATTGGCATCCGTGATTTTATCTATCACACTACTTACAATATGAATTACTTTCAACCTAAAATGATTTAGATAATCTTCTTTGCCATCGTTAGCTTGGATCCCGGAGACTTAAATATCTCGGAAATCGAACCCACGGCAGCTAAATTTCACATAGTCCACTACTCACTGTTTGCTTTTGCACTCAGAAAGAGCACACCATTGATTAATAATCCAATGGTCTTATCGCCATGACGATGGTTTACCAACTTTAATATGGTCTTTAGCTTTTTGAAAATATGGCTTCTGGGATATTTTTCCATTTCCTTCAAACTTAAGCACCTCGCAGACATATAAATTACGGTTAGTAGTTTCTGTTAACCCGAATACAACATTTTTACCATTAATAAATAATCAAAGTTTAACGCCTGTTTCCGAAGGATGGTTCAGACATGCAGGGACGTAGTGCCAGCATTTCGAAAGGGGGGGGGGTTGACAATCGACCCTATTTTCATAGCTCCTGATGTAAATAGTCTAATAAAAAATTGTATGTTCTTCGTGTTTTACAATTTTCTCTTTCTGTATAAAGTGACAACCTTTTAAATAAACAGTTGCGTATATGATCCAGTTTTTATATCCCAACGTTGTGTTAATTATAAAATGAAAAATACATTCGTTTTTATCATTTATTATTTGCATCTAATGTTTTATTCACGATTACTGAGAGTTGCTAACTACACGAGAGATAAGAACGGCTAATCAGTTAATCAATTAATTCATTTAACTGTCCATCAAGCAATAGAGTAATTCGTCACTCAATTATCCGTAATAAGAGAGAGAAATAATGTTAATAATTAATGCTAATGTTAATTAATGTTAATGTTAATGTCTCTCTCTCTTATTATTATGCTAGCTGGAGCCAGTGGCGAAGTCGGTAAGATACTCGACCGCAGATCAGTTGATGCGGGTTCAAATCCTGGGCTCACCGTCACTGACATCGCTTTCGAGTGAGGAAACTGACGTTAACCTTAGCTTTTACTTAGCTTTAATGTTCATCCATCAATTAATTACTCTTATTAAGTTAATTATCTCTATTATCTAATTATATTAAGTAGCTGTGCGTAAACAGATCCAACGTAGTAATTGATAGATCCACTGGTATTCGGAAATCGAAGCTAAAAAATAAATTAAATAAACAAATACAAAATTAAAAGTCAAATTACGCTGTTCTTATTATAGACCTAAGCCACTATATTATTGACTCTTTCACACACTCTCACTATGTTAGATCACGTAGTCCTAATTGACGGCAGCTGTTGGAAGACGTTCAGAAACGCAGAGTCGAAAATAGTCGATGCAGAAAGTACGATAAAATCTTCTAGAAGTTTTTTCCTCTGCTTTACATTACTGCGCCTACATAGGCTGTAGGGCGGAACGGATAGGCCTAAGCTAACAGCCGAATAGTGCTTTGATGCAGACCTACAGGCCTAACTTATTTTCAATCATTTCTCTTGCTTTCCGTTCATCCAAATTTGTGTTTTACATTCCCTCTTTCCCTCTCTTTCTCTCTCTCTCTCTCTCTCTCTCTCTCTCTCTCTCTCTCTTTCTATCTCGCTCTGTCTTTACAATACTGGCTGGAGCCAGTGGCGGTATCGGTAAGATATTTGACCGCGGATCTCTATGTGCTGGGTTCAAATACTGGGCTCGCCCGTCACTGACATCGCTTTTGAGTTAGGAAACTGACGTTAACATTAGCTTTATCAGCTCTAACTTTACTTGGACATATAGTAGGTCTAAGTCACACATTTCAACTCAGGACACGAGGACATATGCTGTTTATAAAATGCGTTGTCTATAAAATATGCTATATATAAAATGTGCTGTTTATGAAATATTCTGCTTTTAATATATATGCTACAGCAATTTATATTAGTTTCCGTGTCATAGATTCGTTGAAGAGCAAGAATCTTAGTTCGTATATCTATAATCCTTTCTAATGCAAGATTTATACCAAGTCTTAGAAAAGTAAACCCATTTGTGGTTAAATTAACATCCATGGAAATATCTCTCACTTCTGCTAGCAGATATTTATATCGTAATACAGCGTAATCAATTATCCAATTACCGGTCCAATGCTTACCCAGAATATTTCTCTCTGATAAGCTCGTCCCTGAGTCGAACTCTTGAAATTCAACGCATATTATTAAACATTTCACGTTGTTACCTGTCGCTCAATATTCTAACTCTCCTCTCTCTCTCTCTCTCTCTTTCTCTCTTAATGCACTGCCTAATGGCCGGTCCATGGTATATAACACCTCTACTCATCTCTATCTTCTGTCTTTCTCTTTATGTCCACATAGGAGTGGATTTTTAAATTATTTACAACATTCCTTTTGATATACCATTAATCGTGGGGATTCTGCTTATGACGAGGTGGGCCCCATGCCTTCCTCAGCTTCGACTAACATTTATTGGGCAGGGGCGTCATTCCCTGAGAAAACAATCCTGTTTATACTGAACTATCTTTTACTATTCACACCAGAAAACAACGGAAAATTGAATGTCTTTGTAGCTAAGTGTGTTGGCCAGTTAGATTATAGCACGAAGTTTTAAATGGATGTTCCTAAGGTCTAGGATCAATTCCCGGTAGAGCTGATGACAGAGTAAAATCACCGACGTTCAGGATACTCCGGTACACCTGACGTCTTGAAGAGAATCCCTTCATGCTTCTGACCTTGACGTTAAGCGCACACTTAAGAAGTCTACAACAGAAAAGATCAATATCTATTCTATACCGTTAACATTGTGTAAGCTAAGGCAAGTCTTAGCCGGCTGGAGGGAACAATGTTGTTGTTGTTGTTAAGTGCATAAATCTATCACAAGTTTATAAAGTACATCTCTCAGCATATTCTACGTGTTTTCCATGTTCCAGCCATAGACCGATGTGTTTAGTTATATTTCTTTAGCCATACTAGAAGCTATTTGGTGTTCAATATTATGCGGCATTTATATATATATATATATATATATATATATACATGTATATATATATATATATATATATATATATATATATTCAATGATGTCCCGGCTCCTACAGAACTCTGCCGAATGGATCTATCGTACACTGTATATGTGGTAGGAAACGACAACCGCTCTTTGTCTCTCTCTCGCTCTCTATTACTCTCTCTCTCCCTCTCTCTCTCTCTCTCTCTCTCCCTCTGTCCCTTTCTATATCTCTCTCTCTCTCTCTCTCTCTCTCTCTCTCTCTCTCTCTCTCTCTACTTATCTCTCTGTACCTCTCTCTCTCGCTCTCGACCTCTCTCCTTTCTCATTTCATATTTCTATTTAATATACTGAATAAACTACATTGGAGATTAAGTTCTTCTAGACAAATATACAATCCTTTAGGCCCAGCTGTGTTTTCACCTGCTTCACATTCACTCGTTCAAACTTAATGTCATTGAAACGTGACTGTTACTCTCTTCCATTCCATAGTTGGGTTCACAAAACGTGAATAAAATTAAGAAAGTTAAATAAATCGAGAGCAAACATTAAGCGTTAAAACAAAAAACAATGAGCGTTACCATTGAGCATTAACATTGAGCGTTAACATTGAGCATTACCATTAAGCATTAACATTCAGCATTAACATTGAGCATTTACAATAAGCGCTAACATTAAGCATTAACATAAAACAGTAACATTAAGCATTAACATTAAGCATTAACATTAAGCATTAACATTGAGCGTTAACATTAAGCATTAACATTAAGCATTAACATTGAGCATTAACATTGAGCGTTAACATTGAGCGTTAACATTAAGCATTAACATTAAGCATTAACATTAAGCGTTAACATTAAGCATTAACATTAAGCATTAACATTAAGCATTAACATTGAGCGTTAACATTGAGCGTTAACATTGAGCGTTAACATAATCCATTCTTAACGAAAACTATAACTAGTCTTCGCATCAAATATTTTAGCATGGCTGCGTTATTTTTGTAAGAAAATTAAAGTTAAAACCTGCTTCTCTCAACATTATATTATAGACTTATATTATATCTAAGAAACTGCTATAAAATTTTCTAAAACGAACGGAAAAAGAGCTTTATTCGTATCCTTGTTCAAGTTAAACTGGGATTCAAGGGAAGATGATGATGATGATGAAGATGGTGATGATGATGCTGATGATGAAGATGATGATGATTATGATCAGATTTTAAATGTCTGCTTTTAATACACC
The DNA here is from genome assembly GCA_905160935.1 of Enchytraeus crypticus. Classification (NCBI taxonomy): domain Eukaryota; kingdom Metazoa; phylum Annelida; class Clitellata; order Enchytraeida; family Enchytraeidae; genus Enchytraeus; species Enchytraeus crypticus. Next base: position 695,745 of record CAJHZI010000552.1, on the reverse strand, counting down.
GATTTGCTTTCTAATAACTTCAACGATGTCTTTGAATAAATAAATATTTTTAAATATCCAAGTGGACAAAGAGAAGTCAAAATGGAGGCGGCACTTATTAAGCCCCGCCTATTTGAGACCGCCTACTCAAAACTATCACTGCGATCAGCTAACCGTCCTTCTCACAACTTTCAAATCCCGGGCTCGCCGTCACTGACATCGCTTTCGAGTAAGGAAACTGACTTTAAGCTTAACTTTACCTTAGTTTTTATTGATGCAATGCCTTTTACAGCAGAAGAATTGCATTTGATGAAATACTAAGTATGTTACTTTTTAATGTTTCTTAAAACAAATCAGTAAACCAAGAGAATAATTGAGGGCACAGTCTCAATACAATTTTCAGTACAAACTCCTTCTTTGAGGAAGCTATTACAGTAGTTGATAAACGAGCTGGTGATAAGAAAGGTTATGCTACTAAAAACCGGTTCAGTAGATGAGTATTTAAAATGATATAGGTTATCCTGACCGCAGTTAAACTGAGATTTAATGGAAGAATAAAAGATGATGATGACGATGACGGTGACGACGCTGATGATGATGAGGATGATGGTAATGATTATGATGGTGATGATGGCTAGATCCAGTGGCGACGTCAGTAAAATACTCGACCGCGGATCACTACGCGTGGGTCAAATCCTGGGCTCGCCCGTCACTGACATCGCTTTTGAGTGAGGAAACTGACTTTAACCTTAGCTTAGCTTTTTAATGATGATGATGACGATGATGATAATAATGTTGATGATGATGATAGGTTAACGTTACATTAACGTTTATACGATACATTGCACTAGCGTTTAAGTTCATTTTCATTTTATTTACAATCATTACTGCCGGCGGATAGCAGCCATGTTTTACGAGCACTGGATAAAATAGCATTTCTGCAATTTAGTAGTCTATTTCATAAGAGAACGAGAACTAATACTGTATTAGAACTGGAATTAATAATGAACGTTCGTTGTATAATCCTTGACTAACAGTAACAGATCGTCAATGTTGTAACCTACTATAACAACATATCATTGTAAAAGACGTACAATAACGATATAGAGATTGAACCAGAATTCATTTATTAAGTCAGTTTTTTAAGGGAGTATGAATAACGCCCTTTCAACGTCAAAATCTTAGTCTATAATAGTTTGCAGCAGAAGCGAAACATGTTCACCACTGAGCCGAACTCTGCCACCAGTAGTCCATGCTTTGATCCCAGTTGTCCAACACTCGCACGTATTAAACTGATCCAGTGACGGTGCCAGTCCAGTCCTAGGTCTTGCAGCACTGGATCGGCTCGGGCGGGGGCGGGGCTGGAGGGCATCCAATCAGATCTTCCATCAACTTCCGGTAGTCGACCAGCTTTACGACCCGACCAACGACCCTGGCCTCACCCTCCTGCTGACCCTGCCAGGTCGGGTCGAACAACTCAGGAATAGACCCACCGTAGTCGAGAGGGTTGCAGCGCCAGTCTATGGAGTCGACGAGGCTGGAGTAATCGATCAGGTCGTCTAAAGCCGAACTCTCGTGCTGCGTCTGAACGGGTTGGCTCTGATTATCGCAGTGATCGGAATTCGACGAACTGGCTTTGGATTTTTGCTTCTCTAAGATCGTCCTGCAATAATATAATTAACTAGAGTTTAATTTAAGCGAAAGTAGTTAAAGCTAAGTTAATACAAGCTAAACAAAACTTATATAGATGTATATATAAATAAATATATATATATATATATATATATATATATATATATATATATATATATATATATATATATATACATATACAGACTGCGTAAAAAAGTGACTCCCTACAGAAAAATTTATATAACTTTTGTATCTGATGCCTCTTTATCATGTAAATTTAAGCAATTATTCATGGTCCAATTGTACAAATATGCTGAAAAAGTGATGAAAATATATGCACCAAAATTCGAGTTACAGATCTTTTTGCGCCATGCCCCAACCTTTTATAGATTTCCTACATAAAATTTTCTGGAACTTTGGTATTTGATGTCTCCTTATCACATAAATTGAAGCGATTATTCATGGTTCAATTCTACATGTAAGCTGAAACATTTATGGAAACATATGCACCATATTTCGAGTTACAGATCAATTTGCGCCATGCACCTACCTCTTATAGATTCTCTAAGCAGTTTATCACTATAAGTCACTATAAGTTGCGGATACAAATACTCCATGAGCAAGGTAACGGGGTGAAAAGAATACAGCAAGCCTGAATTTAATAGCTCAAAGGATAGTCCTTGTCAGCTATTAAGAGTATTTGTAGGAATATTGCAGAGAGAGAGAGAGAGAGAGAGAGAGAGCAACTGATAGAAAGGCGGGCAGTGGCTGGCCCAAAAGTGCCAGAATTCTTGCTAATATTGCTGCTGTTGAGGAACTAATTGGTTCTCAGGAAGGAGCCTGTAACAAGTCGTAATACACGTCAGATATCTCAAGTACTAGGGGTTTCTGGCGCATCAGTTTGCATGATTGCTACTACCAAAACAAAGAATCAATGAAGCGATCTAATCAGGAGTATTCGGTGACAAACTGCTTGGAGATCCTATAAGAGGTAGGGGCATGGCGCAAAAAGATCTGTAACTCGAATTATGGTACATATATTTCCATGAATTTTTCAGCATATGTTGAATTGTTTCATTTGTTGAATTGGATCATGTATTATCGCAAAATGTGCATGATAAAAAGACATCAGATACCAAAGTTATAGAAAATTTTCTGTAGGGCGTCAAGTTTTTTTGACGCAGTTTGTATATATATATATACATATATATGCATATATCTATATATATATATATATATATATATATATATATATATTCATGTAAATTTATATATATATATATATATATATATATATATATATATATATATATATATATATATAGAATAAACAAAAATATGATAGTTAATTATGTGATAATACTAAGTTAATATTTGCTCGCCAAAGCGGATTGGGGATTGTGTTTCATATAGAACAACTTAATAGTCTCTCAATCAATTAATAAGTTAACTAATTTATCAATCAACTAATCAATCAATTAGTAGTCCATAAATTTGTTTGACAACTGCTTTTCGATTTTAGTCTCTCCAAACTTTAACTGAGCACTGAGTCATCTACATCGTTTCAATATTTTGCTAATTCTGCATAAAATAACTATACAGGCTAATTTATTTCGTTTTATTTTAGTTTTAGCTTCGTTATTTTTGTTCGTTTGTATCTGCCATATATTAACTTATTATAATAACTATTATTATAATAACTACTATTATCTGCCATATATTAACTTATTATAATAACTTATTATATAACTATTATATTAACTTATTAACTTATTATAATTAATAATAACTAGGCCCTAACGAAACTGAGATTTAAGGGAAGAGTAGAAGATAATGATGCTGATGAGTAATTATAGAAAATATTCTTCTTGTTCTCTAAGTGCCGTGCCTGTTCCAAGCCTGGGCGGTCATGGTCATATTCCTCCATATGTCTCTGATCATAGTTGCTCTGATCATCTCTGTTTCAGTTAACTGCATCCATTCGCTAAGACTCTTAATAAACGTCATTCGTTGTCGACCCTTGCATCTTTTTCCTTCTATTGTGCCTGTCACTACGATATTTTAAACATTTTTAGTTCCGCATAATGTGTCCCAAAAATTTCATCTGTTGTCGTCGTATTCGGTTCTAAAGGTCACGACAAGTTGGCATTTTTTGTAAAACATCTTCATTTTTAACGTGGTCTTTATAAGATATACGTAGCATTCTTCTATAGAACCACATCTCTGTTGCCTCAAGTTTCGATTCCATTACAGAAGAGATTGTCCAAACTTCACTTCCATATAACAATATTGGTTGAATATAGCATTAAAGAAATCTTTTTTGGTATCAATTGGTAATTTATGGCTTCTAAATATCTTTGACATTCTGTTATATGCCTCCTTAGCCATGGCTATTCTTCTGTTTATTTCCTTGTCACATTTCACATAGAAAATACAGGTATTCTATATATCAGAGAATATTTAAAAAAAGCACATTAGCTGCAAGTTAGTTATCGAGTAAATAAAGCAGCCGCGGCTGCTGGTTTGTTTGCAGTTCTTACTACAGAAATAGCCTAGATTATACCCGTGTTGTTTCCGGGATGCTTGAAGAATTGACCAACCGGTGACTGCACGTGTCGTCGAAGGCGACTAAAGGACTAAGATCCACACAAACGTCAGAAAGGGCATTCGGTTGGTGAGCGCCTAGGCTCCAGAAATTGCTACAAAATTCTAAACGAATGGAAAAGTCTCAAATAGGGGATTGGCTGGTGGTGTGGTGTAGGACAGAGAGGATTTGAGACAGTCTATTCGTATCCCGACCCTGGTTAAACTTGGATTTAAGGGAAGGTGATAATGATGATGATGATGATTACAAAAATAGATTAACTACTAGTCCGGCTACACAGGACTAACCTATCTAACTTATTACCGAAATAGATTAGCTATTAATCTAGTTACATAAGTCTAACCTATCCAACTTATTACAGAAATAGATGAACTATTAGTCTAGTTACACAGGTTTAACCTACCTAACTTATTACAGTAATAGATTAGCTATTAGTCCAGCTACACAGGTCTAACCTATCTAACTTATTACAATAATAGATTAGCTATTAATCTAGTTACATAAGTCTAACCTATCCAACTTATTACAGAAATAGATGAACTATTAGTCTAGTTACACAGGTTTAACCTACCTAACTTATTACAGTAATAGATTAGCTATTAGTCCAGCTACACAGGTCTAACCTATCTAACTTATTACAATAATAGATTAGCTATTAGTCCAGCTACATAGGTCTAACCTATCTAACTTATTACAGTAATAGATTAGCTATTAGTCTAGTTACATAGGTCTAACCTATCTAACTTATTACAGAAATAGATGAACTATTAGTCTAGTTACACAGATCTAACCCATCTAACTTATTACAGTAATAGATTAGCTATTAGTCCAGCTACACAGGTCTAACCTATCAAGGAGAGCGGTCAGCATGTCGTTCGTGATAGGAACTCTCATAGCCTTGAACGTCGTCCACAAGGCTTTCCTATTCAGTCGTCCAATTCTGCAATATGCAAAAATGTATATATAAAATATATGTAAATATATATATATATATATATATGTATAGATATAAAGCTGGTAAAGTTAAGGTTAACGTCAGTTTCCTCACTCGAAAGCGATGTCAGTGACGGGCGAGCCCAGGATTTGAACCTGCATCAACTGATCCGCGGTCGAGGTCTTACCGACACTATATATATATATATATATATATATATATATATATATATATATATATATATATATATATATATATAAACATAACATAAACATAACGGCACACTTGGTCAAGAAGCACAGATGCTTGTTTAATTCCCATTTCCTCCTTCCTCTCCATGGTTATCGTTGCCTTTTGATGGCGCATCAATTGCAGCCGGCGCGGATTTAAGAATAACCTTCCATCACCCTGGGATTTTTTCCTTCCCAAGCTTTTACGATAATATATGAAAACAGTACGAAATAAGTGATAAATATAATCTAGCAAGAAAGCTGACAAAAGATTAACTTTAAACGTTTAGCTAACATAAAATTAACTAAGTTAACAAGAATACTTGCTGTCGAACAACGAATGGTGTAAATAATATAATAAAATAGACAGCAAGTATTGAGACACAGCTTATCGCTTCTCGGTCAAATGCAATAATAGGAACATAGTAAGATCCATTAGATTTAAATCAATCCAGTTGTTATACAGGTTATCCACACTGTTTCTGGATCATCCAGATGTCGACAACTACTGTTAACTATATATATATGTTGACAACTACTGTTAACTTATCAAACGTGACCCCCTCAGCAGGTCACGTTTTATAAGTTAACAGTAGTTTTATAAGTTTTAACAGTAGTTTTATATGTTAACATGAGTTTTATAAGTTATAACAGTAGTTTTATAAGTTAACAGTAGTTTTATAAGTTTTAACAGTAGTTCTATAAGTTTTAGCAGTAGTTGTATGACAAAGAAACGGACTTTAATCAGAGAGAAAATAAACAACAACAACAACACTGTCTCAAGTCACTCAACCTGTTGTAGTCAGAGAGAAAATAAACAACAACAACAACACTGTCTCAAGGAGGTTGAGCCAGTGGCGAAGTCGGTAAGATACTCGACCGGGGATCAGTACGTGCAGAGTTCAAATCCTGGGCTCTTCCGTCACTGACATCGCTTTCGAGTGAGGAAACTGACGTTAACATAAGCTTTATATTATTGCTCAAACCTGTTGTAGTCGTGCTGCAGCGCCTGATCTCTCAGTGCGCTAAACTCGTCGAAGCCGAATCTCTTCAGCCTCGCCTGGATTTGAACCAGCAGCCACTCGATCTGACCAGGAGTATCGCCATCTGCCGAGTATCGACGAGCCAGTGTGACGACATCGTGTTCGGTGAGACGAGCATTCGCAAGATGGCAGAGGAGTTCAACGAACTGATTGTAGGGCAATGGGGCGGAGTCATGAGGCGGGCAGTAGGCGGAGCGAATCTCATCCTCGCCACGGCATTGGACGATAGCTCGTAGGCGGGCCATTATGTTGTTTACATCTGACTGCTCGAACTAACAAGATATAAAATTAAAAGAAGATAAACAAAATTGATTAAATTAATATATTTATTTAGTAAATAGTAGTTAATATTACAATTTACAGGATCGACTATGGTGTGAGACAGAGAGGACTGGAGAAAGTCTATTCGTACCCCGACTCTGGTTAAGCTGGGCTTTAACGAAAGCTGATGATGGTTTAATTAGTAAATAAACCAATTTGATAAATAGGGCATACGTTGTAACATTTTTCATTCAATTAGTTTCCATTCAATTCAATGATAGTCAATCAACATTAAAAGCCAGTTCAAGTTAGATTTAGACTACAGTGAAGGAATCGAGTTGACGTAAACGAACTTTCAAAAATCGTTGAAATTAATCGAAAATAAATAAAAAATAAGAAAAGAAAAATTTCTATTTAATGAAGATTTGAATTTCAAAGAAATTTAAATTTTCGAAGAAATCTTTCAAAGACGTATTAACATTTTAGAGAGTAAATCAGTAGGATGACCGGACTGTTACCACTTCGGATTCAATCTCAAATGTCATATGAAATAAATTGTTTCGATTGAATGGAGCTTTACAGAGAACTGTACATGCACAATAGTAAGGTCAAGACTTTCAGGAATTCATCGTTTTTGTCTGAAAATCAAAGTGAATTAAATATATTGGAGAAGATCTCGATTAGTATTCGAACGACAAACCGGAACCCAACTTCCAATATAGCTTCCACAGATCCCATTTCTATAATTTTTAAATTAAACAATCATTAAAAATAGATTAATTCGTCGCTAATAGTATTGTTTAGAGTACACAGGGTAGTTTTCTCAGGGAATGACGCCCCTGCCCAGTAAATGTCAGTCAAAGCTGAGGAAAGCATAGGGGGCCACCTCTTTATAAGCAGAATCCCCAAAGAAATTACATATAACAACAAGAATGGGTAGCCTATTGCCAGAGAATTTAAAGTTCCACTCATATGTAGACATAAAAAGAAAAACGTAAGACAGAGAAGAGTGGAGGCATTTATACAACGGACCTGCCAGTAGGTAGCGCACTAAGAGAGAGAAAGAGAGAAACAGTCATTAAAAAACGTCGCTAATAGTATTGCTATGCAATGTTAGCTTACGTCGTCCTTGTGTTTTTCCATATAGTTGAACACGTAGTCGTCGGCATCGATGAGAACAAACTTGTGGCTGTTGATATCAAGCCTGGCGCCCACGTACAGGTCCTCCCCGGTGTAGTACTCGGAGAACTCCACTCTGTATCTCTCCTGCCCCGGCTTCCTCACCCTCCCCCTCTCCAGAAATTTACCACCCGAGCGTCCTGCACACAATATCGTCAGTAGGAATGTCTATGAATGAATGTCTCAAGTCGGTAAGATACTCGACAGCGGATCAGTAGGTGCGGGGTTCAAATCCTGGGCTCGCCCGTCACTGACATCGCTTTCGAATGAGGAAACTGACGTTAACCTTAGCTTTACCAGCTTTACTTTATCAATAGCGTAGGTGTAACGTCGTGAAGTTTTAAATGACTTGATCCTGAGGCGAATCCCAGCCGCGCAGATCTGAGAGTAAAATCTCGGACATTCACTGGACTAGTTATACGGAAAATGGACTAAATTACCTAGCAGTTTAAACATGTGGTATTAGAAAGTGATAAATATCAACATAGTTGATCATTTCACTATAGTGCGTATTTACTTGCTTTTTAGGATATAGGCCTATTTAATGTTCAGTGTTTAATAGGGTATATCCTGCTAAGGCATCTCTATACTTTACAACAGTTACGGTAAAATAAGCATTATACAATAAAATTCACACAGTAAAAATCACTAAAATATCAAATAACTATCTGTATCTTCTTCTTCAGTGCACTGCCAAGTGGCAGGTTCAAGGTACATATTCATACTCATATTGACTATATATTACTTCATATTGACTGCTGACTGTATTACGAGTTGCTGTTGAAACGAGTTTGAACGAGATTCTTTAAATTAGCTGTGAAATTCGGCCGACTGGTAAGTTCTATTCTGCAGACAATAGTGGGTTGCGCGTTGATTGACCTAGGCTTTGTACCCAGGCCACTTGCGTCAACAATCTAATTGTTGCGTCATATCCCCTCCCCAAACAAGAGTGGTTAATAAAGAAAAAGTACTACCGGAGTTGCGCGTGGGTGGTTCGAATATGGAGATGGTATCATCGGTCCTGTAGAAGGACAGGATGAAGCGCCTGTCGCAGTCTAGAGGGTCTGGGTTCTCAAACTTAGCGGCAAAGCGCAGCACGTTGGAGTCGAAACCTAACAGAGTTACAGAGAAAATTAGTTATCGACCTATTGACAGTGCGTGTATGATTAAATTGTAATTGTAATTTTTCTAACTTGACATTTTATTTTCGGCTAGAGCGACTACTACTAAACGTTGTATTGTAAATGAGCCGTTGAACCTTAAAGTACATAATTATAACTCAAACTAGTACTAACTAGCAGTAGCACTAGTCTAACTCTATTTTAGCCTCTGTTATCCCTTTAGCCTCTAAATAATTATTTATACATGTATATTACTTTGCGCACAGCCATACAATGGGATAAAAACAGCAGCAAAGTGCAAAGGTCAACTATTGCATAGTGATATTTGTTTCAGCCCTAAAATCAAACCCTAACCAGTGTTAAATAACGGAAATTAAAATTTAGATTTAAAACATTCACAGTTTGAAATTAAAGCTCATGTCATGTCTCTGAGCAAATCAATTAATACCAATGCAAGGTTTCATGAATAAAACGCCAATGCTTTAACCTACAGTTACCGACAAATAGAGTTATCTTGGAAAAAATTCAACATGCATCACTCGCTCTAATGCTATGCCAAATGACGGGTCCAATGTACATATTCCAATGTACATATTCAATCAAATATACATATTCCAATGTACATCTTCAAATGTGCCTATTCCAATGTATATATTAATGTCAATGTATATTCAGAGTCTGCTGTAACGCCTGTTAGATAGCATTCCTTCGATCAACAAGCCAAACACATTCACAAAAGGTTTATCGAAGCAAGTAAAAGCTGGTAAAGCTAATGCTAACGTCAGTTTCCTCAAGTATACATGTATATAGCTTAAAACAAGTTTCCACCCCTTTAACTATACTGAAGTCTGGCTAATAATAGAATGCTATGTCGGGTTGTTAGCCGCTTTGGTAACAGTTTTGTCTGCCAGCAAGAGGTCATCGAATCTGACTGCGTCTAATAAAAGCACTTGCTGCAAAGAAACAGACTTTAAATTTAGCTATATACTGTGTATATATATATACACACCTGTATATATTTATGCTTATATATATATATAGGTATATATATATATATATTATATATTATATATATATATATATAATATATAATATATATATATACATATATATATATATATATATATATATATATATATATATATATATATATATATATATATATATAGTCAAATAAATAGTAGAATGTAGCACAGACCGCGCCGATCGTAAGCCATAAACTTGACGAAGTCTCTAACAGGCGCCTTGGGGTCGAGAGCGAGACAGTAGCCTAGGGAGTCCTCCTCTGAGCCGTATCCGTTGTAGGGAGGAATCTGACGCTTAGGCGGCTCCTGCTCATCCACCGTCTGCTCTGGATCCACGGTGCGCGGTGGCATCTTGGACTCGCCCGGTAACTTGATCGGCGTGAAGTCAGCTAGAGAAAGACAGAGTTTTGTGAGCATTTGACATTATATATATATATATATATATATATATATATATATATATTTCTATATATATATTTCTATATATATATTTCTATATATATATTTCTATATATATATATATTTCTATATATATTTCTACATATATTTCTATAATGGCACACTGGCTGGAGCCCGTGGCGACGTCGGTAAGATACTCGACCGCGGATCAGTATGTGCGGGGTTCAAATCCTGGATCTGCCTGTCACTGACATCGTTTTCGAGTGAGGAAACTGACGTCAACCTTAGTTTTATATTGATTCAATAAATTACAGAAATAGTAAACATATCTGGGCGAAATAATAGAAGACATATAACAGTTGGATTAGTTTCATTGATCGCATAATAATTTCATTAACAATAAATTTAAGCAGAATACAGTTATGTTTTAATGACAAAAAATGCACAATTAAATCCGAAATTGAAAACGAAAATTCCTATCTAACATTATTCTTAAATTAAAATTCTTATAAACTGAGATAATAAAATATACAAAATATGGAAAAACACAAATCAAATTGCGCTTTCAAGTTAACAATTTAATATTGACATACGAACCACAAACGAGTATTAAATACTAAATTCATTGCAACACAAATCGCATTCAGTTTTTTTGGTTACATATTTTATTACACACTTATTCCGTATTTGACTCGATAGTATTCTTTAGTGAAGCAGTCACAGTCATAGAGCACAACTCTTCTCCCCCAAACGTTGATCACAGCGCCGATGATGAGATCAGAATCATAGTAAAACTCCTGCTTTACGTCTCCTATCTGTAGATATCACTCACTCCGTCAATCAATCAATCAATCAATCCATCACGCAATCAATCAATTACTGAATCAGGCAATCAATCAATCAATAAATCAATCAATCAATCACTCAATCAATCAGGCAATCAATCACTTAATCAATAAATTAATTAATCAATAAATTAATCAATCAATAGCGCTGATCACAGCCAAACGAACTGATTAGAGTCTATATTTAATGCCTGTTACACGTCTCCGATCTGTAGAAATCAATCAATCAATCAGTCAATCAATCAATCACTCAATCACAGCGCCGACGATGAGATCAGAGTCCAAGTAAAACTCCTGCTTCACGTCTCCGATCTGTAGAAACCAATCAACCAGTCAATCAAATCATGAGTCAGTCAATCAATCAATCAATCAATAGCGCTGATCACAGCCAAACGATGAGATCAGAGTCTACATTTAATTTCTATTTCACATCGCCGATCTGTAGCAATCAGTCTGTCAATCAATCACTCAATCAATCAATCAATCAATAGAGCTAATCACAGCCAAACGATCACATCAGAGTCTACATTAAATTCCTGTTACACGTTGTCGATCTGTAGAACATAATCAATCAATCAATCAATTAATAAATCAATCAGTTACTGAGTTCGATGTAACGGTTTTACATAAGTCTTTGTTTTAGCTAAACTTTAGTTGTAATTCTGCATAACCTGCCGTATGGCAGAAACCAAGAGAGAGAAGAGAGAGAGGAGAGAGAGAGCCAAAGAGAGAGAAGGAGAGAGAGAAAGAGAGAGAGAGAGAGAGAAAGAAGAGAGAGAAGAAGAGAGAGAGAAAGAGAGAGAAAAAAGAGATTAGAGAGAGAAGAGAAAGAGAGAATCTCAAAGAGAGAAAAAAGAGAGAGAGATAAAGAGATATATAGAGAAATAGATAGAGATCAACCCGACTCTCCATCTCCACCCACAAACCTTGAGCGGGTCAAGTATCCAGCGCTGTCCGTGTACCTGACGATTAGCATCACCCAGTACGTTCAGCAGGGTCCTAGGCGCGTCCTGCCCAGGTGCGCGCAGCTGCTCGACGACCTTCGGCAGGCGCGCACGGTGGACAAACCACGGCGTAGCGTCGCGGCCGCAGTTGGGCGGCAGACGCTCGATGAGCTCGATCGTGTCGTCGGCCAGGTAGTAGTGTAGGATAAGCCAGTGCTCGTCGCCAAACATCTCGTCGCGGTCGTCCCAGTGGCAGTAGAACCTGAGGACGTGTCGGTCGTGGTCGAGAAACTGACCGCGCGTGTCGTACGTCTCGTACGACCGGTACGGAGTCTTACTCTCCGCCTCCTACCCGTCAATATACGTCCAATTAATCAATAGGTCAATCAATCAATCAATCAACAGGTCAATTAATCAATAGGTCAATCAATCAATCAATAGGTCAATCTTTCAATAGGTCAATCAATCAATCAATCAATTAATCAATAGGTCAATCAATAGGTCAATCAAACAATCAATCAATAGGTTAATCAATCAATCGAGAAATCAGTTTCTTGCTCAAATAACTTCTGTTTTTTTAGTTTCTTTATATGTAGTTTATTTTCTGGTTTTCGGTTCTGAAGTAAGGAAAGAAGATTAAATAATACAATCATCATCAGCCTCCCTTCAATCCAAGTTTAACTAGTGTCAGGGTACGAACAGACCATCTCGAATCATCTCTGTCCTACATCATGTCATCAGTCAATCCCCTATTTGAGACTTTTCCATTCATTTAAATTTTTGTTGCAATTTCTGGAGCCCAGGCCTTCACCAACCGAATGCCCCTTCTGACGTTTGTGTGGATCTTAGTGTTTTAGTCGCTTTCTACGACCCGTGCAGTCACCGATTGGTCAATTTTTCAAACAACCCGAACACAACACAGGGAAATCAATTAATAGAATATATTTTACAAAGCAGCCAGTCTTTCCCCATATCTCGTGTGATCATATTATAATCGTCAATTAATAGAAAGTAAGCAGCCAGTCTTGAGCCATGTCTCACGTGCATAAATAAATATCAATCAAAAAGTCAATAAATCAATAGGACACTTCGTCTTGCTCTCAGCCTTTTAAGCTTTTAAGTAAAAATCTATGAAGTACTTTTACACGGTACGTACTGAAACTGTCATTAACATTAATTGGTGGTCATATATCAATATGATCAACAATGAAATGAAATGAGCGAGAGATTGAGAGAGAAGACAAAAAGAAAAGAAGAAATGAGAGCAGAGAAGAAAGGAAAGAGCATATCGGAGTCACACCCGCATGAGTAGTGAGTGACTTAAGACACTTTTTCTATTATAGCTCTACGGTCGTATTAGGGCGTCGTTAGAGCAACGCTTAACAACTTACAAACCTTTTACACACAAAGTTTTAAACTATTTGTTACTGCTATTATGTCAAGTTTTAAACTATTTGTTACTGTTATTATGTCAAGTTTTAAACTATTTGTTACTGCTATTATGTCAAGTTTTAAACTATTTGTTACTGCTATTATGTAGTTTTAAACTATTTGTTACTGCTGTTATGTAGTTTTAAACTATTTGTTACTGTTATTACTTCAGGTTTTAAACTATTTGTTACTGCTACTATTCCACAACTTACAGACTTTCTATTATCGCTGTACGGGTCGGCAGGGAACTGCAGGGCCGGCCCCACGCGGAAGCCGAGCTTCGACAGGAAGTTGCGGGTGAACTGATCGCAGTCTACGAGCTTGTAGACGGTTGAGTAGATGTTGAGCTCATGACCCACGTTGAAGTCCTCCACCGTGAAGAACTTGTCGTCGTCTGGCGCAGGTCTAGGCACACGGTGACGTCTCAACAGAGTACCTAAGCGTGTGGGGAGGAAGTGTACAAGCATCATCAACATCATCATCATCTTTCCTTAAATCTCATTTTAACTAAGGTCGGGATACGAATAGACTTTCTCCAATCCTAAAAACTTTTGAAATTTTTCCATTCATTTATTATTCGGATTTCGGTTTTGTTTTCGGTTGGTGAGCGCCTTGACTCCAGAAATTGCTACACAATTTAAAAGAAAGGAGGAAGTGTACAATAAATATAAACATTTAATAGTAATAATAAACCTACCTGTGTGTGGGGAGGAAATGTACATTAAATATAAAAAATTAATAGTAATAATAAACCTACCTGTGTGTGGGAAGGAAATGCACAATAAATGTAAATTAATTAATAGTGATAATAAACCTACGTGTGTGTGGGGAGGAAATGTACAATAAATATTGATGAATTAATAATAATAATAATAAATCTACCTGTGCGTGTTGAGGAAATCTGCATTAAATATAAGTAAATTAATAGTAATAATAAAGGATTAACGTCCGTTTCCTCATACAAGGATGTTGTCAGGGACGTCCCCCCATCAGATGTCACTACAAATCGATTCGCCCCTAACGATCTGATAAGATTAACGTTAGCAGAAAATGACCGTTTTAACGGAAATCTTCGAAAAAAATTGTTTGCGATTAATAAAATAACGGATTTAATGAATTTCAAACGTAGAACTACCGAACAATATCTCTCCGTATAAATGAAACCTCAAATATCAAAATAATAAAAAATCTCAAATAAAATCATTAAAAAGGCACACCTTGATTGAGTCCGGAATTCGAGATTCTAGGCTCGATTATGTGAACGGAATCGTCTTCAAGATGGAACAGGATCTTAACTCTTCGGATGCAGTACTGCTCCAGCCTCGACTCCGGTGGGTTCTGTTGGAAGTAGGCATCGAACGACAGAACCTGTTTGTCGAAGGCGACCCAGCTGGGTAGGTCGGGCACCCCGGGGCCATTGCCCCTGGGTATGTAGCTGTGAGGGGCCGCCTGGAGCTGAGAGGGAAGGCGCTCGCCGCCGATGCCAGGCTTCTCATCCCGGGTCTGTAGGACCTGACCCTCAAGGACGTCGAAGTGATGCGACTTGTGGAACTTTATCTTACCCAACTGATGCGCGAAAATCAATCAATCGATCAATTTTGACCCGCTTGCCTTGGATCTTGGACTTTCACCGTTTTGATCACGTGGTCTCTGTGTACTCAGCCGTCATCGTGTGGTGTTTTGGCGCCTGTTTGTGTAGAGTCTGCATGAGACGTCCCTGATATTGCCTTATGGAGAGGAACCGGAAGTTAAATTCTTATTGATTGATTTATTACATTTATCAATCGATTATTTGAGCGACTAAATAAAAGCCTAGCGGCAGATCCAAGTGATATTGGAAAATATCTGCTCCAGCGTAAATAAGTATCTGCTAAAGTAATATCAAGTGCTCCACCGAACTCGTTAACGGAAATGCCTAATTACAATTAATCAATCCATAAATCAATAAGAATTTAAGGCCCGGTTCCACGCCATAAGGCAATGTCTGGCACGTCTCTTGCAGACTCTGTACACACAGACGCCAAAACACAACACGATGACGATACAAAGACCACAAGAGAAAATGAGGTTACTGATCAATAAAGTGTACTGTAAGTAAACTACATGAATTAAGCAGCTCTAAAGCCGATGGTAACGTCAGTTTCATCACTCGAAAGCGATATCAGTGACGAGAGAGCCCAGGATTTTGAGTTTTTAACCCCGCACAACTGATCCGCATTCTGCTATCTTATCGACATCACCACTAGCTCCTAAGTTATCGTAAAATTATCAGTAAGACAGAATGCAATCATAAATGCTTTATATACTCTATTACAGTCGGAAACAGTTTGAAGTTCATTCATAAGTAAAAGCCCATCCATGAAGAATGTAGATGAGCCACAGACAGTGAACCGGATATAAATATGAACCGGATATATATATATATATATATATATATATATATATATATATATATATATATATATATATATATATACGTGCTGTATTCTATGTATATATCACCTTATACATGTATATTTCAATAATAATAATAATAATAATAATATTAATAATTATAATAATCAAAATAATAAAGGTTTAACGTCCGTTTCCTCATCCAAGGATGATGTCTGGGA
The DNA here is from genome assembly GCA_905160935.1 of Enchytraeus crypticus. Lineage (NCBI taxonomy): Eukaryota > Metazoa > Annelida > Clitellata > Enchytraeida > Enchytraeidae > Enchytraeus > Enchytraeus crypticus. The sequence continues at coordinate 679,502 of CAJHZI010000552.1, read as the reverse complement.
CGTCGGGAATATGTATAACATGCATTCTCTTTGAGAATTAGATCATCACTCAGTTTAGTCTGGCTGCTGCTTTGGTTGACCGGTCATATGGCGATAGTCGGGTTTCCATAACGTCTTGAAGAAAAGCCCTTCTGGCTTCTGACCTTGACGTCAAACCCACACAGAAACAACAAGAAAAATCAAGGTAAATAAGCTTACTGTTTTGTCGAACACCATCCCAGGCAGGAATGGTAATGCCATGATAATGATGATGATGATGGTGATGAAGAGGTGATACTGTCAGACAGTACTAATCACAGCTGCAGTCAGTGATATAAATGTCAGAATATATAACATTAAATACAAGTATACTAATATACAGTAGCAGAATACAAATATAGTAATACATAGTAATACAGCACAATATTAATGTCACAATATATAACATTAAAATAAAAGTATACAGTAACAGAATACAAAAATAGTAATACATAGTAATACAGCACAATATTAATGTCACAATATATAACATTAAAATAAAAGTATACAGTAACAGAATACAAAAATAGTAATACACAGCAACACAGCGCAATGCTAATAACGATATAGAAAATGCAATACTATACATGTCTAATAATATACTACAAGTCATATGTTTCGAAATGCAGCTCCTTCATTTGTTCGTTGATTAAGACTTAAAATAAATAATAATAAAATTACACACATTAACACACTAGAAAATGCAAGTACACGAAATGCGCAAAATTAACCATTGTACATCTACGACTAAGACAAAAATCAGTAAAAATTAAACATAATGAATAAAATCGATAAAGCTATCAATCAATAAACATTTATTTCAACAACGGCTACGCGGTTGGATGAAGTGCTATTAGGTCCTGGCTAGCAGATATAAACGAGTTTAAAACTTCCTACACAATCTTGAGTACGACACGGATTTTACACCCAATTTCCTTTTTTTTATTTTAATTTATCAAAATTCCCTTTTTCGTTTATCAAATCGAATGTGAATTGTTTGGATTCCGTATATATAAAATTCCATAAATAAAGAATATGCCTGAGCAACAACTAAATATATCTGTTTGTATACATGCATATTAAAAAGAAACATTAGGTCAGTAATAATTGCCTAGCAGTGTCATCTCAACAACAAAATACATACACGTATGCAATAAAATAAACATATTAGCAAAAGCAATATGTCACAATAGCGCAATGGTTAGAGGGACAACTTCGTGAAGTTTTAAATTACAGATCCTGAGGAGAATTGAATAATCGCGGGTTCGATTCTCGGCGCATAGATCAGAGAGTGAAATCTCGGACACGTTTCTGGATTGGTTATACGGAAAATGGAATAAATTGCCAAACGGTTTAAACATGCGATAAAAGTAAGTAAACGTAAAACGTGATAGATTTCAACATGGTTGATAAGTTCACTATAATATAATTATTGTAATTATTAAAAGTCTTACTTTTTAACCGTTTAACAATTTTCTAAACTCTAATAGTATAAACAATATTACGTCACGCAGCAAAATAAAATATTAACGTGGCTTCTTTTGTAGACTTATTTTATTATTTAAAAATTAAGAAAAGAGAATATTCAAGATCCAATTCTACACATATACTAAAATATTCATGGCAATGTCTTTTTAGCACATATTAATGCATGCTTTATAATGCTAAATTTCTCAAAAGAAAATATTTTAAATAAATAAATAAATAATACTATCATCATCATCAGCTTCCCTTATATAACTTAAATAATAATAATTTTTATTATCATTATTATTATTAATATAATTATAATTATGAAAAGAATTCATTTGTTCTTCGATATCATGTATGCCCGTTCTACGACGTCAGAAAGTGATGTCAGTGAAGGGAGAGCCCAGGACTCGAACCCCGCACACACTGAACCGCAGTCGGATATGCTGTCGATGATGGTTGATTTAAGTGCGATTCTTCACCACCCGGGGAGGTAGAAGTGCGCTCAGATTCCCCTCCCATCTCGCTCATCTCCAAATCCGATATCAAAGAAAATTTCTCCCCGCCAATCAGCTGACTGATGCGCTCCTGCCTCATTCCCGTAGCACCAGGCTGTTGTTGATGTAGCAGTGGCGGACCAAGCTGCTGCTGATCAGATCTCGTGGGAGCAGACTAAGCTCTACCGAGAGGCTGTATCAGAGCGTTGAACTTTAGACTGGACGGACGGTTGACGTGGAACGGAGAGAGCAGGTCAGCCGTGGGTTGAGCGAAGCCATCCTGCGGCGGCTGAGCGGTGGCGGTGACAGAACGCAGATGAACCTGAGAGGTCAACCCAGCCGGTGAGCCGATCGGGTTCTGCCGCACGCGACCCATGAACGACCTGGATCGCCTCACTGCGGAGTCACCACTCACAGTGGCCAGGCTTGAGAGCTGAGGCCCTGCCCCTTGCAGAGGTATGTGGGTTGAGGAATGCGGTGGGGGCAGGGAGCCAGAAGATCCAGGTGGGCTCACGGTTAACATGATACGCTGTCGATCAAAGCCCTAATTAAGATGTTGTTGCTTCTGGAGATTGAAATGAAGCACCGGCTGAATCTGAAGGCTCGACGACTGCAACTTCTTCTTCTGTTTCTTATGAAGTGTCTGACGGCTGCGATTATCAATTCGGTCATGCTTCTCATGCTGTTGACGATGATTTTCAGCACCGTGTTGTTCATGATGATTTTCAACACACTGCAGATCATGATGTTTTCCAGCACCGAGCTGTTCATAATAACTTTCTGCATCGTGCTGTTCATGATGATCTTCAGCACCGAGCTGTTTATGATGATCTTCAGCACCGAGCTTTTCATGATGATCTACAGCACTATGTTGTTCATGATGAACTTCAGCACCGTGCTGTTCATGAAGATATTCAAAATCGAGCTGTTCATGATGATCTTCAGCACCAAGCTGTTCATGATAACCTTCAGCACCGATCTGTTCATGATCTTTCCCTTGCTGAACATGATTAGAGCGATGTTCATGATGTACGTCAGCACTATATTGTTCAAGATGATCTTTAGCACCATATTGATTAGGAACACTTTCATGAGCTTCCGTTAATTGTTTTACCCTCTCTTTTCTCTTGAATGCTAGCAGCTTATCGCTTTGTTCTATGCAAAATTTCGTACTTCCCTTGATCTTCTTGTCAGATACACTTACCGCGGACCCTAGAGTTAGATACGTGAGGTTGCTACCTTGACTCTCTCCCAGAACTGACTTGATGCAGGTAACAGCCGTCTGTGAGGCCGTTAAAAGAAAAGAGATAAATAATTAAATAATGTATTCCTTAAAAACTGTATCACTGGAGTGGTATTTCGGCGTTTTGCAGTTTGGATTAGCGGCGTTTAAAGAAACAGAATTTTTCACATGCGCTAACTGGCCCTAGTGTCATAGTGTTCGCTATTGTCGCGGATATCTGTTTCAATCTAATTGAAGGCTGTTACTAGATTTCTAGAACTGTAATCGTAAACTGGACAACTACCACCTGGCAAAAGAATAACTTGAAATGTGCTTGATTGTGTCTCAATAGTGTTGGATGTTGCTATTGATGACTGTAGCCCTCTAATTGTTGCTATGTTATGAGTGTGTCAGGTTATGAAAGTTTGATAAGGTTATCAATTACGTGAATGCGTCAGTTACATGTAGTTAGGTGTTAATAAGGTAATCAATTTTGCGAGTATGTCAGTTTAGCTGAGTTAGCTGATCGTAAAGAAAGTAATTTCAGTGTTAAACGTAAAATTAATGTTAACGTAAGTTTCCTCACTCGAAATCGATGTCAGTGAGGGGCGAGCCTAGGATTTGAACCCCGTATATTCTGATCCGCGATCGAATATCGTACCGACATCGCCACTGACTCCATAGTGTGTTAGATTGCTAGTGGTTGATAGGCTTGTCATTTACGCGAGTGTTTCAGTTAGCTAAACATTGATAAACTTATTAATGTGAATGTGTCAGGTGGCTTCAAATATGTCTCGTTCTTGAACAAGTTAGACATTTAGTTGTTTCTTGTTTGGATTTATGTAAGTTACTGAACAGATCCTATATATTATACAAACATAATCATACTAATAATTAAATATTTTAAAATAAATAATACAATTAATACTAAAACAAAACAAGCAAGTAATAAGTAATTGTAAATAATTGTAATATTAATATTAATTAATTAACTCAATCCTATCAAGCAAAAATTAGCAATAGATAGAGAGAGAGAGAGAAGAGAGAGAGAGAGATAAATATAGATAAAGAGAGAGAGAGACTTGTATCGAATCAATAATCAAAAAGTCACAGCTGTCCATGACAAGATTTATAATAAGCTAAGAGAAGAAAGTGACTCGGGGAAAGTTTAATCAGAGAATTCTATCATAGAAGCCTATCAATCAGATAATCTTATTACTAGTCTAATTTTTTTAAACTAATTTAATTTAATTTAACTTAGTAATTCAAACAACATCATTATCATCAGCATCTTCCATTGCATCCGGGATTAACTAGGGTCGAGGATAAAATTGTAACAATTTCTGCAGCCAAGGCGTTCACCACCGAATGCTCTCTGTGACTTCAGTAATTCAAACATTTGCTGAAAAATAATTTACTTAAAAGATGTTATAAGGGTGCTTATGCAACAAACTATTAGATTGTTTCTCATAGTTCATACATTTGTCACAACTAAGGCACTTTGTTTAAATGTTTTATATAATTTCAATATAAACTTTAAATCACGTTTTAATATTTACAACAAATGTGAAAGATGTTAAGGCAATACTCGAGCAATAAGTGTAGTAACGAAAACATAAACAGTAGCGCTGACAAAACTAAACAATTTATATGATTTACTGTTATATCGAGCAACGCATAACATCAATCTATAGTAAGCATTATAATACAAAATTCAAATTAAATGTACTTAAAGTTAGATATATATCATCTATATTCCCCGTGTAGTGTCTGGGTTGTTTGATGAACTGACCCACCGGTGACTGCACGTATACAGTAAGCCACAGGCAAGCCTGAACATCGCTATCATTAGCAGCGACAACACTAAAACAGAGACATACAATTGTAGCACAATGTCACGTCCGAAACAGGTCTTCGAGACGTCCGTATCTTATATAGGCCCTATATATATATATATATATATATATATATAGGTCCTATATATATATATATATATATTATAGATATATATAATATATATAATATATAATAAAATAATTATATATATAATATAGAATTGATATATATAATATATATATCTAATTATATATATATATATCTATATATATAAAATATATATATATATATATATATATATATATATATATATATATAACTTTATATATCTTTATGCGCCACTTCAGCAACCACAACACACACAGAACAGAAGCAGAAAAAATATGCAAATATGCAACAAAGAAAAAAAATAAAACAAAGAAAATGTATGTACTTGACAGTTAGATTAGGCTAGAAGTCTAATCTCTGTTAGCCTCTTCCTCATTTTAATCCATTTCACTCAACGACATTACAACTCCACATGTTCTGAAGGTTTTGGAGTCCTGAATTTAACCCAGAACTCATCCAATCTCTCCACTGCAGCCCAGTCCACAACCATCCACCAATCAGAAACGTGCTGAACTCTTCGGTATTGATGCTTTAGATAGTAGGCATGCTCCCATAGGTCGATAACTAGTATGGGGTCCGCCCCCTCTGACAATGGGCAATCCTGATTGGTTGACGTGATGATAGACAGCTGGTGATTGGCTGGTTCATTACGATGTCTGACCAACCACACATAACCTAAAAAAGCAGATATTTGTGATAAAAAAATATGTTTTTAAATTCAAGAAGAGATAAACAAAATAAATGAGTAAAAGTAAAAATACATGTTCTTGATTTGACAATATAATAATGTGGAAACCGTCTCAAATACAGCAAAAATTACCATACCAGTAATAATTACCATACCTTCTCAACAACAACAACAGTCAGCTTTCTTTTAAAAACCATGAAGTCAGTAGCAACCTAATAAAAATATTCAAAGTTCTTCTGAATGCTTCAATGTTAACAATCTATTAGACTATTCCTATCCCAACCCTGGTTAAACTGGGATTCTAGGGAAGATGATGATGACGATGACGATTTAATATCATAAACGATAATCATCCTCTTAACAATTAACATTTAAATGAACAATGACACAATACGATACAAGCAGCCACCATATACATCAATATCACAGAAGTTTTTCTATAGCCTATAAACATAAGTCTATTCCTGAAATTCTCATTCAAGAACCAGGAAATCATACTAACAAATACTATAGTTGTGTATAAATATACCATATAGAATATGTAGCATATCTAAATTAGAACGTATACTATAAACTTAAAACTTGGTGCTAAGTGTCTAGTTCACTCTGCCGAGTGCAGTGACTAGGAATCAGTTTTGAAATTTTAACGAAACCCCATACATAAAGTAACGTAAAACACGCATTATAGTGAAATGATCAACTGTGTTGATATCTATCACTTTTTAATACCACATGTTTAAACAGTTAAGCAATTTAGACCATTTTCCGTATAAGCAGTCCAGTGAATATCCGAGATTTTACTCTCAGAGCAGCGCGGTTGAGATTCGCACCCATGAGGGTTCAATTCACCTCCAGATCTGTCAATTAAAACTTCATGGCAACTGATATCATTTATACATAAAAAAGCGATTTCACCCACATTTGACCATGCCCTAGAACCTAATTTATGAATAACATACAATAACGTCCCTGACATTGCCTTATGGCGAGGAACCGGACGTTAACTTCTTATTGATTGATTGACATACGGCTAGAGTCAGTGGCGATGTCGGTAAGATACTCGACCGCGGATCAGAATGTGCGGGGTTCCACTCCAGGGCTCGCCCGTCACTGACATCGCTTTCGAGTGAGGAAACTGACGTTAACATTAGCTTTTTTAGCAGAAAAATCATATACCTGAGCCAAAGAAATCTAGGGCTGCGGCGGTGAAGGCAGCCTTGAAACCGTCAAAACTTCCAAACGTCGTCCTCAATTCGTCCAAAAGTTTAGTTGATGGCAGCCTGTCTACTCCACTGGGATTGGGTGACATTACTGACCAATAGAGACAGTGATTCACAAATCTACACAGCATAATCTACTGCACTGTGATTGGGTGACATCATAGAACAATAACGAGATAGAGAGGGAGAGGAGAAAGAGCTATGTCTATTTTCAAAAACACTCAAATATGAATAAAACACACTATAGAAAGAGTGAGAAATAGAGAGAGAGAGAGAGAGAGAGAGAGAGGGAGAGAGAGTGAGTGAGTGATTAGCAAATCTACACAGAACAAATAATGAACTGATTGGGTAACATTATTGACAAATAGAAATGGTTCTTGTTATTTATGATATCAGGAAAGCAAAGTCAATATCAGAGAATGGTATCAGGAAAGCAAAGTCAATATATGAGAATGACATCAGGAAAGCAAAGTCAATATATAGAATGGTATCAATATCAGGAATGAGAAGCCCACCCGCCCAGATTGTTCTTTAGTTTCTGACAAACCAAGCAAAGTCAATATATAGAATGATATCAATATCAGGAATGAGAAGCCTACCCGCCCAGATTGTTCTTTAGTTTCTGACGAACCAAGTCAGGCACTCGATCCAAATGCTCCAGTAGAACAAAAGCCGGCTCCGTCACGAACGGGTTCTGCGGTTCCTATAGATAAAGCAAGAAAATTAGTGCTAAATATAATAATTTTAAATAGAAATAATTGAAATATGCATGACTGATTAACGTTCCGTTTTTATCGATTTTTGGAAGAATGTGTGTACATTTAATTTGAAAGAGGAGCATAAGTTTAGTATAATTGTCGATAGAGATAAAAACAGGAAACCAATTCAGATAGGAAATAGATATAACAGTAACAAAATTAATAACAACTTCACTTATTTTTTCAGTGTAGTTTAGCAAACCCCAAAGATATCCAGGAAAGACAAAGTTAGACTGGAATGAGACAATACTTGTTTCAAATGGTAACACACGTAAACTCAAAATTGTGAACACTGCATTCTATACATGATAACACCTCTGATATCATTAGATGATGAAATGGATATTGAAACTTAGTGATACATATAATCACTATTAATATTTAACATCTTATTTTTATTTTCATATTGTTATTTTGTATATACATATATATACGTATAACAAAATAACTAAAATACTACTACATATCATACCACTCCTACCTATGTCCAACTATGACATATCATACCACTGCTATCTATGCTATACTAAGACATATCATACCATTCCTACCTATGCTATCTATGCTCTACTATAAAATATCATACCACTGCTTCCTATGCTCTACTATGACATCGTACCACTGCTACCTATGCTCTACTATGACATATCATTCCACTGCTACCTATGCTCTACTATGACATATCATACCACTGTTACCTATGCTCTTCTATGACATACCATACCACTGCTATCTATGCTCTACTATGACATACCATACCACTGCTTCCTATGCTCTACTATGACATATCATACCACTGTTACCTATGCTCTACTATGACACACCATACCACTGCTACCTATGCTCTACTATGACATATCACACCACTGCTACCTATGCTCTACTATGACATATCATACCACTGCTATCTATGCTATACTAAGACATATCATACCATTCCTACCTATGCTATCTATGCTCTACTATAAAATATCATACCACTGCTTCCTATGCTCTACTATGACATCGTACCACTGCTACCTATGCTCTACTATGACATATCATTCCACTGCTACCTATGCTCTACTATGACATATCATACCACTGTTACCTATGCTCTTCTATGACATACCATACCACTGCTATCTATGCTCTACTATGACATACCATACCACTGCTTCCTATGCTCTACTATGACATATCATACCACTGTTACCTATGCTCTACTATGACACACCATACCACTGCTACCTATGCTCTACTATGACATATCACACCACTGCTACCTATGCTCTACTATGACATATCATACCACTGCTATCTATGCTATACTAAGACATATCATACCATTCCTACCTATGCTATCTATGCTCTACTATAAAATATCATACCACTGCTACCTACGCTCTACTATGACATATCATACCACTGTTACCTTTGCTCTACTATGACATATCATACCACTGTTACCTTTGCTCTACTATGACATATCATACCACTGTTACCTATGCAATACTATGACATACCATACCACTGCTTCCTATGCATAAAGATTATTTTAAAAGCCAAAGATTTCTATTCATCTTAATGGTTTTAAGTTTTTGATATTTTTTCCCAGTTTTGTCTATGACAATGAAGAATAGACCACCTACAACTACATGTGTCATTTGGCAACTAAGCACAAACAGATCACGGCAACAGGAAACCACTCCAGGAGCCACTATGGCCAAGCCTTATTATGTTTTCACTATTTAAAGTTAAAGAATGGATAAGGTAAAGTATTTTGTGATGGAATTAATTGATTGACACAGTGCTCTTACAGAACGCCAATGCAGAATATAAATGAGAATTATATACTTTGGACCTACCACAACAAAAACATTACTGAATTTGATCATGATATTATCACCCACAGGTAGGAGCCAGTGGCGATGTCGGTAAGATACTCGACTGCGGATCAGTATGTGCGGGGTTCAAATCCTGGGCTCACCCGTCACTGACACTGCTTCGAGTGAGGAAACTGATGTTAACATTAATTAGCTTTTTTAGCTTTTATTAAGTACAGGAATGTTTCAAAAGCTCGAAAGGTTAATTTAATGTCAGCTTCCGTACTAAAAGGAAACAGTTAGAGATTAGAACCATGGCCTCTTGCTAGTCATGCAAACTAGCATAATTACATTGATAATAAAAATTGTAAACATTACAATTGATTTGCTATAAAACATAGATCCCGTCTATCTTTATCAGCGGATAAATCATAAATACCATGTTGTGCCCGGGTAGTTTGAAGAATAGACCAACTGGTGACTGCATGTGTTATAGAAGGCGACTAAAGCAGTAAAACCCAAACCAACGTTAGAAAGGCCATTCGATAGCTTAACTAACGCCTAAGCTCCAGAAATTGCTGCAAAATTTCCTAAAACGAATGGATAGATTTGAAAAGGTATGGAACAGAGAGGAGTGGAGAAGACCTATTCATATCCTGACCCTAGTTGAAATTGCATTAAAGGGAAGTTGATGATGCTATAAATCATAGAAGACGGAATAATAACGAATATCTACCTGATCTCTCCACTGAGACAGCAGTGCGTTCATTTTCTTGCGATAGTTCTCGTGATGTCCCTCATAGTGTGCCTCGACTGTGGCTCTGTCCACCCATGGCTCTAGCTCAGCGTACCGGTACTGCAGCGGAGGCAGCGGATAAATCTCCGCCTTCTCTCCTAGTATTTCATAGGGCGGATCAGAGGCATCACTGATATCATGCATCGTAAGACAGCATAGCACCGTTATCAAGATAACTGAGTGAGTCATCGTTATTCTTTGATTCAAAATTAAAATATTATATTATTTGTATAAGAGTTATTAAAATACGTACTCTTGGTTCTAAAGGTTCTATTATAAAGATGCAATTTTAATTAGTTTCTAACACGCAATACACAAACATTAATCCAATTGAATCGCGATTCCGACAAAAGTTTTGATAGTCGAGGACGCGCTACAGTAAACGAACTTCTATTTTATGTTATGATTTCTTAGGTAATACAAAATTCACAGGTGTTGTTTACATTTAACTTTAATTACGTTTTAATCTACTTCCGAAAACTGATTAAAATTTACTATCAGTGAGTACAGATCAGCAACAACAACACCATTAGAGAGCTACTGTTGTCTATGACAACATAGAGCACTGTGAAACCAAATCAAAACCGATTAGCAGCGTGAGGGGGTACCTAACCGATGCGAGCCAAGATGTAGGTAATCAGTCCATAGAAGGGTACTAGCAGAATGTAGGATAATCCAGGTCTAGTTAAATTCGCATTCAGGGGAAGATTATGATGATGAATAGATAATAAATGAATGTCATGATAACTGAATTATTAAATGATATAAACACAACAACAACAATGCTATTAGAGTGCTACTGTCGTCCATGACAACATCGAACACTGTGGAACCAGTTACAACCGATGAGCAGAGTATGGGGTCCATAAACGGTGCAAGCCAAATCCGGGTGGTCAGTTCAAGGAAAGGTACTAGCGGAATGGAGGTTATTATGGAGGTTAGCACAGTATTAAAGCATACACATCGACAATAGAGCCAATGGTTAAGATCATTTACCATCAGCGTCGAATCTACCCTGAAAGCATAGGCCTATCAGTGACACAGCGAGCAGTGGAAGCGAACCCTGCATCTATTACTCAGCTGTTGATAACCTTAGCGATACTCTACCTCCTTCATCTACTGTTAACAGAAAAGTCTATTAGAATAAGAAAACTAAAATACAGAAAAGTCCATTTCACTGACTGGAGCCAGTGGCGAAGTCGCTTAGGTAATACTCGACCGCGGATCGTTATGTCCGGGGTTCAAATTCTGAGCTCGCCCGTCTCTAAGACCGCTTACGAGTGAGGAAACTGGCGTTAACCTTAGCTTTATTAGTGTTTAGAGATCCGCTTGCACCAATTGCATAGGTTGCCGTTATCACTATTTAAAATTAATTAGAAAGAGTCTCAGGTATGATTTTTCAATAACCACTTCTCCGTGAAGGTCTTGCGCGAGGCGACCAAAAAAGTAGAAGCTCAGTTCAGTCGATAGTTGATATCCAATTACTAATTTTCCAGAACGAAATGTGAGATTTACCAAATCTGAATGAAAAATATTTCTTAGATAATTAACTCGTTATATTTTCGAAATAGAAGCCAACAATATTTTAACAGTACAAAGAAATCATAAAAACAACAATTGGGTAGGAACTGGAAACAGAACGAAATTCTTTCTATTAACAAAGAGAGAGAGAGAGAGATATTTATTTCAGCATCAACTCGACACCAAATGCACTGACATCATATAGGCCTACAAATAAACGTTTAAAAATAATTTTTTTTAGAAATCATGGTAAGGAGAAAATTAAAAAGTCTTAATTAAACAATTTCACCAGCATGTATAAGACGAATCTCTGTCATTCGAAAATAAACCAGACAATTAGTCATCCCTAATCTAAATGAAGATGTCAGGAGATTAGAAGCGTTGGAAATGTGAATTTGGAGTAGAATAGAAAAGATTAATGGAACCTAAATGTTACAAATGAAGAGAGAGAGAGACATATGTTTATTTCGACAACAAGAAGTCCTGAAGAGAGTGGGTATAGACATACAGTTGATAAATGCTATAAAGAGTAGGAAAAGATTTAGACACGACACATTCTAATGAGAGATAGTCTACTAATGGAGGTCATAGATGGTAGAATGGAAGGAAAGAGAAGCAGAGGAAGATCGAGATTGGGAATATTAGACGATTTAAATATTCACTCTTATGTGGATGTGAAGATGAAAAAGGAAGACAGGGAAGAGTGGAGGCGATATATACCATGTACCAGCAAGTAGGCAGTGCACTAAGAGAAAGAGATAGAGAGTGGGTGAGAGAGAGAAATAGAGAGAATCTAAATGAAATACAAAAATTGAATCCGGATTACTCATGGCACATAAGGTAATATCAACATGATATCAATTTTTTAAAGTGCAGCAAACAACTACAGGCGATTTCAGTATGTCAATCAATCAGTAAACAAATCCATCGATCAATCGATCGATAATATATATATTCCATAGACTTCAATTCTATAAACTGAAGTCTAAATATTCTATAGACTTCAATTATATAGACTGAAGTCTAAATATTCTATAGACTTCAATTCGATAGACTGAAGTCTATATATTCCATGGAGCCCAGGTCAGGAATCACTCTTTTAGATGTAATCAGAGAACTTACAATCTCTTGCTCAATAGCAGAATAAAAGCTGAACACATGATGCAAATGAGATGTGGTGAAATACAGTCATAATATATTATTATACAACTCAATTATAAGAATAGTAAAAAGTTTAGCCATGATCTCTTATAGCCCAGCTAATAATAATAGTAATATACAATGATATGCTGAATTCACGATATATAAACAACTACAACAACAACAATAATTGGAATGTTACTGCCGTTAACGACAACATGGAGCCTTAAGAAACTAAAAACAAGTCCAGTGAGCAAAAATAAAAGACTCTTAAAAAGAGAACAATCAGTATAACAAAAACCAGCCAATAAAAGCTGAACCAAACTGAATGGCATATAATTATCTTACAATTAAGATAACTTTCATTGAAAATAAATCATCATCATCGTCATCATGTTCCCTTTAAACTCTGTTTAACTAGGGTCGGAATACAAATAGACATTCTCCACTCCTCTCTGTCCCATACTATCTTATCAGTAAATCCTCTATTTTTCCATTCGTTTTAGATAGCTTTGTAGCAAATTTCTGAAGCCTATGCGCTCACCAACCGAATGCCCTATCTGACGTTGGTTTGGAGCTTAGTGCTTTAGTCGCATTCTAGGACACGTGCAGTCACCGCTTGATCTATTCTTCAAACAACCCAGACACAACACGGAGACATTGAAACAAATAATAGTTATAAATAATATTGGTAACAATATTAATTAACACTAAATGAAATACAAGGCTACTGAGGCACAATATTCTCTATCACAGTAACTTAACATACAGAACAAAGGCTCTTGTTTTCCTATATTTTTCAAATGCTAAACAGTTATAAAATATTAAAACTAAAATAAAACAAAATATCACATAATATAAAAGCAACTTGCAAAATTAAATAAAAATTACGTGATAATTTTAGTTTTGCTTACATACATATAAAAACCTTGACAGCAATATAATAAATCACCAGGAAATTGAAATAAAAACAAATCAGAGGCCAATATAATGCTACACAACAAAATATTTTGCAATTATATAATGCTAAATTAACCGCAATTCATTGAACTTAAGAAGTATTCAAACCAATGAACTTAAGAAATATTCAAACTAACAGTATGTATATAACAGTATGTATGTAACAGTATAAGTATTTATTTTTATGTTAAGTAACTAAATATTTTATGTTAAGTAACTGGTGAAAGTACACTGGTGAAATATCATGACACTTGAAATGGCAGACCTCCATACAAATGGATTAGAATGAACTGAATATAACTGGTATATCATTTATATACCATGATTCAAATGTCGATCGACTCAACCACTGGTACTTAAAGCGATAAAAGTCATCCTGGTAGTTTGATCCAAAATATTTTTATTAACCCTTAACAAGCGGCAGAGTAGCTTAACAAATAGCAGAGTAACTTAACAAATAGCAGAGTAACTTAACAAATAGCAGAGTAACTTAACAAATAGCAGAGTAACTTAACAAATAGCAGAGTAACTTAACAAATAGCATTGGAACTTAACTTGGGCTCGCCAATCACTGACAACGTTTTCAAGTGAGGAAACTGATGTTAACAATAACTTTACCAGCTTTAACGAGTAGCAGAGTAACTTAGCAAGTTACAAACAAGTTTCTTCTGTAGCAAGTTCCATGTAGCACAGATGAGGTGTTACACACATATGATATGGCACATATGAGTTGGCATACACAAATGGCACTGTTGAGGTGGCACACACACATTATGATACATATGGCACAGATGAGGTGGCACACTCATATGATATGGCACACTCATACGATATGGCACAGATGAGGTGGCACACACATAATTTGGCACAGACGAGGTGGCACACTTATATGATATGGCACAGATGAGGTGGTACACATATATGATATGGCACATATGAGTTGGCACACTCATATGATATGGCACAGATGAGGTGGCACACATATATGAAATGGCACAGAGGAAGTGGCACACTCATGTGATTTGGCACAGATGAAGTGGCACACTCATATGATAGGCACAGATGAGGCAGTACAATCATATAAGACACAGTTGAGGTGACACTGACATGCATGGTACATATCCATACAGCACAGATAAGGCGGCACAAGCTAGCACAAAATATGTGGCACCGACTTGCATATGCAGATAGTCATATAGCACAGAGTGTATGATAGAAACGGCAGATACCATACATTCATTTCAATCATGTTGACTCATATTGATTCATGTAGAGTAGATAGAAGAGTCATAAGTCATCACCGGGTAAAGCGTTAGTAGTCTCAATTCACTATACTCAACAGTCGATCCAAATAACAAATTCCTACAGCTGCCAGCCGTTTCATCTACAAACAACATAATGTTATACTGAGCAAATACAAACATGTTTAATTAGATAATTTACTTTATAGTTTGCATTTGTATATTAACTATTATAGTTTGTAAAGAGGCAGGGGCAGGCCGAGATTAGGTACGTTAGATGATTTACAGACCCACTCATATGTGGAAATGAAGAGGAAGGCAGAAGACAGAGAAGATTGGAGGCGTTATATACCATGGACCTGCTAGTAGGCAGTGCACTAAGAGAGAGAGAGTTTGTATTTAATTTACAAGTTGCAATATATTTAAAAATTTAATCCATATAGTCAATTCATTTAGAAATATGTGGATGAGTTATACATATGTCAAGGATCTGCCAATAGGCAGTGCATTAAGAGAAAGAGATAGTCAAACCATTTAAAATTAACTGAGACAAAATATATGAATTAGCATAGTGATACACTGAACTTGTACAGCATACATATGAATTAAAATGAATAAATGTTTAGCTAAATAAGAGCAAAAATTAAATATATACCGTAAATACCTTAATCTTGCAGGATATCAATCATTTACTTAGACGATCCTTTAGCTTGACGCCTCGTTGGAGCCCGTTGATTTCGCATCATTCCAGTTGTCAGTTTCACTGCAGTGGCGCCCTCACACTGGACTCTGGTAGATGAAGATAATTTACGCTTTGGAGCCGCTTTGATGGCAGCAGTTGATTCAAGTGCAACAGCTTTGCCTGCCTCACAACTCTGCAATAACTCCGGTTTGAAGGCTGTAGTACAGATGTTCTCAAATCTCGCAACATTAACCCGCATCTCTGCAGGTACTGACATATTTCGCTGAAAATTATTAGACCCATTCTGCGATAAATCAACAGTCGATGAACCCTGGAACAAATGACTATTATGGCCAAATTGGCTTAGACTTCCAAACCTAAAACGCTGGGCCACCATTGTTGTAGCGGCGGCGGCAGCAGCAACAGCGGCATACCAATGCATATATGTAGGAAGATTTATGTTAACCTGTGGAGAGTTTACTGAACCAGGGTACACTGAGCGAGTGTTTAATGGCTGACATGTTATCAACTGAGAGTTTGCTGATAAAGGATTTACCAGTTGAGGATTTCTAGTTCGGTGATTACCTTCTAGTACAGGCGCATGAGCTACTGGCCAAGCATTCGACGAGTTTACCCACTCAAATGGAGGAAAGAATGACAGAGGATTTACAAACCAAGTGTGTGTGAGCCATGGATTTCTCAGCCCAGGGTTAATAAATGAACGATTTACTGGCCAACGATTATTCAGTAGTGGAGGATTTACTGAACATCGATTTGCAGACCAATAATTTGATAATGAAGGTTTTTCTAAATGTGGATTTGCTAAATTATTGTATACAGAATGTGGACAAACTGGTATACGGTTGACTGACACAGGGTTTACTGATCGAGGGTTCATAGCTAGAGAAGTTGCTAACTGATGGCTAACTGTCTCATGATTTACAGGAAGATCGTTTACTGACTGATAGCTAACAGTCTGACGATTTACAAGATGATCGTTTACTGACTGATGGCTAACAGTCTGACGATTTACAAGATGATCGTTTACTGACTGATGGCTAACAGTCTGACAATTTACAAGATGATCGTTTACTGACTGATGGCTAACAGTCTGACGATTTACAAGATGATCGTTTACTGACTGATGGCTTAAGAACTGACTGTTGTCTGGCTGCAGGACTTCTGACCCAAATTTTCCCGCTGGAGAATTTTCTGACATAAGAATTCCTGAAGGAGAGTCTAGCAGATTTTTTCCAGCACACAGATTATTATTTCTTACCCTTTTATCATCAATACAAACTCTACTTCTGTCAACAATACTTTTAAACTGGTATGACGGTTTGTTATTCAACTGCAAATCCGTGACTACGACTTTTTTAAGATCTATTCCTATTCTCGGCCAATCTTTGCTTGTGTCCTCAATCTGATTATTAAGTTCCAAATCACTAGTATGAGTTGACTCTGATTGACTGCGACTACATATTGATTGGCACTCTAGAACTTGATTGACTTGCAGTTGCTCGATCAGTGACTCTGGCTTTTGCAGAGACATGCTATTCTTCAGACCTTCCATTATGGGAATCTTTGATCTCTGTCTTTTCATCACTGGACTCTTGAACCTCATTCCTTCTGTCAAGGGCCTATTTGACCTCAGTCCTAGAATCACGGGAATCTTTGATCCATTACCTTCCATTCCAGCATTCTTTGATTTATGTTCTTTCAACAAGAGATTCTGTGGTCTCTGTCCTACAGAAGCAACAGTCCTATATGACATTTGTCCATCTGATTTTTTTTTTTTTTCTTGCTCTAATAAATCTGATTCTGCCTGGACCGCATCGTCCCTTGACACATGTTTTATTGCACTCTGTTGCTTTAAATAATCGTCTCGTTCTTGCTTAACTACAACTTCAGATTGTTCAGGTAAGGTTCCAGAATCTGAGATATCGGCATTCAAATCAGTTGGCAATATTACATACTGATATGACAGCATCTCAGATTTAATGTGTGGTGAGTGGTTAATTTTGTGCTGCGTAAACTTCAAATGATTCTGCATTGAATCATCAGGTTGGTGTTTAATGGACTCTAATTGATTCAGCATTGAATCATCAGGCTGACGTTCAGTAGACTCTAATTGATTCAGAATTGAATCATCAGCTTGGTGTTTAGTAGACTCTATTTGATTCAGCACTGAATCATCAGGCTGGCATTTGCTAAACTTTAATCGATTCTGCATTGAATCATCAGGCTGGCATTTACTAGACTCTAATCGATTCAGCATTGAATCTTCAGGCTGGTGTTTAGTAGACTCTAATTGATTCGATGTGATTTCAAGAGGCACAAGGCCACATATCAATCTCTGTAGATTATAATTTGACTGAATAGTGCCCAATGGTGACCTCTGACTTGACCTAACCTGATTTTGCGCAACACTTGCTCTCAGCGCAGACATGGAAGAAGACTGACAGCCAGGAGTAGAAGAGCGGATGAAGTAAAAACCCGTCGCTGGATGCCACCGCCAACAACCAACGTCTAAAGGACGCTTAGGACGCACCATAACAGCAACGCACTCTTTCAATGACCTGCAAAAATATATGAGTAAAAAGTTTAATTATAAGTGGCGTAAACAAATTTGAAATATTAAAAAATTTGCAAGGTAAACAAATTAGTAACTTCAATTGGTACATTTCTATAGCACAAATTAAAAGGGAATTTGTTAATATCAAATTGTGGCATAAATTGTTAGCATTAAAACATACTTACTTTATACTCATCATTATTGTTCCAAATATTGATTTTTTGCTATTTTTAGTTAAGTTTGAAATTTTAAGCAAATTTCTACCTCACTACAACTGCAATGACAATATTAAAAATATGTGAAATGCTTAAATGGGCAATTTTATGATGCTCCAAAGACTAGAAATCGACAGGTGCATCTGGGGGGGGGGATAGTCAATTTTAGATTTTATGAACACTTTTCAATCCGCTAAGGTCCGCTGAATTTATAATCATTTGCAGTGGCGAATCCAGGGGGGCTCAGCGGGCCCGGGCCCCCCCCTTATAGGCCCGTCGAAAAAAAGTCAACTACTGTATATTATCATTGCTTCTATGGCAATTTGTATGGGTAAATATGTTTGTAAGGGCAGTGGTTGGGGGGGAGGGGTCCAAGAGGGAACTCAGTTCCACTATAGTTCGAATTTCTTCAAATATGGGCCCCACTAGGGGCCCATATGTTTGGTATACTAGGAGGCCTATATAATGGATGGGGGCCCGAAAAATGTTGACCGTTTCACTAGCTCCCAATTTTCACATTAACCACTGTAGCCTATAAGCGGAGAAAAGGGTGTGAGTAAAAAATGTGAACTATGTCTCGGAGTAGTGATGCAAACAGCCTTGGCTGGGAAGGGCCCCTACCGCCAAAATCTTTTGCAATTCGTCCAGATCCGCGAGTTTCTTCAAAGGTGAAAACTTTAACCTGCTTTTTTCCAAAAAACAAATGTAGGACTTTAGGCATTTTAGGTTTTCACCTGACTTTAGTACTGGTTTGACGGGGGGGGGGGTAAGATACGAGAATGTACTCACTCTATGAGCCGAGCGCAGTAATGAAAAATTCCCCCCCCCCCAGCATTTTTTCTGGTTGTCACATGTCCCGAAGAAGGCGTGGCATCAGAAATAAATGTGTACACTCTCAAAAAAGAGTTTCGGGCTCCCCCTTAAAAAATTCCTGGATCCGCCCCTGATCATTTGGTTATTTTATCATACATTGCAAATTTCACCTGCTAAGCTTGTCGCATATCCGCTTAATTCTAATGGCTCTGGGAAATTTTCTCAGGGAAATTTTAAATGCGCAGATTTTACTAGCCAATAGCAGAGCTCAATGATCTTCAATCGTTTTGAATTCTTAGAAATCTAACATTATCGAGTTTGGCTGAAGTTGTGATGAGATTGTTGCATAAAAAGCAAAAAGTGAATTAAGTTATCAGCGCAACATAGACCAAATCTATCACTTGTTTAAAGTTACCTTTATAACTTACACATAAAATTAGCCAATATTGGCAAGCCAAGCTAATGAAAAAAGCAAAAAGACTTAATCTGCTTTTAGAATTTTAGACATTTATGTATGCTATTTATCAAGCTATAGATGAAACATTGCAACAATGCCACATTTTTAAAGATATTACTTGCTATAAGTTGTACGAATGTCTAGATCTTATCAAGTGCTTGGATATGTGTTAGCATAGTCGGTAAAGACAAAAGTTTAAATGAAATGTCTGCAGTGTTCTAAACTCTACTAGGTTAGAAATCTTTGAATTCCGCCCATACTGATCCACGGTCGAATATCTTACGGACATCACTTGCTCCAGCCAGTGCATTTACGGCTCATATCATTGACGCTAGATTTATATTTGTATGTGCAGTCAAGGCAGAAGTTAAATGTTATAATATTCAAATTTTTAATTAATTCAAAATATCTTACCTTAGTTTAGAACATATTTTCAAACCATGCGCTAAATCGACATGTAAACAAACAGTTGTCAAGAAAAACGAGAGATTAAGGAATAAGAAGACTTGCATCTTATTGTTTGCTTGTGTAGTTTATTGAATATTGACTAACACATTGCCATATAAAATGTTCATAACAATAGACCTATCGATAATAGCGAAGTCGACGCAACAGTTTTATAGGAAATTAAAGAGACCTATGTAAATAAAAATTTAGAAAAATTGGACACGACCTATCGTGGATTTTTATATCATTCCTATCCACCTAATGTCCATGAATTAATTCCAACATGCAAACCTTCATTCCGCCTGTACCCTTCCTTGGACTGATACCCAGACTTTGGCTTGCACCGTTTATGGACCTCTCACTCTGCTCATCGGTTTTGATATGGTTCCACAGTGCTCGATATTGTCATGGACAACAGTAGCAGACTATTCGTAGTTTTAAATAGCGTAGGGTTATAACGTCATGAAGTTTTAAATAACAAATCCCGAGGTGAATCCAACCCTCGTGGGTTCGAATCCCGGCCGCGCTGATCTGGGAGTAAAATCTCGGACATTCACTGGACTGGTAATTCGGAAAATGATCTAAATTGCCTAACAGATTAAACATATGGTTTTAAAAGTGATAGATATAAACATAGTTGATTATTCACCATAATGCGTGTTTACTTTTTTGTTGTGGTTGTTGCGTATATAAGAGTTAACATCTATTACAGTATTGATTCTCTCTCATTCTGTGTTTGCCAAAGGGCAGGTCTATCATATATAGTTAAAGTCAGTGTTAGATTTCACACTCCATAAAGAGCACTCCACAGATTAGCAAGTTAAATCCTTCACTAAGGTTACGCCATATCGATACCTCATACGTATACAGCATTAATCTAAAGAAAAATATGGAGAATTCGAAGTTGCATGGCTTCCCACTGCCTTTCTCAGTTTTCATCTTGGCTCATCAGATTGATATTTTAATTACAAATTGCAAAATTGTAACATTTTCAATAGTTAAGTCTTCAACTGTAAGCACTGGCAGTCATCAATAAAATTTGTGCTTAATTAGCTCTTGAATTTATTTTTAAACTAAAAATAAATAAATAGTCAATTGGTTAACTCTAATCTCTTTCCGGATAATTCTAATTTTCATATTTTTTATGCTCATCGGCATAGCTGTGGTTCCAAAGTGCCCTATGTTGTCATTGACGACAATAATGTCGAAATGTTATTGCTTTCAGGAGAGTTTCAAGTCAAAATTAAAGCTGGAGATATATTTTAGGGCTGCAGAAGCACAACATCAAGAGATCTTATTGAGATAAGAGAATGAGTCGTAAACCATGCTGCTCAACAACCAAACTAACTATACATAATTATGCTGCTAATATTGCATTGAACACTGCTCAAATCACTTCAATCTTAATAATAATAATAATAATAATAAGAACAATTAGAGTGCTACAGTCATGAATGACAACATCGAGCACTATTGAGACAAAATCAAGCCGGCGAGCAAAAAGAAGGTCCAAAAACGGAGCAAATTCCAAAATCCAGACAATCAGTCCAAAGTTATTAGTGATGATTTATATCCAAACTGCAGTATAATTGTTTAATGATGAATTACAAACTCACAGGCGATGTCGGTATGATATCCGAATGTGGATCAGTATGTGCGGGGTTCAAATCCTGGGCTCGCCATCACCGATATCGCTTTCGAGAAATTAAACTGACATTAACATCATCTTTACTTTTACAAGTAAACAGCAGGTACATTCTAACTCACTCTGGCGGTTCTAGATTTAAATTATTTACTATGATGCAATACAACGTGAAGGTACTTTGTAGAACTTTTTTGCGAGAACTTTAGATCTCAGAGCAATAAGTCAGAGTCCTATTTTTTAAAATTACACACTTCATACCAGTGAGTTCAATTGTGAACCAGTGCTTTTTAATGATTAACAGTGAATCAGTGATTTTAAACCGCTGATAAACAGTGAACCAGTTATTTAAAATCCCTCACTGATTAACAATGAACTAGTGAGTTTAAATCACTGATAAACAGTGAACCAGTGATTTAAATCACTGATTAACAGTGAACCAGTGATTTAAAATCACTGATTAACAGTGAACCAGAGATTTTAAATCACTGCTAAAAAGTGAACCAGTGATTTTAAATCATTGATTAACAGTGAACAAGTGATTTTAAATCACTGAGTAACAGTGAACCAGCGATTTTAAATCACTGATTAACAGTGAACCAGTGATTTTAAATCGCTGCTAAACAGTGAACCAGTGATTTTAAATCATTGATTAACAGTGAACCAGTGATTTAAATCACTGATTAACAGTGAACCAGTGATTTTAAATCACTACTAAACAGTGAACTAGTGATTTTAAATCACTGATTAACAGTGAACCAGTGATTTTTAATGATACACAGTGAACTAATGATTTCTAATGACTGACAGTCTAAAAGTAATATAAATTACTAAGAATTTAACAGTGATTTTAAATGATTATGAATTCACTGGTTAACATTGAATTCACTGGTTAACAAACTACAAGTGATTTTAATGATTAACAAACAATATATAAATGACCTTTATCATTTAATTGGTATTCAAATATCAACCCATTCTCGATGTTAAAATGATTAGTGGAAGAAGTGAACAATTTTCAGTACTTAGTACGAAGAACCGATCGAACAACAAACAATGCGTACTGGAGAACCTGACCAAAGCCGCCACAGAAAGACATAGCTAAAACACACCGAGTTACAGTATACTATAATGCGATATATAACGTATATAACGTGAGCAGAACTACCACTCATCAACATCATCTTCCCTTTAATCCCAGTTTAACTAGGGTTGGGATACAAATAGACTGTCTCAAATCCTCCCTGTCCTCCACTACACCATTAATCAATCCCCAATTGAGACTTTTCCATTCGTTTAAATTTTTGTAGCAATTTCTGGAGCCTAGGCGCTCACCAACCGAATGCCCTTTCTGACATTGGTGTAGATCTTAGTGCTTTAGTCGCCTTCTACGACACGTGCAGTCACCGGTTGGTCAATTCTTCAAACAACACGGGGAACTATCACTACATGTGTGAGCAGAACTACCACTACATATCATAAAAGGTCTATACTATGCCGCAATGAAAAAATGGTATCATTTATGCTTGATACAGATGAGGTCACCACGATGGAATAAACTTGTTGAATTGATCGTCGCTGATCTCACGAATGAACGACAAAGCAATTATTGTGTAATTCAAGTCTTGGCCCTTCCATCCAATAGAACGTTCGGTAGATATTGCAGAGAATTCGGGCAAGTTTCCATGTTTCAACTCCTCTTTAATTTCTTCAGAGAGCGCGGAAAGAAAGGCGTCGATAGCTGTAAAAAAATTAAATGCACATCAGAATAACAAAATAAACAATCAAATTATCACAATATAAGCCACACTGCGACTAGTATTTTATTAGACAAGTCAACACGATACCATTAATATTGTGCGTCCCATCAACTCCAGCATTCAGAATGACGGCTTCAACGAATACACTCCACTAAATCCACACTCCAGACGTTTCAAATTTTATTATAATGGCTCAATAAGAAAAGCTAAAGACAATGTTAACGTCAGTTTCCTCACTCGAAAGTGATGTCAGTGACGGGCTAGCCCAGGGTTTGCACCCCGCACATACTGATCCGCGGTCGAGTATCTTACTGACATCACCAATGGCTCCAGACCACTGGCTCCAGCCAGTGGGCTGGAGACAGTGGTGATGTCAACACTAATAAATGCGATGAATAACAATACCCGTTATTGTTAATCATTGTTATTAATTACTAGCATCAAAAATTATTACTAACTATTATTATTAATCATTATTATTAATAATTATTATTATTAATCAGCAATAATTGCACATATTTAAGTCAATGCACTTACTGTGGACACTTTACTACGCACAGCCTGCACCGTGTCATCGTACGAAGAATCACCCGTCTCTGACGAGTGGAAGGTTTTTCGCTTCCTGTCCACTTCCACCGGTAGTGCTGGTCCCTGGATAGGGAGAGTCTGTAGTTTAGAAGATCCTGCGTCCAATCGATCCTTGACGTCGATAGCAGGCGACTCTCTGACTTTAGATTCCTTTCTAACGGAGTGACTTGTGGATGACTTCTCAACTTCTGGACTGGCTGTAACGTTGAAAAATCAAAATATTGCAGACATATGTCTTAAACACGTATCTTTTTTTCTAAATTATTTTTTTCGACAAACACAATAAATGCAATAACTTCGATTCATCAATTTTGATAACAACATGCGATCAGATAAATGAAAATTTTTTTATTCCATGATTACATCTAAAAATGGACAAAAAATTTCGGAATTTTTGGCCACCAGTTGAAGAATTAACTCAAGAGGGCATCTTGTTTAACAAAAAGAACCCGCTGACCTCAGTTTACTAAATTTTCCAAAAATTCTTAAAACTACTTCCTGACTGCTCTGCCAAAAGCCAATCCCAAAATAGAAGTCTAAATCTTTATCTCATTTCAAGCTAAAGATCTTGCATAATAAAACTAAAGAAAACATAAACAAGCAGAGTTCAGAAGTTGATTACCAAAGCTAACTTTAATTTTTAAGAGTAAATCACACGCTGCAATTTAGAAGACAGAATAAAAAAATAGTTATAAAATAATGAAACTTACAATAAAAGAGGTAAAATTCTTGAAATGAAAGTAGTAAGATTCAAATAGAGCAAACCTAATAGTCTGATACGACGAGCAACTTCTTTTCTTCTTTCAACAAGCTTTTGTCGTGTATCTTCGACTGTTTCATATTCCGGTGCATAGCAGACGTGAAGTGCACCGCCAAAGAAATTGTAATCGTCCATCTTTCTCTTGGCATATCTGCACAAAATTGCACATAATTATATTTATAAATAAAAATACAAATAATTATATAATAAAATAAATTAAAATACAATGCACAAAATATGACACATACAGTGTCGCAATGCAATGTGATATTGCACACTACAAATTGAACAGTCTAAGGTCTCTAATACAATAACATTTTTATTTAAGTAGAATAAAGCACACTAAGATACAGTGTACAGAAAATAAGATATGCATTGTGATGCAGTACAATGCGTTATACACGATATTAAACTCTCACTAGCATGTCTTAGGCACAAATCAACCATTTCTACTACATCACTCAGTTGCATGTTCATTAATAGTGCAATGTAAACAACACATGCTTAGTCCCTGATATCCACCTTGGATGAGAAAACGGACATTAAACCTTCATTATTATTAGTAGCAGTAGTAGTACTGATGTAAAACAAACCTTACAAGTAAAATATTTAGTTTTTAGCTTTTACTGATATAATATGCACTACTTGCTACATACATGATGCAAAAGCAAGAATTTGTGAAACGATTTTAACGTTTTTACAAGAGAGAAAAAAAGGTAGTAGTCTATCTACACAATTTTGAGTAACATTAAGAACAAAAAAATTGTATTAAATATAAAAACATTACATCAGCATACATCAGCATATAGCTCTGCAGTTGTTGCTTTGTACATATTTTGTTTAGGTAAAGTTACATTACAACATATAAGCTTATAAATTAATATACATAGTCAATATCTCAGTGAAACATTGCAGCACTCTGTCTTTATTTTATATTTTTATTTTATTATGTACACAGTCAATATCTCAGTGAAACATTACATCACTCTACGTCTTTATTTTAGATTTTAATAAAAGTTATACTCTGCTGAAACCTTGCAGATCTTATCTGGGTGAACTTGATCCAGACAACGTCAGTGAACTGTTCAGGAGCGGGATAGTCATCCAGTATCCTGTACTCCTCTATGGCTCCATAGAGAGCAAACAGCTTGATGAGCTCCTGAATGGTTCCAATGGCTGGAATGTTGAGCACGAGCAGATAGCGCGACTCCTGACTGCAGGTGTACACCTGATAGTAGAGACAAACAACAAAGAATTATATAATAAAAATAGAATTGAAAGAATTATTTTACTTTATCTATTTATTTCAAATCACTACGCCTTGCAAAATAATACAACAATAGTCAATAAGCTGTGAGTGACTGAACAATGGTTAGTCACAAATAGGTCATATAAACACATAAAGTTCATTACTTTATTAAAATAATTAAATTTCAAGAGAAAATAAAATTCTCCAGTAATTTCAATTCTAGATATTTATTTCCTTATCTCTGAAATCAGTAAAAAGAAGGCTTAAAGTCTATATTAAATTTCTAAGTGTCCAATTGTTCATTTTCAAATGCATCTAAAACAATAAAGAAAAGTGAAAAATGTATGTTATTAAATATAAAAAACCAATTGGTCTAAAAAAAGTAATGAATATCGCAATACAGAAGTAAACTTACTTTCACGGCCCGTAATTGTCTACCGCTGCGATAAGGAGGCCTATTGGTACAGAGTTCTTGTCGCACATGATGATCCTTAATAGTTGAACTAGAATAAGACGCCGACGCATTAACTAAGTTACCAGAATTAGCATCAATACAACTTTCACTTACTGACACGGCAGCGTCATCAACTGTTCGAGACATCCTGTCTAATCTTAAACTAAACTGAATCCGCTTTACAATAATACTACAAAATTAAAGTCCAGTGATTCAATTGATGTCTAAACTGTATACACATGCAGAGAAATCCAAACATTAAATATATCGTAGCACGCGCAGTTGTCATGTGTGTAACCATACAACCAATATATTACAAATAATAAAAATCAAACAAAGATATAAACAGGTCAACAATGTAAACAAAACACTTGTTCCAGATCTTTTCTATCTCAAATTCGCTTGTTCTCTTCTTTTCTTGCAGTTTTCTAAAACAGTTTAGAAAAAATTCTAAAATAATTTCTAAGGTGGTTTACAACAGTTAGGTGTTTAAAAGTTTTAAACAATGGAAACAATAATTACATTGCTAATGTTATCCGTGATAGTATCCGGCACTATTTAATTAAGCAATCGAAAATTGCTCGAAATAATTCAAAAACGGCTTAAAGTCTAAGTTTAGGATGAATTATTACTGGGAAAACACGTACTATGGCTGCAAAAGATCTCAGCATATGAATCAAACAATGATAGAAGTATTTAATTAGCAATTAACCTAACTGTTATCATTCGAACCAATTTAAAGATATAGAGTGATTCGAACTTCTAAGTTAAGAAACACTTATGAGAAGGGCCGTCCATCCCTTAGTTAATTATAGCGACGCATGCACGCATATTCCCTCTCTAGCCAAAATTACGTAAATGCGCTATTTGTCCACTTGTAACCCCTTACATTTTTACCATTCCACTTAATTATTTTGCCAACCCGCGTAACTTGCATGTGTGGACGCCCCTGCAATTGAGTTAATTATGAGGTATGTAACTTGGATCTTTAACTATGCAAAGTCTTCAATAGATCTTTATATGCGCATCTATCAATTTTAATTAATTGAGATATATCAATCAGTTAATTTGTTCCTTTCCATCTCAAATTATCTATGAAATGCGATCTGCTCTCAAATGTCAATTTGATCCTTCCTCCATAAATTGGCATGGATATTGGATATTCAGCTTTTAAATAGCATCCTCTGCATTTTCTTAGTTGATTACTGGTTATAACTTTTTGTGTATGTCAAAGGAAGCCCGGACACCTTGCGCTCGTTGTCAATAGCAACACGATGTTTACCGAAATTTAGAAAGTCCGTATCAGCTGTGAATTGTTCAACGAAATTATCGACAAAAAAGGTTCCATAAAATATATAAAGAAGAGGTTTGTAATGTCCTAATTTCTGTTCTGCGCTAAGAGCAGATATTTGACCACTTTTTAATGCATAATTGTTTTGCTGAAATACTAAGCCAAAACTTTAAACTATCAGCAACACGATTTAAATGTTTTCAGTTTATGGCGCTGAATAATAACAATAATAATAACAACAATTGGAGTGCTACAGTCATCAATGACAACATCGAGCACTATTGAGACAAAATCAAGCCGGCGAGCAAAAATAGAAGGTCCAAAAACGGTGCAAATTCCAAAATCCAGAAATTCAGTCCAAAGTAAAGGGAGTTAAAGACAAGGTGGTTTAGGCGCAGGTCGCTGCTCATGGACACTGGATGGAAAAGAGAGATGGAAAGATAGGTCTTTAACTGCTTATGGCACTGCTCATAGGAAAGCAAAGGCTGATGTGATTCAAATGAAGATTTACGAAGATTGGATGGAAGCCAATGAAGAAATGTTAATGAAGCCGTAAATATATGAAAATAATCACAATTTCAGAGGTTTTAATTTTATCACTAATTATAATTTAGGCCACAATAGTGTTAATTAAGTTTATTATTTCTTTATTAAGTATTCAAGTTGATTTATAGTTTTAAATAGTAGTTTTCATTATTATGTAGCGTTTAGCGCTATTTGAGGCTGAGCCGGTTGTAGCCTATATCAGTATGGTCCAACTGCTGATCAATAGGTGAATCATTTAAATCTAGTGCTTGACGCATTGCTGACATATCTTCGACACAGGAAACTGAAGTTATGCTTATATTAGAATTTAGATTTTATTGCAATATTATATTTTTCAATCTTTCTAGTATTATCAAATATTTAATATAATTAAGTACTTTTAGTAAAAGTAAAAGGTAATGTTAACGTCAGCTTCCTCACTCGAAAGCGATGTCAGTTACGGGCAAGCCCAGGAATTGAACCTTGCACATACTGATCCGCGGTCGCATATCTTACCGACATCGCCACTGGTTCCAGCCAGTAAAGAATAAACTGATGGAACATTCATTTAGAATAAACTGATGAAACATTCATTTAGAATAAACTGATGAAACATTCATTTAGAATAAACTGATGAAACATTCATTTAGAATAAACTGATGAAACATTCATTTAGAATAAACTGATGAAACATTCATTTAGAATAAACTGAGGAAACATTCATTTAGAATAAACTAAGGAAACATTCATTTAGAATAAACTGATGGAACATTTATTTAGAATTATTGCATATTTTTAGAAATGGCTGTTCCATTCTCAAACACAAAACTAAGAGTGCCAATAGGTTTCCAAAGTCTACTGGAGGCAATAGCTAAGGAAGTTCTACTGCAGCAGCCAACTGACATAATCTCTTGTGCTGCATTGTACTGTGACACACTGCTGAAGCTGAGAGAAGGTAAGATTAATGTCCTGATGCTTTGATGTTTTGATACTCTGACGCTTGAGATTGCCTGGATACTTTAATGTATTGATACTTGGATACTTGAGATTGCCTTGATACCTTAATGTCTTGACACTTTAATTAAGTAATTTCAGATAATTGTTAAAGTTTTTATTATTGCATAATTATATGTTTGTAAGCATTTTTTATGATCTTCCACCTTTCTGGTAATTGAAAGAGGTAGTAATAGTATGATAATTAAAAGAGGCAATAAAATGATAAAAATAAAGAAAGAGGTAATTACTGCAGTTAGATAATTAAAACAGGTAGTAAAATAGTAAAACTAACGACAACGGTAGTTATATTAAAATATTTAAAGAGGTATGCAACTTTAAATTATGCCCAAGCTGTTGTAAATTCCCCGTGTTGTGCTCGGGTGTGGTTGGACCACTGCAGAATAGGGCAACCGCAAACAATCTGCCGCGTGTACGTAAGAGGCGACTAAAGGCAGGAGCTGAGGATGGCAAGAGGGGACCCACCTCACCATGAAATATTTTCCCCCAGGATTAAATGCTGATTAATCCACCTAACTGAGGAAGGCAACGGGAAACCACCTCAGAAGCCATACTTTTCCCAAGCTATAGGCTACATAAGGTATGGAAAAGGCATAGATTTTGTGAAGGGATTAACTTGTTGATCTAAGGAGTGTTCTTATGGAGCGAGAAAACAGACTTTGAGTATGAATATGTACCTTGAACCTGCCGCTTGGCAGTGCACTGAAGAAGAAGAAGTTGCAAAATATATATTTATTTTTGGTACATTTAACTGCTTCTATTTAAACTTTTTAATGCACTTTCTCGCATCAATTCATATCACATACTAGCACTTTCATTTATGCAAACTGGCACGTAATCCATCTTATTAGTACGATTAGTTGAAAACTTACTATATTACTATTACTGTGTTATACAATTACACTTACTATTTAAAATTTGTTTATTAAGGCAGTTCACATAAGTGAGGAAGATATTATGAGATGTAAATTGGTACGAGAAACTGTCATTGAATGTTTAAATAGAAGCTGATAAA
Organism: Enchytraeus crypticus; assembly: GCA_905160935.1. NCBI lineage: Eukaryota > Metazoa > Annelida > Clitellata > Enchytraeida > Enchytraeidae > Enchytraeus > Enchytraeus crypticus. The sequence continues at coordinate 648,735 of CAJHZI010000552.1, read as the reverse complement.
TTGAACAGTAATTCTTGTGTATGAATTTTGGATGATAAACTACTTGGTCACATTGATATTAATTTGATCAGAACTGATAGAATGCTAGGAACATAAATATCATATAAAATATGTAATGCTAAGAAGGTTAATCCTGAACTTAGAAATATAATGGAATATTTATTAGATTCACATTAAATTAATTGATTTAATACATAAAGGCACAAAAACTGGTAGAATGAAACTTAATTGTTTTAGTTTACAGAAAAAACTAGATTTACAATACAGTGCAATTTAATGTCCAGTTTCTCGCCCAATAATGCAGGAAAATTTTTTAAATTTAACTATGGAGATTGAGCTAATGAGAAACTTTGGTCTCAATTTGAATATTTAAATCTTTCTGCAATCGTCTATTGCATCGGACCTCTTCCGATAATTTTAAATTATAGAGGAATTAGAATGTTACAAAAGTTAGAAAACACAGTAATGAACCTCAGGCCAAAATTTACGAATTGAAACAAAATATAATATATTTGTGAATATACCTCTTTATTGTGATAAGTAAGAAGCGTCTAAGAGTTTGAGTTCAGAGGAAATGAATGAAATATATCAAGCACTCCATTTTCATATTAAATAAATAAATGAGTAAATAAAAAGTTGCATGATGTTTCATTCACTCATCATTCTCAATTAATCCAGCAGTAGATTATGAGGTGAAGCATAAATAACTTAGGCGCATGGTGATGATATTCATCATCATCGTCATCATCACAATTTTCCCTTGAATTCCATTTTAACTATTGTCGGGATTTCAATTTCTGAAGCCTTAGAGCTGACGAATCGAATGTCCTTTCTGAAGTTGGTTTGTATGTTAGTGCTTTGTGGCCTTTTATGACGCATGTAGTTCAAGGTTGGTCTATTCTTCTGCAACCGGCCAGGACTCTACACAAATAGGTGAGGATATTGCCTAAGTTTATTTTTCTCTTTTGGTGGGATTCTTAAAATGACAAGTTTGTCGATAAATTGTGCAGACAATAAATTAGATTGTGAAATAAACTATTATCTTGTTTGATATTTTTAGTTTTATTTGAATTGAGCTCTAAATATTATTTCCCATGCCTGCTAGGCTGCTACTAATTATATTAAAATAGTAAAGTGAAGGAAGCATGGCAGCAATTTTGATCAATTCGCATAAAGTACCGGATAGAGGCTAGGTCCGTCTCCAATCCATATATGCCTTTCCACGCGATCGGGATCCAGAAACTCATCCTATTGAAGGGATGTCACGCTATAAGTAAAATTCCGTGTAGATTCTCAGTAGAGCTGTCACTGAATAAGACTATTGTGTGAACGGAGTTTATCGTATCTAGGATGGACCTACTGATGGACCGTACGGATCATCCCATAGGATGATCCACTTCCGCTCACGCAGCTTATGTCTCGTAGAAGCGTGCCGCTAGATGCGCTCACAGTGCCTATAAGTTCTTAAAGATGATCGCAATTGACAGACGTGGTTGTTTTGGTTTTGTCAAACTCTGTTTAGTCAGTCGAACTATTGTATATGTCTCTAATATTTACTCTACTTCCGTGGGAGTTGCTGGATTTTTTATAGATTTTTTATTTGAGTGTTTTTATCCGAACTTATAGCGCATTTAATTGCTTAACTTTATGCCCTGTCCGTTGTTACTATAGATATTTATCGGTGAGTAATCTAAATATTTATTGTTAACTTTCTATTGGGGTAACAGGCTAATTTTCTCAGGGAATGACGCCCTTGCCCAATAAATGTTAGTCGAAGCTGAGGAAGGCATAGGGGGCCCACCTCGTCATAAGCAGAATCACCCAAGAATAATGGTATATCAAAAGAATGTTATAGATGATTTAAAGATCCACTTGTATGTGGAAATGAAGAGGAAACAGAAGATAGAAATGAGTGGAAGCATTATATACCATGGACCTGCCAGTAGGCAGTGCACTAAGAGAGAGAGAGAAAGAGAGAGAGAGAGAATATTCGATTGTCTTAGATACAGAATTAAAAGCTTTAGATGATTCTGATGTTTCAACCAGTTACTATCGACAGGCCTGAGTGTGGAAGTAGATAACTTGATTGCGAGGCGAGCAAGCCATGCCTGCTTCCAAATTACTGTCAAAACTTACTGCAAACTTTTCTAACTTGTGTATTGTGTCATGATGTATATTTCATATAGACATACAACCACAGAATTGTTCAACGTTATGATAGATGGCTAGAAGTTGTATTTATAAAATTCTATACCTAATCTACCAAAGACTTTTTAAGGGGATGATGATACCGTAGATATATGATTTATTCATAAATGAAATTTTATTAAATTTTTTATCCCCGTTGCGGTTTTTCTTCAAATGTCAGGTTATTATTTGAACTTCTGGGACTCATTTGAAGATTTATTCCTCCTTGAATGCATTACGTCTTTAGCGACTCTATATTATATTTTTGAAAGTCTTTAGAATGATATGGGGCAGTGAAATTGTTACAATACCGGACATTCCCGGGGTCATTGCGTGACTATAATCATTTCTTGATATCTTCGTGGCTAAGCCCTCGAGGAAATGAATCGTAAGGAGCGATCCTATAATACTGGAGTGAACGGAAGCCCTCGTGTCTGAAGAATTCACTTGTGTTATGGATGGTCATTTCTTTTTCTCACATTAATGTTTATATTTTAATAATAATAATAATAATAATAGGCCTAATAATAATAATATTAATAATAAAAATAAAACTGACGACGACGATGATGATGATGATAATAATAATAATAATAAAAACAATAATGAAAATAATAGTAGTAATAATACCAGTAAGAATAGTAATAAGTAAATTTATAAAACGGGCTCTTTATGCAGCAAATCACAGTGGCGCTAGTGCAGTTGAATACATGCTCAATCGAATAAGAGTTTTACTTTTGATGGATTATTTTACGTCTATGACATTGCCTTATGGCGAGGAACCGGACGTTAAATTCTTATTGATTGATTGATTGATTGATAGATTGATTGTATCAACGTTCAACTGACTCTTACATCCATTAGAACTGGCTTCAACTTTTAGACTTTGTTGGTTCATCCTTAGTTTAGTATAAGATCCATGGTCTGGTTGAAAGAGGGATTGTAAGTGTATTCATGTTTTATTTGAAAGTTAATTCTCTCTCCTTTTTTTCATTTCTCTTTCATTTTTGAAAATGTTGCTGTCCATTTTCTGATTTATATTCTACCTCTCCAGTGAATCTCTTTAACTCTTCATCATTATCTTTCATTTCCTTTATGCCCATTTCTTTTTTATGTGTGTGTCTTTCTTTTTATCTTAATTTATTTTCTTTCTTTCTTTATTTAATTTTTTCTTTCTTTCTTTTTTCTTTCTTTGCTTCTTTCTTTCTTTATTTATTTCTTTCTGTCTTTCATGTTGTTCATTTTCTCTTTCTTTCTTTTTTCATTTTTTTCTATCGTTCTTTCTTTCTTTCTCTCTTTCTTTCTATTTTGCTTTCTTTCTTTCTTTCTTTCTTTCATTCCTTCTTGAAGATTAACTTCAAAATTAAATTGTGAGTATATACATTTTGGCCAATATAAACGATTTTATATTAGGTACACTAGCTCACTTTTCCTCTCTCCCTCTCTTTCTCGCTCTCTCTCTTCTCTCTCCCTCTCTTCTCTCTCTCTCTCTCTCTCTCTCTCTCTCTCTCTCTTTCTCTCTGTCTTCCTTTTTAAAACCTCATTTCCTCTTTTTCCTCTCCCTTCCTCTCTCTCTCTTTCTCTTTTCATTCTTAAAAATCTCATTTCCTCTTTTTTCTCGCATTTCCTCAATTATTCTCATTGTCCCTCTCTTTTCATCTCATACCTTCTTATCCTCTATTTTGAGAGTAAGGGTGGACAACTAGATGAATATTGTAAACACAGACGTCATGACTTCAATATTTGCCCTTAACTTACGTGGTGTCACATGTTGATGTGACGTCACTTAGAAACACATTCAATTGCCGGTTTATCTAAACTCTAAACTCCACTAGACGATTCTGTTGAAATATTCATTTCTCCGTTGACTGTTGTGATCTATATTGTGGTCGCGTGAGGCGATTAAGCGGGATTTTCTGGAGGCTGTGGTGGTCGAGAAGTCTGATTGATTATCAAAGAATTCTTGTTCATCTGTGGAGTAACATCATAGGGTGATATTATCACAGGGTGATACTATCATAGGGTGATACTATCATAGGATGATACTCTCGTAGGGTGATACTATCACAGGATGATACTCTCATAGGGTGATACTATCATAGGATGATAGTATCACTGGGTGATACTATCATAGGATGATACTATCACTGGGTGATACTATCACTGGGTGATACTATCACAGGACGATACTATCACATAGTGATACTGTCACAGTGTGATACTATCACAGGGTGATACTATCACCTAAGGGTGATACTATCACTGGGTGATACTATCACTGGGTGATACTATCATAGGGTGATAATATCACAGGGTGATACTGTCACAGGACGATACTATCACATAGTGATACTGTCACAGTGTGATACTATCACAGGGTGATACAATCACCTAAGGGTGATACTATCATAGGGTGATACTATCACTGGGTGATACTATCCCAGGATGATATTATCACAAGGTGATATATACATTATATTTAAATCCACCAAGAAATTACTCCAATAGTATTACTTGAATTAAGTTAAAAATACATATAGATTTCTAATCAAATCTAATATTTATAATGATCATAAAAGGTGTTCCAAAACATTGAAAATACGTAAATGAATACTTATTAAAGCTTTACAAAGTCATAAAATTGCAGTTTATAATTTTGTTTATTTTAGTATGTATTTGAGAAACAAGAAGGGCCTGATAATACTGTGTAGTTGAAATAGAGTACGTTCACAACATCAGATCAACATCAGTATTGCAGTTGTGACCTGTGGTAGTTCAAGAAGCATAAACCATTGAAGATTTTAGAAATAATAAATTAAAATAAAATCACATTATTAATCATGTCAAATAACGTAACTTAACTTATTTATACTGGTTCAGGAAGTAGCTAAGACTTGTAACACCAGTCTAAAAATAGACTGGTGTTAGAGAAATTTATTAAACTCTAACAATCTTAAAGCTGTAAGGTTTAGACTATTTTAGTTCAATTCAATTCAATTTAATAAGACAACCAAACTGGGTCATTCAACCCTGTAGAGTTCACATACACAACACACAAACAAGCAAATGCAACAGAAAAGAAACACAAACTAAATATGAAATATGGTGAACTTAAAGAAAAATAACAAAAATAAGAAAAATAATGATAATAGGTGAACTTATGCGTAAAAATAGGAATACTAACTCTTTCTATTTTGAATACTAACTCTCGACACAGAAGGGCTCTGCTCATTTTAATTGACCAATTTTTGACCAATTTTTTTTTCTTGACCATTCTTTATCAGTTCTAGTATAATAATAATAATAATAATACTAATAAAGGTTAAACGCCCGTTTCCTCATACAAGGATGATGTCAGGGACGTCAATAATGTTATTGACGACGGTGGCGCTTAAATGGTCAGTAGCTCGACGGTTATCTCTCTGAGGGAGCAACAACAACAACAGCAGAGTGATGACAGCAGGACTATTGGTGCAGTAGGACGGATAGTGGGATGGAGACATTGCTGGAGACACAGCCTGTAGTCACTGTGAAGTCAGTGGAACTGAACGACTGCTCGATGAATGTCGTACTGCGTAGTGCTTGCTGATAGAAAATAAAATAGCTATAATAGCTGTAGGATTATAGGTGCTTTATACAGTATCCATGTATATAAAATATTTTGTATAATATTATATAAATATAATTATGTTTGTATGTATATATACATGCATATATATAAGGTATATATATATATATATATATATATATATATATATATATATATATATATATATATATACTTAAGTTTACTTTTATCAACTCAAAACTGTCTCGTGTCTTAGGCGCCTAGAACTGAGTAAGTCTATGGGACGACTTCAGAAATCATATTGTAGCTGAGCTTTTAATTAAGGTTTTAGTGGACGTGGCTAATTGATAGTTTCATACGACTTGGATCCAAGGAGTGCTCTATGGGCGGACTGTGAATAGACTCTAGGATTGGATAGGTATCTTGGATGAGTACTTAGCGTAACACTAGAGAGATAGAGCGAGAGAGAGAGAGAGTGGGGGAGAGCGAGAAGAGAGAGAGGAGAGAGAGAGAGAGAGAGAGAGATAGAGAAACAAAGAGAGAGAGAAATTGAGAGAAGAAAGGAGAGAGAGAGAGAGAAAGCCCCAGGATGGCTATAGAAACATTTCTGCGATGTTTTGGCTTTAAGGTAGCATCTGTGTAAAGTCGATTAGAACATCTGCGGTCCAATGAGAGCTGGAATACGATAGATTCAGCTTCAGGAATCAGCTGTAGAATTGTATAGATTGGTTTGGTTGTTACCATCATTGGTAATAACCAATCAGTGATGATGTTGTTTAATCAACATAATCACTGGCTGGAGCTAGTGGCGATGTTGGTAAGATATTCGATCTCTGATCAGTATGTGCGGGGTTCAAATCGTTGTCTCGCCTGTCACTGACATCGCTTTCGAGTGAGGAAACTCGCGTTAACCTTAGCTTTAGCTTTTTTATCATCTATCCTTGGATTTCAGTTTAACTATAGGGTGGGGAAAGTTGTAACTCGCAAAACTATAAACAATATGTTAATACCCAAGAGTTAAATGGTACACACAATTAAGTAATGCAATTAAGACTGCTCAGGGTCAATTTAACAACTCAAGTCAGTTATGTGGAATTCAATAGTTTTTTAATTTGTGTAAAATTCATTAGACTCACTAAATTTTACTAGACTGCAGTAGACACTCTTGATTTTAAGTACAATAAAACGTGAAATTCGTTTTAAATATTTTGCTACTTAATTTATGACGAGATAGAGATAGGGGCTTTCATTTATAACTGATTAAAACTTGGATTTGCAAAAAGCGCCTTTCAAGGTTTGATTTCCAACGAATGCTTTTCAATTATTGATTTTGGGAGTCCGATGAATTACTTGGTGATATTTAATTTTAGTTTTGAAAGCTTTGCAAGGTTTTTAATAAATAGTAAGAAGATTTTTAATTCTATTTAAGAAATCTAGAATGAAGGTAATAGGCCTATCAAATTAAAGAGATAGGAGGGAGAGAGAGAGATAGAGAGAAAGAGATAGGGAGAGAGAGAGAGTGTATGAGAGAGAGATATACAGAATGATAGAAGGATTGTGGGTGACTGAATTGAATATTATTATGTTCCCTGTTATTGAATGAATGAACTGAAAGAACTAGGGAGAGATTGAGAGAAAGAGAGAGATTAAGAGAGAGAGAGAGAGAGAGAGAGAGAGAGAGAGACAGAGACAGAGAAAGCATTACATGTAGCAACACTAGAAGGTAGATGATGGATGACCGAAAGTGTAAAGTTCGTGTATATTGCCAGAATGGATACGTGCTGTGGAATGTAGGGATCTATGATAACATTCGGGTTACTCAATAACACCCGTGTAATAAGAACATGATTAATTTCACAGCTGGCTGTTCCATAAGGCAGTCATCCGTTCAGGCTTAGGATTAGGATTACTACGGTAATTACTAATTAGTAACTAGTGTTTAAGTACATAAAAGATCCGATAGAGATAATAGACGGACTGAAGATGACAATTAGCAAATATTTTTTGTTAGAAGGGCTACATGTGTTACATTATATGATACACGGTACTACATATGTTATCTTGTAATGAGGAAGTCAACGGGAAACAATGTCAGAAGTCATAATTTTCTCAAGCTATAGGCTACATAAGGTACGGATAAGGCATAGACTTTGTGAAGGGATTAACTTGTTGATCTAGGGAGTGCTCTTATGGAGCGAAAAAGCAGACTTTGAGTATTAATATGAACCTTAAACTAGCCACGTGGCAGTGCACTGAAGAGAGAGAGAGAGAGAGAAAGAGAGAGAGAGAAAGAGAGATCTTGCAGTGTACCTAGAAATTAGTTATTAAAATGACCTATTCCTTTTCTTCAATTCTACTTTGGAAGGTACATCACACCATATGGAAAACCTATCGCTTTTCTCAGTTTTATACACAGTTTTATACACAGTTTTATACACAGTTTTATACACAGTTTTATACACAGTTTTATTTTTGATTTTGATCTAGTTGCCTAGTTTACTCTGCTATCATAAACGACGATAACACCCGGATGTCTGTCGTTGTTGTTGTTGTAGTTGGGGAGTCATTGATTAACTAATTCAAATAAAATTTGTTAAACTTATCTTACAGCGTAAAAAGTGCTTTCTATGTCGATACTATATATGGTCTTTTGACAGTGGTCAGCTAGATAAGATGTATAGATTTCTGGGGTGGTTTCCCATTGCCTTCCTCTTCCCTGACGGCTGTTGGTTCATGTTTATACGAACTAACTGATTATTTGATTTATTTTTATTCTATTTTTATTTTTTTGTATGTTTCTGTATTTTTGATTTGGTGTCAGTGCCTTTGTGTTATTGTTTGAATTGTAATAATATATAAACATGTTTCTCTCTCTCTCAGTATAATCATTTGATAGCTCAGAAATCCTTATGTGTTAATGTTTGAACTGTAATAATAATAAAAATGGTTCTCTCTCATAATATAATCATTTGATAGCTCAGAAATCTTTATCGGATTGGGAATTCTTGATTAGAAGAGTTTGCCTGGCGATCCAATAAACGGACGTAACTGGAAGAGTTTAGGAGAAGTGTGGCAGAGGCAAATAAGGTCTGTCGGTCGAGTAGGGTAAATTGAAATTCGATATATTACTACGACAGGTCATTTTTATACTCTACTCTCAAAGTAACCTGCTGTATGCCTCACTGTATATATATATATATATATAACTTTTCTCTTCTCTCTATCTCTATCTCTACCTATCTTTTTTTATCTCTCTGTCTATCTCTCTGTCTATCTCTGTCTCTTTTCTTAATTAATCTATTTATTTATTTATTGCTTTATTTCAGGCGTAAAAACCCATACATGAATCTTGCACATAGAACAATGCAACAAAAACCAGAAAAGCAAATAGTCTGCACGTAAATTGAGCTATAGCCTAAAACAATTACTTATAGAATTAGGCATACAAGGCTATAATAGGCTCAGAACATCAAAACACTTAACTAGCATATTAGCATTATCCAGCAAGCACATTCTAAACTTTAATCTGTAATTTGAAAGGATAGTATCAAAACTAGGCAATCCGGTTTCTAGCAGTGCGATGGTTAGGCTGCTGTAACGTTTGTATCCAAAAAATATTTGAATACATTTATTATAGCAAGATCGAAACTTCTCTATTGAACCTATTGTAAACGACGACCATAGTGCCACATCATAGAAGCACATACAATAGGATTTGAACAGGACCTTCTTAACATTAAGAGAGCAATAAGCAAATCTACGCTTTAATATATTCGTACGCATAAACATGCCACGTATTTCACGCTGTATATCGTTATTATCACGACCATCATTGGTTATAATATGACCTAAATATATAAACTGCGTTACATAATTAATAAAAGAATTGTCCAACTTAAATCTTGGAAATTCCTCTAATACACTCCAATTTCGATCCTTAGGAGCAAATATCAAGGCGACAGTTTTAGTAATATTAAAAGACATGTTAATAACTTTAGCATTAAACTGAAGCACTTCTATTAAATACTGTAAAGCTCTCCACGAAGGAACAATAAGAACGATATCATCAGCATATGCAAGAATGTTAATTAATCTATTATTAATTGCACAACCAATCCCGGTATCTACTACAGCTCTAACCATATCGCGTATATATCTAGAGAACAAATGCGGTGAAAGTACACTTCCCTGACGTGTACCATTTCCAATGTGAAAACAAGTAGAAACAGAATTACGCCATCGAACAAAGCATTGCTGTTTAGAATACCAGAATGCAAGAACAAATATAATACTGATGTTAATGTTATCGTCTAGTAATTTTCCAAACAATTTCCAGTAATTAACTTTATCAAAAGCTTTACTGAAATCAATAAAACAGGTAAAAACATGACTTCCATGATGTCTATAATACTCGATAGTCTGCTTTAGTACATGAGTACATAATTCTTTATCTCTATCTCTCTATCTCTTTCTCTATCTCTCTTCTCTTTCTCTCTCTCTCTCTCTCTCTCTCTATCTCTATCTCTCTCTTCTCTCTATCTCTCTCTTTCTTTATGTCTAGTACCTACTGGCTGTCTGAGTTAGTAGCATACTTGTCTTATAGCGGCTTTGATATGAGTTAGAGAGTCCACGGTGTCGACTCTGACCGTACCATTAGTGTGCAAAAGTGGACGTTAAATATGAGTGATGAATAAAATGAATAACAATGAATAATAACGGAAAATTGATAAATGAATAATAATGAAACTTTAGATATGAGTAAAGACCAGCCGCTGAATTTCATTTGCCTACTTTTTCACTTGTCTCAACACTAATGAATTTGCACTAACTTGCACCCTAGTGGACAAATAACGGTCCTACAGTCCCATTGGACTCTGCGTGTGTGGCCTGAATAATCTGATTGCTGACAAGCAGTTCAATGAATCCAGTGATCGATCGATCTATTGATTGATTTCCTGGCTCGGTTAATATTGTACCGTTGTATCGTGGTGTCTGTAGAACAGAACGAGGTCATAGGAGGCGTTGAGATTAACTGTAATTGGTTTCATGCTTGTGATCTTTGTTAAAATTCTCAGAGTAACTTCAGAATTCTGCTAACTCCAAAAATTGAAGCTTAAGTTTTATCACTGTTATTATTATTATTATTATTATTATTATTATTATTATTATATATTACTAGTATTAGTATTTTTGTGTTCATTATATTTTCTTGGGAGTTTCTGTTTTCCTTTGTTGTAAATTTCGAGACCTGCATCTGCAATAAAATGATTTTATTTGATTTGATTACTAAAACCAATTAATTTTTTTTAAAATGAACCAGAATAAAAAAGGCTAGCTACTGATATACCAAACCTGCTCTATGGCGAATATGTGCTGGTCCATGGTATCTATTCCAACAAATAGTCATGATCATTCAGTAACAATACGAAGATCAAAGCGTTGAAACCGACTACAACTGCCTATATATTTCTATATATGCTTAATCTCGAAGATTCTCGTTCGTATTTCTGTAACAATTTGCTTATAAACAAATGACTTTTGGTGTGAATTTTCTTTAATTTTTAAATTTTTCTTTAAAGTGAGAGATATCAACATAGTTAATCATTTCACTATAATGCGTGTTTACATTTTTTAATTTATCTGCGTATGGTTTAGTCTGCTTTTGTCAAGCATTGTGCATTATTCGATTGATCAACTTTAAAGTTTCTCAGTCCAAATGCGACAAGTAAAAAAAAAAATTAATCTAACTAGTTTAAAACGATGTTATTTTGAATTGTCTCTAGCAATCAGTCGCAGTAGAATTGCACATATAAATATGTAGAATTTTTGTGTCCTTAAAATGTTAAAATGTTGTTAACTCAGTCGTATACTATTAAATGTGATGTAACATAGGATAGATTACTTTCAATATAGTGCTGTCGATATGGCTATATAGTCCACTGTTATGCAAATATTGCTTAAACATTCCTTCAAATGGACCCCACAGCTGCACATGGCCCTTATGGATTAATAATTTCCAATCAGCTGATGATTTCGCAAGGGCCCATTCCGTATAATCAAGGGTCGCTCAACCTTTGATAAATCTTGAGGAAGGGTCGGTAACTACTGAAGAGCCTTAGGACCCCGGGGGCCCAGTGAGGTCGCTCCCCTGGGGGCCATGGGAAACTGTTTGTTTCGTGGGGGCACTGGAGTGCAGAGTGGGGCCAAATATCAGCCTAGCAGCAGCACTGGTGAGTCGTTGTTGATAAAAGTATAGTCAATTCTGAACAATAGAGAAGAGTTTAGCATCCTTATTGACTGTTCATGATGATGAAAGAGACGTTAATTAATATTAATTGGTATATCATCTATGTTATATTTATAATTTTTTACACCTATTAGTAGTTATTTACAAAAAATCACTATTTTCTATTACTCTAGGGCATTTATTATCTGCACTTTTCTTATGACAAATGATGAAGAGGCCATGAAATTCTTAAAGTATTTCCATATTGGCTTGAAGTATTCCGTGTACTTTGTAACGCTTTTTAAAATATTTTTTGTTAATTGTTTTATTATAGTACCAGGAATAATAATAATAATAATATCCTAATAATAATAATAATAATATCCTAATAATAATAATAATAATAATATTCTAATAATAATAATAATAATATCCTAATAATAATAATAATAATATCCTAATAATAATAATAATAATATCCTAATAATAATAATAATAATATCCTAATAATAATAATATCCTAATAATAATAATAATAATAATATCCTAATAATAATAATAATAATATCCTAATAATAATAATAATAATAATATCCTAATAATAATAATAATAATATCCTAATAATAATAATAATAATATCCTAATTTTGTCGTCACCTATGATAACATTACGCACTATGAATATTTGTAGTAAAACTAATGTATATAATCATCAAGTAGGAACTCTCTCCTAATGCTCTGCCTACTGGCAGGTCCATTGTATATAACGCTTCCATCCATCTCTGTCTTCCGCTTTCCCCTTCATGCCCACATATGAGTGGATCTTTAATTCTTTGAACATTCCTAATCTCGGCCTGGCTCTGCCTCTATTTTTTCCATTCTACCTTCTATGATCCCTTTTAGTAGACTTTCCTCCCTTAGAATGTGTCCTAATCAACTTTTCTTCCTATTTCCTAATATATTTATCACCTGTCTATCTGTATCAACTCTCCATTGCTTGCTCATTTGTAACCTTTTGAGTGCTGCTAATTCTTTCCATTTTTCTCCATATCCACATTTCCAATGCCTCTAGTTTCCTGATATCTTCCTTCCTTAGAGTCCATGTTTCACATCCATGTAATAGTTTGGTCCATACCAAGGCTTTCCCTATCTTTATATTTATGTCTTTCTGTAGACTCTTTGTTAAGAAACCGCTTTCCTAATGCCGAAGGCCTCCAGTAGGAACAACTATATAATGCAATTTATGACGCGCTGTAAAAGAAATTGTCGCATTTGATATGATAGCAAAATATAACGAAGAACATAAAAGAGACAAATGAAGCAGGAATGAAAGAACTGAGGAATACGTCATGTAACTAATCAACAAATGTGATGTGGTTATATCCCGTGATGGGACGTGGTTATATCGCGTCCCGAGGCGCAAGAAATGTCTGCGATCTGTGATGCTGGAAAATCCATGTAACTTTTTCCACGTCCGAGATTTTGTGGGAATCCATGTTCGTTTTATTGCACGATGAAGGAAAGCAAATGAAATACAAATGAAAGACCTAAATCAACGCAAAAATAATCGTCCAGGCGTGCTTAATTGCACTTTATATGAGATATCTATAATTTTGATTGTGCTTCACTTTATACTTTCTACATATTCGTTTATTTCACTATTAAAATTTTTTATTTTTACTATTTTTTGTATTTTTGATACAATTTATTATACAACTTCTACCACTTTATGCAATATATAACTTATTTATGTGTTATATGCCGCGTACCAGCCATTAAGCAGTGAACTAGACGAAAAGAAGAAAACTATTTAGTACTCATTTTAAGATCTGCAAGAATTAGATTGGTTAGAGTGCAATGTTCTACATTGAATGCGATAATGCTTTAGATAATGCTATAGATTTCGATAATGCTTTAGATCTACTGTAGGGCTATATTGATAATAAATTAAATGAATAGTGATTAATTGAATATTAATTAGTAATCAATAATCAACTAAGTAGTTAGTTGTTTACTTAGTCCATTGGCTTCACACACTGGTGGCTCATTATTTCCTCATTATTTGATCGAGAGATATTTTAGTTGATTAACTGCTGATGAATTGAGTGATTAATTGATTGATTACTGACTGTTTGAGCGATTAATTGATTGATTGTTGATTGACAGAGTGATTAATTTATTGCTGACTGACTGAGTGATGTGCTGAATGATTTAGTGATTAATTGATTACAGATTGATTGAATGATTTTAAGATTGATGATTGATTGATAAAGTAATTATTTAATTGATGCTTGATTGATAAAGTGAACAATTGATTGATGACTGATTGATATTGTGATTAATTGATTGATGGCTGATTGATAAAGTAATTATTTGATTGACGATTGATTGCTAAAGTGATTATTTGATTGATGACTGTTTGATACAGTGATTTATTGATGATTGATTGATTGAGTGATTATGTGATCGATGGCTGATTGATAAAGTAATTATTTGATTGATGTATGATAGATATAGTGGTTAATTGATTGCTGAGTGATTGAAATGGTGATAAATTGATTAATGGCAGATTGATTTTGTGATTTATTTATTTCCTGTAAGGCATGACTATTGTATTGAACGGCTTCAATTTTATTGTCTTTTCCTAATATATAAATCGATTTGGTTTCGTACTGTTTTGTTTATCCTAGCCTGAACACAAGTTATCACAAAAAACCCAATAACGTAGCGTCAAGCTAACGTCCACGACAACTTGAAACATTTTATTTATCTCCAATGCTTTTGTTTTATTTCTGAAAGAACTCTTAATCGGGGATTTTTAGTTTTGTGTGTGAGGAGGAGGGAAGTTTAGCTTTTGAGGCTTAAACGATGGCTTACTTCTGGCATCTATGAAAGAACTGCTTCTAAGCGTTTTTGTAGAAACAATTCCTGAATGCACGGGTCTTTTGTTCTGATGGATCGAAGTCGTTATTTAGCCGTCGCTATGCATAGTGTATACGCCCTCTTGTATCGATCTTCAACGATTTTCTCATTTTATTTATGAATTGACAATTCTAAAGCAATAACTGGAATTTCTGTTTATTGTATGCTGAAGAAATGAACCAAGAGAAACTGTCCCGCTTACGTCTTTAAAATATTGAGATTATCTATGACGGCTCAATGTTGTCATGAAAGACAGTAGCTCTGTAATTGTTGTTGACTATGCTAACAGAGACCTAATGTATAAGTTACTAACTTCATGGTGCGTATTTCATCGTGTATAGTCTGAATTCAGTGACTAGATGTGATTTCGTATCAGCTAAAAGTGACTGAAAAATATTGTTAAAAATAGTACATTAATCTCTGTATTAATTTTTCTTTTATTGTTTGGTATTTTTTGATCACCATCATCAGCATCATCATAATCATCATTAACGTCGTCATCGTCGTCATCGTCATCATCATCATCATCATCGTCGTCATCGTCATCATCATCATCTTCATCTTCATCATCATCACCATCAGCATCATCATCATCATCATCATAAACGTCGTAGTCGTCGTCATCGTCATCATCATCATCATCATCATCTTCATCATCATCATCATCATCATCATCTCATCATCCTCATCCTCCTCCTCCTCCTCCTCCTCCTCCTCCTCCTCCTCCTCCTCCTCCTCATCATCATCATCATCATCATCATCATCATCATAATCATTATCATCATCATCTTATTTATCATTCGACTTGCTCATCATCTTCCTCGTGACGTGGCAGAGCAAATACAATACGAGAAAATAATTGAATTGAGCGACGGTTGATTTACCTTACAACCTGCTCGTGCAATCTTCTCTTATTCTCTCTGATCGAGCTGCTGTATCTGCAGTAGCTGCTCGAGCTGCTGTAGCTGCTGAAGCTACGGTAGCTGCTGCAGCTTCTGTAGCTGCAGTTGCTGTTCTAGATGATCTCTCTCTCTCTCTCTCTCTCTCTCTCTCTCTCTCTCTCTCTCTCTCTCTCTACCTCTCTCTCTGATATATCTACTGTAGCTGCTAGAGTTGCTATTACTGCTCTAGCTGTTGTAGCTGCTCTAGCTACTTTAGCTGCTTAAGCTGCTCTATCTGCTTCTTTTGCTCCATCTGCTCTAGCTGCTGTATCTGTTTAGCTGCTCTAGCTGTTGTAGCTATTTTAGCTGCTCTTGATGCTCCATCTGCTTTAGCTGCTGTTGCTATTTTTAGCTGCTGTAGATATTTTAGCTGTTACTTTAGCTGCTCCAGCTGCTCTCACGTGTTTTCTATGCACAAGGCAATAGCTGATCTTATTATATTAAAGATTAGCTTTTGACAGGAGGAGGAATATATGCCATGGACGTTTTACTTATTCACTGAGGAAGTTTTAATACCCAATAAGTTAGCCTCAAATTGTATTTAAATATTATAATATACTATTTAACTATACTGTTATTAAAACTTCAAGATGTCACCATAATACTATTGTGTACATATTCAACGATTTGCACTAAAGATATGAACTTTTATAAAAACCTACTATTGGTCTACTTGTCATGCAATAGTCACCTGATCATCCTTGGGGCAATTCAAGTCAAAGATTTCTCTATTATGTTCCTTCACAAGACTCTATTCTTCGACATTTCCTCAATGTTAATTCATTTTCTTTCTTCTGTTCTCCAATTTATTGCTAATTCCGGACGTCTTCAGGTCTTCTTCGAGACAGTCTTTTCATCTTCTTTTCGATCTTCCCACTGTTCTTTATGACATCTGCTTTGCAGTTAGATATCTTTCGATGGCTTCAGTTTTCTTTCATGCGTATGACATGTCCAACCCATTTAATTCTTCTTTTCTTGATGATATCGCTGACCATTAGTTGATTTGTTCATACCCCAATGTTCTCATTTGTTGCGTGCTCTTTGTAACTGATTCTTATTAGTCTTCTCAACTATTTGTTTTCAGTTGTATTTCATTTCTTTTCCATTGCCTTTGTTAATAATTTCCTCCATTCACGCTAGAAGAGTGGAACTGGACTTACTTGGAAATAATTATAGCATTACATTAGCGTAATAAAGAACACGAATGCCTTGCTGTTATTTCAATCGCTAAAGCTTTGATGCTAGAATCTACGCAGTGCTGCGTGATTGTTAGATTTTTAATATATTTTTATACAGTTTACTGCTATGTGATCAAAAGAGCTGGTAAAGCTGATGTTAACGTCGGTTTCCTCACTCGAAAGCGATGTCAGTGACGGGCGAGCCCAGTATTTAAAAAGTACGTACACTTATAATTTATATAAGCAATAGAAGTCAAATGCTATATAATCTCTTCCAATGTACTGCCAGTGGGCAGGTACGTGCCACAATGCTTATCAACATAATTTATCTCTCCGCTGCCATGCAATAAATAATATAATAAATATAGTATTAAATTTTGTTTTATAAACAATAGATATTAAATATAGTAAGAGTATAATAAATGAAGTGTAAATACTGCAGCGTATGTTTGTATTGATTAATTGTAACTTTATTGTCTCTGTTCGCAGATGGAGCCACTGATCCAATTAAACATGCCGCCGAGATACAGGATCGTCAATACAACAACAAATCATTCGAGGTAATCAATCGATCAATCAATCAATCAATCAATTAATCAATCAGTCAGCCAATCAAATAATTAATAAATCAATCAATCAATCAATCTAACAGTCAATCAATAAACAAATCAATCAATCATTCTCTCTCTCTCTCTTAGTGCACTGCCTACTGGCAGGTTCATGGTATATAACGCCAATCCGTCTATCTATATGTCTATCTATCAATCTATCAATTTAATTAATAGATCAATTAACCATAAATCAATCATCAATTCAATTCAGTCAACCAACAGTAAGTCAGACAAACAAGCCATCTATCAATCTGTCTAACAATAGATCTGTCTAACATTAGATCTGTCTAACAATAGATCTGTCTAACAATAGATCTGTCTAACAATAGATCTGTCTAACAATAGATCTGTCTAACAATAGATCTGTCTAACAATAGATCTGTCTAACAATAGAGAAATTAATCTACCGATTAATATGTTCATCTAACTATAAATAGCAGAGTCCTTCACACGTTGAATGACCCTATCTGTAAGGAATATCAATCAATCTTTAGTCAGTGCTCAATTAAAATTGCTATCAATTAATTTGCTAAGATAAAAATTGAAGATTGTCAGTACTCGTTAATGACTTTCTTACTAGTCGATCACATTTAATTGATCTGGGGCGGGAGTATAATGCCCGGTTCTTTATTTCTCGCTTTTAAAGTGAAGGGTGATACTTTATCGATTCGGACATAATAAGTTAGTAGATATTTGAGTTAACTTATTTCTGTCTCTCATACAAAGTCTAGATCCGATGTTAACTTGAACTTCATCTCACGAAAAATATCAGTACCTGTCGAGCCCAGGATTTGAACCCGTTGCTTACTGATACACTGTCGGTCACTGTCGGAATATCTAAATAGCGTAGGGGTAACGTCATGAAGTTTTAAATGACAAATCCTGAGGTGAATTGAACTCTCGTGGGTTCGAATCCCTGCTACACTGTTTCTGAGAGTAAAATCTCGGACATTCACTGGACTGGGTAGCCTATATGGAAAATGGTCTAAAATGCCTAATGGTTTAAACATGTGGTATTAAAAGTGATAGACATCAACATAGTTGATCATTTCACTATAATGCGTGTTCACGTTTTTTTACCGTAGCTGCATTACCACTGACTCTTTCGTCATATCAGTCAATTTCCTTTCCGGAAGTTTTTTACAGTAGCGTTCGGCTGATATTTTTTTCCTCTGGACGTGCTTCATTATGGACGAGAGCGGCTGATTTGTCATCGTTAGTGAATGTTGTGTTGATGTCAGTTGAGCGGAGAGATATGGTGATCTAAGTGACCTCGTCGAATCTTAGTAATTAAAATGTATTATACTTCGCGAAAGTCATGATGTGTGAATGCTAATTCTAATTAATGAAGCTCATTAGGGGACTATCAAGTGCTATTATAGATTAATTATTAATTGCTATTTTTATAATTATTTAAAATTTTATAATTTTAAAATTAATATTAATTATTAAGTTATTAATTATTAACAATAATAATAGAATTTTATATTTATTTATTTATAATTATTTAATTAATATTATTATTCATTATTATAGATTACGAATTACATTGTATGGTAAAAAAGACCCTCTAAGTTTGTTTTCGTATTTAGACAAACGCTGAAAATTAATACATTATTTGGTTTTCTTAAACTAAATATCGCAGTATTGACGTGACATTGTTTTGTTCTTAAGCACCCCTTAGACATCACTCGCAACTGTTTACTGTTAAATCAAAAACTGTTCCAATTCATAGATCCATCTTAATTGAGACCGCACTATTTGGCCGATTTTAGAAAAGTATAGAATTTTTGGCCGTCTGGCGAAAGCACCATCGCACTTTATTCTCCTAAGTTTAGAAGTTCTCACTAGCGTAGGGGTAACGTCATGAAGTTTTAAATGACAGATCCTGAGGTGAATTGAACCCGCGTGGGTTCGAATCCCAGCCGCGCTGATCTGATATTAAAATCTATGACATTCACTGGACTGGTTATACGGAAAATG
Source organism: Enchytraeus crypticus (assembly GCA_905160935.1). Taxonomy (NCBI): domain Eukaryota; kingdom Metazoa; phylum Annelida; class Clitellata; order Enchytraeida; family Enchytraeidae; genus Enchytraeus; species Enchytraeus crypticus. The sequence goes on along the minus strand of CAJHZI010000552.1, from coordinate 629,119 downwards.
GACTAAATTGCATAACCGTTTAAGCATGTGGTATTAAAAGTGGTAGATATCAACATAGTTGATCATTTCACTTCTACTACTTGATTACTTTTTTATACTAATAAACGTTAGATATAAATGAACGCAGGGAATGACTGTTATGTAACTTAACACTTCACAGAACACAGCTTGTGTACACTGTTTCATTGTTCCGGAGCTGTAGTCCACGATGATCCCGGAAGCGGTATTCCGGTAACCGGTGCTCCTGAGGAAAAAGCAGTGGGGGGGGGGGGTTGCGAAGTGAACCCAGACACTGACTAGAATGACTTTAACCATTGAATTCTTGAACAGCAACTGTACCCCTGCTACTCGATGTTAGCATCGTTAAATGGCTAACTTACCGACATCGCTACTGGCTGGAGCCAGTGGCGATGTCGGTAATATGTTCGACCGCGGATCAGTATGTGCGAGGTTCAAATCCTGGGCTCGCCCGTCACTGACATCGCTTTCGAGCTAGGAATCTGACTTTAACATTAGCTTTTTTTGCTTTTTTGTTTAAATAATTTTATTGGGCCCAATAAACAATTAAAATGTCTGTTTAATCGTTCAAGCAAGGCGTCAGACGAGACGTCTAGATCATCTATGAAGGCATTTGAGCAAAGTTCAACGTCTCTTTTTCTATACAATTGTACTAAAAGAGTCGGTCCTGCCAGGTTCCGAAGCCTGGCTACCTTGTTTATGAGCCAAGCCTGCTTCTAAGTCGATCATCTGCCGTAAAATTCTAACAGCCAGTGTTTACCCTGAGAACACTTTTCAACCCACCAACGCTATTAGCCCTGAACCTCCTTTTCTATTTTTCTATTTTACCAGCATCATCATCATCTTCCCTCAAATCCCAATTTATCCAGGGTCGTGATAATTTTTCTAGACCAACAATTTATGGAATGGAATGCCAAGCTGTATTTTGTTATTTCTACTTATAAGTTTAACTGTGTTTCTATTTCTTATATATATATATATATACTGTATATATATATATATATATATATATATATATATATATATATATATATATATACTGTATATATATATATATATATATATATATATATATATATATATATATATAAATTTTATATACATGTGTAGTTAATTAATTAATATATTGCATTTAACAAATTGATTAACTTCATTGAGTTAGCGCCAAGGCTCCAAAAATTGGTACAAAAACGTATACGATTGGATCTAGCCTATTCATATCCCGACCCTGGTTAAACTGAGATTTATGGGAAGATGATGATGATGATTAACTTCATTTTAACTTCATTCCTACTTAAAAATGTTAAAGTACCTCCGATCAACTGCAGACATAAGTATATTTCCGCATTATTATTATTATTATTATTATTAACAACGAAAACTCTTATATCGGTGCCATGGCCTTCTCTCGGTCTTCGAGACTACTTTGCAGAAAGAGTTCAATAGTAATAATAAGCTAAATAACAGTTGCATTTAAATTAATATCTAAACTAGTAAAAATATCTACATATGAGCTCAACTTTACACTATTCAGCAACACTCATTCCTGACCTTATATACAAAATACTATAAAAAATACTTATAATAAACATAACATACGTTTATAGTACTTTCATGTAGAAAAAACTACGCGACCACAATAATAAAGTAAACAAATTATAAAAAAAATAAAATAGCATTGATAAATAAGCATTGAAGGGGGATGGATTACCCCCGCCTGTTATTGCTCCACAATTTGGAACCTTTTCCGGTCGAGCCTGTGAACCGATGCCGTCACTCGATCGTGAATTTCCTGATCTGAATATTAAACAGTCCCCGTGTTTTCTCTCCTAATCCGTCAAAAGTACATTGGGTGCTTGTGGTAACGCTGGGTGCATACTTCTGATTGCTTTGGGGAATAGACATTCAAATATACGAATTAGGAAAGTAATTTAGAGCGAAAATGTCATTAGTTCGCTTAGCAGAAAGAGAAGATCCGTGGCTTAAAACGTGAGTATATTGGGTGCACTAGGTGAAGCTGTGGGTATTAACGTAAATGTTCTTTGTAATGGCAGTTCATGAGTACATATTTAGGATTATGATGTAGAGAAAAAATGCATCGATTCCATATCAGTGTACTTAGTCTGTGTCTTCTTTGCTTAATATGAAGTAAATATACTCGGCCTCATCAGATGCGGAAATTAAAACGAAAAAGAACGATTTGAAAACTGCTGAACGTATATTCCCACAGAACGTGACATCTTAATTCAGTTTCCACTGAATTAAGACTCTGTTATAGGCCTACTCTGAACTAAGAGTAGGCTTATAATCGTCGTTTAGGAGTTCAACTGTGAATCAATAGGTTTGTGTATTCAAATCTAGTGCTGTCTCCACCTCTAGCATATTTCAAACACATCTCTAACACATCTTGAATCTCATCTAGTGATCGCTCATCTCTCACATATCTCTAACACTTCTCTAACACATCTCTAACACATCTCTAACACATTTCTAGCACATCTCTAACACATTTCTAACACATCTTTAACCCATCTCTAACACATCTCTAACACATCTCTAACGCTCCATATCTAAACAATAAACTGACTTGACTCTAGTGTTTAACCTTTTTGATTCTTTGTATACAAAAATATACTACTAAACTATAATTAAGAGTTAATTAGTAGATTATAGTTAATTCATCATCATCATCATCATCATCATATACCCTTGAATCCCAGTTTAACTAGGATCGGGATTCGCATAGGATGTCTCAAATCCTCCCTGTCCTACATCATATCATCCATCAGTCAATCCCCTATATGTGACTTTTTCATATTTAGCAAGCTTAACCTTATTTATTTGTGACTTTTTCATTCGTTTTTATTAGATTATAGTTAATTAATTAATTAAAACTTATTTAGCAAGCTTAAACTTATTTATTTGCGACTTTTCCATTCGTTTTATTAGATTATAGTTAATTAATTAATTTAAACTTATTTAGCAAGCTTAAACTTATTTATTTGAGACTTTTCCATTCGTTTTATTAGATTATAGTTAATTAATTAATTAAAACTTATTTAGCAAGCTTAGACTTATTTATTTGTGACTTTTCCATTCGTTTTTTATTAGATTATAGTTAATTAATTAATTTAAACTTATTTAGCAAGCTTAAACTTATTTATTTGAGACTTTTCCATTCGTTTTTTATTAGATTATAGTTAATTAATTAATTTAAACTTATTTAGCAAGCTTAAACTTATTTATTTGAGACTTTTCCATTCGTTTTTTTAATAGATTATAGTGAATAAATTTGTTTAAACTTATTTAGCAAGCAGCTGTGAGCTCTGATGACCCAGCCCTTGACTCGGCTGCCACGACCATTCAGAGCAAGTATCGGCAGTTCAAGGCCAAGGGCTCGGCTGATCAACTGCGTAGAGAACAGGCTGCCACGAGGATACAGGCTGGCTTCAGAGGTCACCTAGCCAGAAAATCTACCACTGCGCTCAAGTCTGTTAAAAATACAATCTTGCTAGATTTACATTCTTATATAGATTCTTAATAATAATAATAATAATAATAATAATAATAATAATAATAGTAATAATAATAGTAATATTAATATTAATATTAATATTAATGATTATAATAATAATAATAATAATAATAATAGTAATAATACCTATGAACTGGACACGGGAAATGTGAGTGCACTGACGGGTCATGAGGACGCTGTGCAGTGTGTCACATTTGACAGGAACGGGGAATTGCTCGTGTCAGGTGGAATCGATCTCTCTGTCAGGATCTGGACTTAAGCAGCTTCCTCGCGTCAGTGATGGACGAGGATATGAGCGTTAAATCCACATTAGCCATTCAATATTCATGTGTTATTCATTATTCAGTGAACTATTGAGTCTTTGAGAATAGATTTTAAAATATATTATAACTTAAATAAATAATAATAATAAAAATAATAATAATAATAATAATAATGATATTAATAATAATAGTAATGATAATAATAATAATAGCAATAATAATAATAATAATAATCATCATCATAATAAAGGTTTAACGTCCGTATCCTCATCCAGGGATGATGTCAGGTACGTTACCCACAGCACACATCACTACAGATCAATTGACCCAGACCAATCTGCAAAAGTTATGCTGGGGCATTATAGGCAGTTATGTAGTTATATAGTTATATAGGCAGCGCACTAAGTCTGAGCTATATAACTGGCTGCGGCCAGTGGCGTTGTCGGTAAGATACTCGACCGTGGATGAGTATGTTCGGGGTTCAAATCCTGGTCTCTCCCGTCACTGACATCGCTTTCGTGTGAGGAAACTGACGTTAACATTAGTTTTTTAGCTTTAAGAAGATAGAGAGAGATTATAAATGATAGATATCAACATGAATGAGCAGTAATTATAATGTATGCTTTAATCTTCAGGGCTAACAGAAACTTAGTTTATATTGTTAACAATATTTACTTCTACACATATTAAAGACTCATGGAAGTGGTAACATTCGCCTATTTCTAGAAATTTGTTCAGCTCTGAACGCTACTTTTTTGATTCTCCGCAAAAGCTTACACCTGAATTAGTGTGTTCCAGTAATGATTGATCTGCTCCGCTCCTGTTCCGCTTTTTTACAAACGGAAAAGGTTTTTGCTTAATGATTCACAAAGTGCGCTTCCATTATTTCAGAATCAAGGTATGCGCGTAGTTTCTGTGATGACGTTGATTGATTTCTTGTTATTGAACTATTGCCTGCTATTCACTATAACGATATCTATCCCTTCCACTTAAATTTCAAATTACAGTTATTATATAGTATACAATGGCAATTGCAATTAGTAAACTTTACAGAAGTACAGCCACTACTATAAAATTTAGACGAATCGCTACATATGGCTTACCTGTAGATTGATATGCAATATACATATATATGATATGATCTAATGAAATGATATTTAATTACTTTCTTAAGATTTTAATGTTTATGACAACTTAGAACTTGATCGCATTTGACTTTCTGCGTGAATTCAATGTTTGACTCTTTGTAGTAAAGCTTGTTGTCAATCTATCTACTAGCATTTTTATAATTGTCTAACTTTTAAATTTGATTATTTTAGGCATATCTTTCTCTGGGTCGCATAATTTTAATTTTATGTATTTTTCGTTATTTTTATTAGAGAAACGCAATTTGAGAAAGCAGCACACGAAGACGAAGCCACCGAGAAAGAGCTAAGAGAACTAATGTCAGACGATGACATAAATGAACCGGTTGAAACTGGTCGCAAATCAGAAATCAGCAACTATGAACCAGAACAAATCGGCCGTCAATCTGACGAAAACCGGAATGAACCGGATGAAACCGGTATCGACAGAGGCGCTAGCCGGAATGAGCTGGATGAAACCGCTGTTGACAGAAGCGATAGCGGAAGAGAAATGGTTGAAACTGGTCGTGCGGCCGCTGTAACTCGCATACAAGCCGGTGTGAGGGGCCATCAGGTTAGGAAGCAGCTGCGTGCCGCATCCCCGGGCGCATCGGTTGAGAGTCTCCGAGGACGAGAGGTAAGACGCACTGGTCGTAACTCTAACGTGGTGAAGTCGCAAATCTATTATTCATAGCCGACGATTTGTTTAGCTTCTGATCTGTCAGAAATTTCAAAATAAATCTACTCTTAACTCACTCAGCAGAAATGTGCACTTACCCTTGAAATGTGTCAGAGATTCATGTAAACGCTCTTTCTCTTTCCTTCTCCCTCCGTCACTCTCTCTCTCTCTCTCTTTCTCTCTCCCTCTGTGTATCTCTCTGATGTTATTTCCGTCAAATGACCCAGTGGCAGATATACGGAAAGCGATCTTTCTTTTTCTTTCTATTTATCTGTATATTGTTCTGTCAAATAGTTGATACAAGACACGCGTTTATATCAAAAAAGCTGTTTCACTTTTACTATTACAAGCTCTGAGGGTAATGAATTGCTGACATCTCGCAAATGCTAGAATTACTGAATACGGAACATCATAGTATTGTACTGTAGTCTTCTATACTGTTATTGTATACTTCATGTTCTTAATAAGAACATGAAGTATACAATACTTCATGTTCTTATTAATAAGAGATCTATCTTGAGCTCAGAATATTTATTTCTATTCAAATGGATTTAATACGACTTAGGCCTATATACTTTTTATTGATACCGCCAGGTTATGATGAGGTTTCTGATTGTTGATTAGCTACAGTATTTAAGAAAATTTGTTTAATAATCAAAAATATTAATATATCTAATGAACCCAGTAATTGTTTCAAAGTTATTTCTCAACTAAGAAATAAATTAGGAACACATGATGATATTCTTTTAGAAATACGAGCTCAACATTTGAAAAAGTTAAGCTGGCAACATTTTAACATTTTAATTTTGTTTAACATTTGCCTTAGAAAGCGAGACTTTAACAATATTCTAACTTTAACAATATTTTAACAGAAGCTCCACCACTAGCTTCGAACCAATTTTACATTTTCAGTTACATCTTTGCTCACTATACACAATCTAGCTACGTGAATAGTGAATCACTTTGTATTCTCACTATGAACTGAAGAACTTTTGAATAAGAAAAATTTAAAAAACTTCTTAAGGCTGGAAATAGCGCGTTTAAATTAAAACACGGAAGCGGCGGAACAAACGATTCCGCATCCCTCGAGAGCCGTATTTACTCCTACAAGTCGTCTACGCGTTGACGTATTGCCCTGTGACGAGTATGATATATAAAATCGCCGGTACTTTCGGGCTCGAGGCGTCGTTCTCGTGGCTGTGACGAGAGCAGGTGCAGGAGTTAAAAGGTTTTGCCGTTAGGCGTGGACACCTCGTTAACGCTAGACAGACTCAGGGTTGATTTAGAGATAGACAGGGTCGAGATTGAGGTCATGAATTTGAGGAGGCTAATTGGGGAGGGAAGCTAAATAGAAGGGTGGGTCTTATTTCCAGTCACTATATATTTATTTATTTATTGGGAAGTGTAGTATCTGTGTCAACTATAGCGCAATGGTTAGCGCGCTCGAGGCCAAGTTGAGAGGTCCGAGGTTCCCGGTGGTTCACGAATTTTACTACACTTCTTAATTCTCTGTGTCATATGAGCATTAGGTAAACGGAGGTATATTAATATTGGTGACGTCCCTGCATAGTTTCCCCGACTCCATTTAATCCATGACTCGGGTCATATTCGGCTCTAGTAGCCAACCCTTAACCTAACCTAATTGTAAGTGGTGGAAAGTATAAGTGGTCCATTAAAAGTCCTTTATAATGGGGAAAGTCTATTAAATGAGGACATAGAAGGAAGAATGGAAGGAAAAAGAGGCAGAGGCAGGTCGAGATTAGGTATGTTAGATGATTTAAAGATCCACTCATATATGGAAATGAAGAAGCCGGAAGACAGAGAAGAGTGGAGGCGTTATGTACCATGGACCTGCCAGTAGGCAGTGCACTAAGAGAGAAAGAAGTGGTTGAAAATTGGAGCTGAACACAGAATCTAGGGGGCTCAGCCCTCCCTAGCCCCCCAAATAGTCCCTTCGCTGGAGATAGAAATGCCCGGTGTCCATTTGTCTTCAAATCCATTTCCTATTCCGTCTCTTTCGATTCTAAAAAACTAGAAAAACCGCTGTTTCAAGTGGACTGGGGGATTAGCAAGCCTGAATCAAAAACTATGTCTTGAATCTAAAGTTGTCAGCATCATCTTCTCTTAAATTCCAGTTTAACCAGGGTCGGGATGCGAATAAACTTTATTCATAGGTTTTATGTTTTGTAGCGATTTCTTGAGCCTAGCGCTCGCCAACCGAATGCTCTTTCTGGTGTTGGTTGACCTAGTGCTGTTTTATCTATTAGCCGTATTGCGGCGCTGTGTTTGAAAATTGTTCTGCGAAAGTGAAATCATAGCTTTCATATAATTCGATTTAAAATTCTCGGCATTTAACAAATTTGTATGAATATCGTTAGTTTTTATTTTCTCATTCTGTAAAAGTAATAAAATGTAAACACCTTCCTTTAGATTAATAAAAACTTCAAACCAAAATCCCAACCTACTAGATTGCTTAATGGCGTCTCACCCCCTCACGCTACGAAACATTCATGCTGCTTTACTTTTGATCAACCGTTAGAGGAGCGGAATAAAAAATGTCGTATTCGTTGACTCTATCGAAGTTCACGAAACAGCCACTAATAGAACGGGTTAAAAGATGTAACTGTTAGTAAGCAGTAGTTCTTATTCTTTGACATACTAGAAAATCTTAATAGTATAGGGAAAACGTCATAAGGTTTTAAATGACAGATCCTGAGGTGAATTGAACCCTCGTGGGTTCGAATCCCAGCCGCGCTGATCTGAGAGTAAATCTCGGACATTCACTGGACTGGTTACGGGGAAAATGGACTAAATTGCCTATAGGTTTAAAGATGTGGTATAAAATTAATTAATTTTATTTTACTTCACCAATTCAACGGTAGACACATATAAAAGACAAAATTACAAAGCTATCAAGTGAATAAGAACAAGTAACAAGTAAAAGTGATAGATATCAACATGGTTGATCATTTCACTACAATCTGTGTTTTAATTTTTTTTACTTTTTACTTGAGCGTTCATTTGAGATCGTAACCTGTTTAGTGTTACTCAACATCTGAGCTAGTATCTTCTGATCGACTTTAAGAAAACACGTGCAGTTCTTGTTGGACACCTAAGCACTACCGAGGTTTCTCGGACTGAGCTGCAGCTCTTTCTGATATCAGAGTTGATGCAGGTTGACGAGACCTTGTGGAAAAGGAAGCCATGAATAAAGTATTAGCACCCGTCATATGCAGTTGTTTGTGGCTTCCACTCAGAGTTACGACCACGTCAACAAGGGCCTCAGTTCTGAGTCCCTGATGGTCGTGTTAGATGGAGATTTTATTCCTATATGAAAGCGGATATAACTTCAAAAACTCTATTTTCTTCTCTGGCCCTAGAATTATTCCCGCGTAAGCAGTAAAAATGTCGTATTGAAATCTATAAAAAACACAGAATCTGTTCAGCAGGCTGTTTGATTCAATACGAGGAATTTGTGAATAGACCAGCCGAATATTGATTGTGATGAAAGAGATGACTATTTAAAAAATGTATTGCTTGATTCATTTATTATTATGAAAATTTTAATGCATGACGAGTCCTATTTATCTTTATCTAGAAGCTTAGTAAATTAAACTAAATTAATTTTATTTTATTTTAATTTAAAGTTAAGACCTGAGACATCTGACAAAATCTAATTTAGGTACTTTTTATTCGCTCTTCCTTATCTGAAACAGCTTTGTGCTTACTAATTAAATGTACGTCTGAGTAAAATTGCATTGATTTGATATCCCTCATTCTTTCTTCATTTCTGTAATCTATTAATCAATTCAAATATATATCTCATCAACGGGTTTATTATATGTAAGGGTATTGTTGTCTAATATTGATAATTACAATCTTGTTTATAACCTTGGTCATGTTTCTGAATATCGTATTTTTCTATTTTTTCTGAACTTTTTGTCACTATGCCTTATTTAAAGCACCATCCGATGAAGTCTTTTATCAATTTTCAATCAGAATCCGATAAGGTCTTTTATCAATTTTTTACCTTGCAAGTGATAGATTACCTGGTTGACTTGGAATGTTTGGGTCACTTGCAAATAGTTTTAAAATCACGTCCAAATATAGAATTATTTTTATTTTGCTTATTTTATAATCTCGCTAATAGAAATTTGCAAATAGCTTAACGTGTAAAGTGTAAAATAATGCGTTATAATTGTATTATAGTGTACTCAAGCAATTTTATTTTATTGGAAATGAACAATTACATTGTACCTGTAATTTATTAACTAAACTGTACTCTAGGCGGTTTAAATGTAGAATATGAGTAGAACATACTGGGTGTTAGGAAGAAATGTTGTAAAATAGTTACAAATAATTACAATATATTTTAAAAAATACAAATATATGAATGGTTCAATTTAATTGTTTTGTACTTGTATATTTGTACTTGTATATTTAACCCTTATCAACATCTTTGACGGTTTTTTGCTTACAGACACTTTCGTGGTTTATAATAATAATAATAATAATAATAAGGGTCTTGCAGTTTCTGATATAAGGAATAGGATCAGGAATCGGAGCTGCGACTCTGGTTCGGCTAGACAGAGTTCTCCTCCCACTGCTGCTCCCAATTCTGCTAACTTATCTCCCAATTCATTTTCCTCTCAGCCGCTCATTCTTGAACATCCCTGCTTATCGCGACCAACAATAAAACACATTCCCAAATCAGCCAGACCTGCTTGTTCAGCAGCCTTGATTGATGCCTTCCGTAAGATCGAAAGCGATCCCTCAGTTTTATCATACTGGTCAGATTTGTTGCTTTTCGCATCTTCGGTTTTGCAAGTCCCTGCTCGCACAGGTAAAAGGCATAATCTAAGCTCTTTAATTAAGAAAAGGTTGGAGGGCCTAGGTACTAGTGCTCCCACTGAGCCGGTCGTAGAAAGAATTAAAAGAGCTCATCATTCTCATGACTCCCGTGCCTCAGCAGTCAGGTCCAAAATGGAAGATGGAAATGTTTCGGCAGCTGTGCGCATCCTCTGTTCAGACGAAAGCCCAGCGCAATGCACCATAAACACTTTCAATATCCTGAAGGCCAAGCACCCACCCACAGCTAGTAGCAGTATAATGGCACCCCTTCCGGACTCAATGGCGACTCCGCCCATTCAAGTCTCAGAGCAGGATGTTGTCAAAGCTGTACGTAGCTTTCCAGCAGGCTCAGCAGGTGGTCCTGATGGCCTTCGCCCTCAGCATCTTCTGGAGCTTGTGACTTGTAGAGAGTCGGCTGGGACATTTTTGACCGCTTTGACTTCTTTCGTGAATCTCCTTCTTAGAGGTGCTTGCCCCCCTGAGGTCCAACCGGTGCTGTTTGGTGGTAAACTCTTCGCACTCAATAAGAAATCTGGCGGCATTCGCCCCATTGCAGTGGGTTACACTTGGCGTCGTTTAGCCGCTAAATGCGCAAATCGCTATGCAGTATCTGCTCTCAGCGAATACTTGAGCCCAATTCAACTTGGAGCTGGTATTCCAGGTGGCTGTGAGGCAGCTGTTCACGCTACTCGCCGTTTCGCTGAGTCAATGCCAGCTGATCACTTCGTGGTAAAGCTAGACTTCTGTAATGCTTTTAATTGCTTGAGTAGATCACGAATGCTCAGCGAAATACATCACAGGATACCAGAGCTGTATAGTTTCTGCCATCTAGCTTACTCAAGCCCTTCGTGGTTGAAGTTCGGAGACTGGTGCATTGAGTCACAGGAAGGAGTCCAACAAGGGGATCCCTTAGGGCCCATGCTGTTTTGCCTGACTATTCACCCTCTCCTTACTTCTCTCTCTAGCGATCTCACGGTGGGATACCTAGATGACATTACTCTAGGTGGTTGCGAGTCGTCGATTGCAAATGATGTACAAACTATCATCGACAGAGGCCAAGAATTTGGGCTTCAGTTGAATCGCACCAAGTGCGAAGTCATATCATCAGTTTGCAAATCTCCGGTCAACTCAGTTTTGTCATCATTTGTGCCAATGTGCCTATCCCATAGTTCTCTACTCGGCGCGCCACTCTCTGGAGAAGAAGCTACTACCCCCGCTTTATCCAGTCGCCTTGAAGACCTCAAACGTACAGCATCGCGCTTGAAGTCGCTAGCCGCTCATGATGCTTTAACAATCCTTCGCTTTTCTTTAAGTGCACCTAAACTTATGCACGTTCTGCGCTCTAGTCCGAGCTTCCCTAATCCGCGGCTTTTAGACTACGACGAGGCTCTTAGGCAATGCTTGTGCGCCGTTATCAACGCAGATTTGTCTGTTTTGCAGTGGCATCAAGCCAGTCTACCGGTGAGCATGGGTGGTCTTGGAATTCGTCTTGTTTCCCATATCGCGCCTTCAGCCTTTTTGGCATCAGCGATGGGAACGAGGCAGTTGCAAGACGCCATCCTTCATAAGTGCTCCCTTTCTGCCGATAGTTCCATTGACGTTGCGTTGTCAGTTGGGTCCAAAAGCCTCACCTCCAGTGCTCCACCTTCTACCTCAGTCAGTAGCCAGAAATCATGGGACCGTCCTATAGTGGATCGGATTTATAACCGTCTGTTAGAATCCCAGTCCAATGCAGTAGACAGAGCACGACTCCTAGCTGTGTCAACCAAAAGAAGCAGCGACTGGCTTCACGCTCTCCCTGTTGCTTCTTGTGGGCTATTTTTAGACAATGAGGCGATTCGAGTAGCTGTTAGTTTCCGTTTAGGTGCGAAAACTTGCGAGCCTCACATGTGCCCCTGCGGTCATGAAGTCGACGCTTTAGGTCTCCACGGCCTCTCCTGCAAACGAAGCTCAGGTAGAATGTCTCGCCATCACAATTTAAATGACATAATATGGCGAGCACTTTCGAGAGCAGGCATCCCTTCCTCTAAGGAACCAAGTGGGTTGTCCAGATCAGACGGCAAGCGTCCGGACGGCATGACTTTAGTGCCCTGGTACAACGGTAAATGTGCCGTTTGGGACGTCACGGTCATTGACACTATGGCAAACTCCTACCTGAATACGACTTCAGTCACAGCCGGTGGTGCTGCTGTTCATGCCGCCTCTAGGAAGTTTGATAAATACCGTGATCTGTCCTTAGGATATGAAGTTGTTCCGGTGGCCATTGAAACCATGGGCCCGATGAATCCCGAAGGAGTTGACTTTATTAATGGCATAGGCAGACTTATTGCAGAGCAAACCGTCGATAAGCGAGAGACATCTTTTCTTTGGCAAAGGCTTTCCATGACTTTGCAAAGATTTAATGCAGTCTGCTTCAGCAATTCTTTTAAGCCGATTGATGACCTCGAGTAGCCGGGCGGCGATTCAGCACGTATTGCTTGAATCGTTTTTATCAAACCCCAGGTTCTTTACACCGGGGTAAAAAAAAAAAAATAATAATAATAGTAATAATAATAATAACATTAATAATAATAATGATGTCCGGACTGAAGGCATTTTTAAACATTAGTATAAAACACATGTTATAACCTAAAGTAAGAAAATTAAATGTTATTTTTCTTCCTTTTCCATTATGCCCACTATTGGAAGGACGCCCACAGCACAGTATCAAGCGATACCCCGTTCAGTCTGCTGAACAGCTTCGATGGAGAAATGTCCACAGCCTTTATGTCAGACCCTACTGCTTCCACTGATATAATCAACAACACAGAATCTTGTAGAGATGCAATTGAAGACAAAGATTCTGAGTCGATAACGAAGAAAAATATTACCGGTTCCACTACTATTTGTACCAATACTACTTGTACCACTACGGCTTGTGCCACTACTACTTATGACACTACTACGTGTGCCACTACTGCTGAAGCTGAAGTGGTAGATATAGATTTGACAGATCCAGAAGTGGAAAAGGCTGCCTTTCTCATTGGATCAAAGTTCAAGGGGTTAAAACTTCGAAAGGCACAATCTAGTCCAGCTTCTACGATTGTGAAGACATCACAATCATCTACAACAAATGTTCCTTGTGATACCTTACATGAAGAACTAAAGGAAACTGGTAAAATAATTGAACAGGGTATTTGTGAAGCTTCCTCAGAGTTAGTTATCACAGCAAACACTGAATCTTCTACCAGTAAAACTGAGTCAGATCATGTAATACCACCAAAGGAAAGCAGTGCCGAAGAGGTTGTTGATATAGATTTGACAGATCCAGAAGTGGAAAAGGCTGCCTTTCTCATTGGCTCGAAATTTAAAGGATTGAAGCTTCGAAAAGCGCAATCGAGTCCAACTTCTACAATAGTGAAGAAATTATCGCAATCATCTGTGGCAAATGTTTCATGTGACACCTTAAGAGAAGAACCGAAAGAAACTGGTAAAATATGCGAAAAGGGTATTAGTGAAGTTTCTTCGAAGTTAGTTAACACAACAAACTCTGAATCTTGTAGCAGTAAAACTGAGTCAGATGATGTAGTATCAGCAAAGGAAAGCAGTTCCGACGAGGTTGTAGATATAGATTTGACTGATCCAGAAGTGGAAAAGGCTGCCTTTCTCATTGGATCAAAATTTAAAGGATTAAAACTTCGAAAAGCGCAATCAAGTCCAACTTCAACACTAGTGAAGACATCACAATCAGCTGTAACAAATCCTTCTTTTGTGACATTATCGGAAGGAATGATAGAAAAATCAGGAGAACCATTAGAAGGAAATATCAAAGAAATTCACTTGAAGTTAGATAAAACAGTTGCTGAAGAGAACTATAAGAAAGATTGCAGTTTAAACGAGTCGGATAAGAAGTCCACCAAAACTGTCAATAATTCAATGACAGCAGTTTCTGTTGCAAAAAAGGAGGAGGAAAATTCATCGACCTCTGCAGTCGACAAAATTAAGGAAGTCCAAGACGAAATTATTGACATAGATCTGAAGGATCCGGAGGTTGAAAAGGTGGCCATTTTAATTCAGTCGGGATTTAAAGGATTAAAACTGAGGAAGGCCAAATCTCAACCTGTAAAAGTGGCTGACTCCCTGATCAATAGAGAATCAGAATTATCTGATTGTTCTACCAAACATTCCTTAGAAGCTCGCAATGAATTCAGCGATAAGGTTGGCAGCGTCACTGCAGCAGATTCACTTAATATGGTTACAAATGAAGATACGCATGACAGTGTTAAAGGGACAACACAAAGAACATCTAATAAACAGAGTGGTATGGAAACTGATCCAGATAATGTATTATTAAATGCTTCACTGATACAGAAAGCAGCAACTAACGATATTGAAGATTCTGAGCTAGACAACGCTGTGGCTGAACAAACCAGTGGCAGTGATAGTAATGGCAATATCTCCAGTGCTAAAGAAACGCGTTTCGATTGCGAACAGTGCCGGGAGGTAAATCCAGATTTCACTTCTGACAGCACTCCACAAGTAAATCATGAAAATGTGATAACGAAGCATGACAACGAAAGGACTCTAAACAAGGCTGTTGAAGAGATGATTGATGATGTCATTGATATAGATCTAAAGGATCCTGAAGTGGATATGGCAGCTTTACTAATACAGTCAAACTTCAAAGGACTGAAGTTCAGAAAAGCAAAATCCCAACCCGCTTGTCCAACCGAGGCCGCTGTAGATTTGAATTCAAATCTCGCAGCCGATATGCAGTCTAACAAGAAAGAAAGGGACCCAGAACTGGCTGAGGTAGACAGTATTAATGCTATGGCTAGTAGTATCCCTGGTACCGAGGATGAAATCATAGATATTGACCTCACTGATCCGGAAGTTAAAAAGGCAGCTGCGTTAATACAGTCGAATTTCAAAGGCCTGAAGCTGCGCAAAGTTCAGTCGTCTCCTGCTAATCCTGTAGAAAACTCCCCAGTAGGTTTGAGATCTGAACGTGAAAGGAGCGAAGCCATTCCTTCTGTGTCATCGAAGGCTGGCACATCATCTACCGCTGGTGCTAAGGTTGATGATCTTAAAGCTGACGAATCGCGAGTAGCGGGTGAAATGGAAGATGGAAAGATGGAGCAGATTGAAGGTTATATTCCAAGGCGGTCATCAGTCAAATCTAGAATACAATTGTTTGAGTCGTTAGCTGAGTCACCTGCGAGTTCTCCACGAAATTCTGATTTACATCGAAGCAGTTCAAACAGAAGTTCGATGTCGGAGTCGGGAACTCATAAACCGAAGGTGGAAAATAATATCATCAAGGTAATGCGTGAAGCTGATGTTAATCAAGAACCGTCGCCGGATGTTATCAGTCATGAAGGAAAAACAGAAAGGAACCTGAGTTCAATTGGGGACCATCTGAAGAACAACGAACCTTCGTTGATTGAATATAATTCCAAAGAAGAAACACCATTATCTACACGAGACTCAAATGTTGAAATAGGCGGAAGCGAAAGAAAGGAGAAATCGATGAAGAAGGAATATTCTGGCGAACAGTCTGCCCCTTGCACTCCCTCTGGCTCTGAGGAGAGTAGATGTAGCTCAGTGGTTACCGTGCTCGCTTCCAATGAGCCTGATGAAGTGGTTGACATTGACCTAGATGACCCCGAAGTGTCAAAGGCTGCCATCTTAATCCAGTCTGGCTTCAAGAATCTGAAGAAGAGGAAAACCTCTGAATTGCATAAAAAGATGTCAAACGAAGGAGCAATAAACAAAAGTGAAATTGTTGTAGAGTTCGGTGCAAGTGCCGAGCTGTCACGTGACCATAGAGCTGTAGTTTCTTCTAATAGAGCAAAAGAATTAGGCCCCACTACTGATTCTGTACTTGTGACGGCTGCCTTGATAGTTGATCAGAGTGGGGACAGAGCATCGAGTGACGTGGTGAGCCTGGGTACTGGTCAGGGGAACTATGATGTTATAAATGTAGGTATTCGTAGAGAGAGCAATGGAAGACAAGTAAGATTTGGTGTTAGATGTCATTGCACGCTTTGTAGTTGCATGCACATAGGAAATTATAAGCATGACTGTATTTCACTTCAACGTGTAGTCATTGTAAATCACTGAAAATCAAAAATTCATACATACAAAATTTAGATATATAAAAAATACGTAAAAAATGTAGTCATGTGAAAATCACGTGGTATATCTTTTTCATTGCTAGAATATCCAAAGACGTGTCTTATGGCAATTAGTGATTTCGACCGTGGAATTGCTCGATCATTGATTTTCTGTAATGAAACTGCTTCATAAGATTGAATTAAATTTTGATGAACTAGGCCTAGATGTTAAAGACTATCGCTTTTATTCTTACATCAAGCTAGAGTGGTTATTTTGATTTAAACCGTTCTAATACAAATTTGATCAATATTAAATTTTAAGCATTAATCGTAATCTTTAATAAAAACTAAACCCAAAGCAACGTAACAAAGGGCATTCGGTTGGTGAGCGCCTAGACTCCAGAAATTGCTACAAAAATTTTAACGATTGGATTCATGAAAAATAGGGGATCGATGATATGGTGTGGGACAGAGAGGACTGGAGAAAGTATATTCGTATCCCGACCCTGGTTAAACTGGGATTTTAGGGAAGATGATGATGGGTATTAAACTTAAACATTGCATTATTACAATATGCTAGAAGAATATCAAGTTTGCATTGTGTCCTTCACTTCACTTTATTATTATTATGTCCTTCACTTGCTTTCATTTTGTTAATATTATTTACTACTTTCTAATATGACGAATGCTATAAAGGATTGGAATGACGTAGAAGCATGTGAACTCACCATATCTTTAGTCACTGTTGTCGCATGAAATCGTTGAATTTGCAGGTTTAATGTGTTTCAGTGTTGTATTACGCTATAGATACAGCATAATATTGTAGAATACATGTATATGTTGTATTTGTTTTTCACGTGCACGCAATACCTATGCCTACCACGTACATACTTAACCTCGACAATCTATTGCATGTTGTCACTTTTTTGTCACTGGCTGGAGCCAGTGGCCAAGTCGGTAAGACACTCGACCGCGGATCAGTATGTGCGGGGTTCAAATCCTGGACTCTCCCGTCACTGACATCGCTTTCGAGTGGGGAAACTGACGTTAACCTTAGCTTTACCAGCTTTGCTTTTTTCACAGAATTATTTGGCAATCACTCTTGTTCTTAATTTCTTAGTTTTGTCGTTATAAAGAGAGATAGTTTTTAGAGTTGTCGAATACATATCACACTGCAACTTATTGAATGTTCAATTACTATAATGAATATTTGTATATCTTGTATAAATTTTAGCATAAAATAGAGATATTTTCACGACATATTTTTAATTCAAACAGCTTTGGAGAAAAAAATCCCAGGGTGACGGAAGGTTATTCTTAAATCAGCACCGGCTGCAATTGAAGCGCCATCAAAAGGCAGCGAGTACTAATACTCATGGAGAGGAAGGAGGAAATGGGCCTTAAACAAGCATCTGTGCTTCGTGACCCAATGTGCTGTTATGTTATATTTATTAATACGATCATTGTTAATAGGGTTTATATGTAGTGTATATTAATGACATTTGACTCAAGCAAGGATTTGGTTAGCTCAGTTGACATATCGCATTAGCAGAAGTCAAGGGACGGTTGTAGAAGGTTGGCTCATGTCAAAGAATTGCCGAGTAATGACTCGTTGCTATGGTAACCCTCCCGAAGCAGTGACATCGTGTTTCAGATATGATGGTAAATTTGGCTAAAGCTTCGACAATTGGTGTGTGCTGGTACTGAATGCTAAAATTCCTACAGCAATTCGGGGTATCATTTAGAAAATTACCTCACTTTCAATCTCGGCGTGTTATGGCGAAATTGCAAGTCAAGAGAAAATACGATTTGATGATTGCAACTTTTAATGCAGTTATTTCGATGCCATGATGGTGTTAGGCTACGTTTTTCTTTGGCTGATATTTCAATTATTTTTGTTATATTGGATTGTATAGGCCTAGATGGGCTCCATCGACTTTTATACTCTGAACGTACTCTATCCAATAACTTCATCAACACGAGATAATCTATTTTAGGAGTATTTTAAGTTATTTAGGATCATTTTGAGTTATTTTATTAGCATTTTGAGTTATTTTATGAGCATTTAAAAGCTGGTAAAAGCTAAGGTTAACGTCAGTTTTCTCACTCGAAAGCGATGTCAGTGAAGGGCGAGCCCAGGATTTGAATCCGCATCAACTGATCCGCGGTCGAGTATCTTACCGACTTCGCCGCTGGCTCCTTTGGGATGCTTTGGTGGGCTGCTTTAGGGGCTTCTAGAGTTATTTAAGAGCATTGTGAGTTAGTTTAGGAGCACTTTGAATTATTTCAGGAGCTACTAACGCCATCTAGTTGGTTACCTTAAAATTATAATTGAAGAATTACAAGTTGCATGATAACACAACAAGTGTTATTATGCAAATTTTAATATAATCTCGAACACATTAATCTACGTAGAACTGTAAAAGTTACAACTGTGAGATCGCTAAATTACGTTTCAGGACGTTCCATCACCCGGAAGTGACGGATCCGAACATTCCGTCAGTCCACGAAGTTCTGCTCATTCCGGAAAATCATCCGGAGCCTCCAGCAGACACTCAGCTACACCCAGGAGTGGAGTCGACGACGAGGACGCTATGGCTTCCCACATGGATGAAGAGACCAAGAGTGAGACTGCTGAAGTGAAGGACAACGCTATGGGGTCTGAGGTAGTATTTCTATAAATTCAGTAGTATAAGAATGGCCGAGAATGACTGGACTGGTTTGCTAAAAGGAGTAATTGAAGGAAAAATTGAAGGAAAAAGGTTAGAGGAAAACTGAGACTTGGGATGCTGGATGATTCGATAACTAATTCATGTGTTGATGTGAAGAGAAAAGCAGAGAATAGAAACATGTGGAGAAATATGGCATATATCTGCCAGTAGGCAGTGCACTAAGAGAGATAGAGAGAGTGAGAGCTGTACGCATGTGATATTATTTTTAGCCTACAAGTGAATAAAAGCTGGTAAAGTTAATGTTAATGTCGGTTTCCTCACTCGAAAGCGAGGTCAGTTACAGGTGAGCCCAGGATTTGAACCCCGCACATACTGATCCGCCGTCGAATATCTTATCGACTCTCTCTCTCTCTCCCTCTCTCTCTCACTCTCTTTCTCTCTTGTCACTGGCTCCAGCCAGTGAATTATACTGACTGATCGAATGTTTTTTAACTGACTAAGGGATTTATTTATAAAATTGCTGATTGATTTGTATTATTCTGTAGAAGGAAGGGCCTACATCAGGCGTTGAAGATGAAGATCTAGAAGAGAGGAAGACAAAGGCTGCTGTGAAGATCCAGGCTGGATATCGAGGCATGAAGACTCGACGCAGTATCGTACCCAGTGACCTCAGCCCACAGGCCGAGCCCCAATCCGCTGTGGCCTTTGACGAGGATTTAGAAAAAGTATAATTCTTTTAAAAATATTTTAATGGTTAATTGCAATTTATATTGTAGCATTCTTCTTAGACTGGCGTTTTAAAATATATTTACTGATCGATATGATTATGATAGGTAGATGATGATGATGATGATGATGATGATATGATGATTATGATGATGATGAGGATAGGTAGATGATGATGATGATAATGATGATGATGATGATGATGATGGGGATGATGATAAATAATCTAATGTTAACGTCAGTTTCCTCACTAGAAAGCGATGTCAGTGACGGGCGAGCCCAGGATTTGAACCGCGCATATCCTGATCCGCGGTCAAATATCTTTCTGACATCGCCACTGGCTCCTGCCTGATGATAACATTTTAGATATGTAATATAAATGGAAATGGCGTGAAATAATTCTAGTATTTACTGTATATTATATTTATATATTACATTTTAAACTAAGCATCTTGTGAATAAAAAGTGGCGATTTTATCATCAAACTCTGAAATTCTAGCAAGGCCTGCTGCTATGCTTTTAATGAGAATGCAATAAATTATTTTTCTAACAGCGTGAATTTTCCACAAAAATAAAATTAAAAATGAAACTATTTCCATAAAATAGTTTCATTTTTACATACAGATCTGTCGAAAATTATATATATAAATATATATATATATATTATATATATATAAATATACAGTATATACATATATATATATATATATATATATATATATATGTGTGTGTGTGTGTGTGTGTGTGTGTGTGTGTGTGTGTGTGTATATACAGTCATGGCCAAAAGTATAAGGACAGTAGCAGAGTTATGAACATTATTCGGTGTCCCTTTACGTTTGGCCTGAACTGTATATATAAAATATTTAGATCAAAACATCTGTATAGAAATAAAACTATTTAAATTAAATCAAGTTGCAAATTTATTCAGAAAATCTGTTAAATCTAACTAGGACATAGTATGACGTGAGTTAGGCGATACAGTATGATATTAATAAGTATTTTATTATTGTTATTTTATTATATTTTATGGTAGGCAGCTGCTCTTACGCGAGGCAGCATTGATGAACAGGCAGCATCACCTAGAGCAGCCGATCAACAAGAAGAACATGAAGAACTCGGGCATACCAGCAGTGACGAAAAACTGAGAGCAGCTAATAAAATACAGGCAGGATTTAGAGGATATCAAACCAGAAAGATTCTAAAGGAAAGAGCAGAATTTGAAAGTGACGAAGAAAAAGATGAAGTAAATTTGAAGAAGAACGATGTTGACCAGGAAATGGAAGAATCTTCCGCTGATGTTCAGACGCAAGATAACGCAGATGATAAAATGGTTGAACCAGTTTCCAATTCCCCGGTGAAAGAAGAAGAAGGCGTCATGGAAGAAAACGAAGAGACCAGGACACCAAGAGATGACGATGAAGTTGAGGAGAATCAAATGGATTCACGTCATCTGGCGGCGACAAGGATTCAAGCTGGAGCGAGAGGAATGAAAGTGAGAAGAGAGTTTAACCAGAGAGTGGCTGATGAAGGATCTACAGGAAATCTGGAGGAGGAACAACAGCCAGCCAGTGCCAGGGAATTGGATTGCTCCAGAAGTGGAGAAATCTCTAAGAGAATTGTTGCCTCCGCTGACGATGATGATGATGATGCTGGTGTAGGAGCTGCGGACAACGCTGATCCAGAATCCTCTAGAAGCGTTGCAAACGAAGAGGCCTCAAGCAAACCTGGCAGCGCCCGTGTTGAAGAAGATTTTACTCAAATTTCTGAAGGTCTTCCCGAACATGATGAAACTTTTGGCAGTGCCCGGACTGGTGAAGACTCTGATAACAACCAAAAGGAAGCCAGGAATGATGAAGCAAGAGTAGCGGCTGCTGTTAAGATTCAAGCCGGCTTTCATGGTATGAAGGTCAGAAAGGAATTTGGTGGTGCTAAGTCTGCCTTGTCAGTTGGAATCGGAGAACAGGTTGTTTCAGAATTAGAAAAGGCAAATCAAGAATCTGCTGATTCTGCAACTGGTAGAACCAACGTGACATCTGCCGAATTAGAAGAAGAAGCATCGGCTTTTCGTCAAGTGAGCAAAGAGGAAAGATCAGAGAAAGATCAGGAAACTCCTACTCCTAGAAATTCAGAATCAGGTCCATATGGCAGGGACTCTAGGAACGACAGGGATTTGAACCGAGACAGTGGGGATTTGGAGGTTGACGATGCCATAATGGCAATAACAGCAGAACAATCAGATCGCCCCTCAAGTCTTCCAAGGAACGATGACGATGATGGTGATGATGATGATGCAGCCGATGACCCCCGAGACGATCCTCAAAATCTAAGAGAAGCAGAACGTCAGAATGATGCTGACGAACCTTCTGATAGTCTTGAGGCAGCGGCTTTCAGAATCCAGGCTGGATATAGAGGGTGGAAAACACGTCAGGAGCTTGGAAGGGGTGATACTCAGAAGTCTGAGGGAAAGTACGGAAGAGAGGAAGAGGATACTCAACCTAGAGAGGAGCCTGATGATGGTGCTGGCGAACACGAGGAGGACGTCGATTCATTTAATACTGAAGTTTAATAGTCACGTGCAATAACGAGGAACTGCCACCTCCATCCGTTTCTACCATCTCGATGTTTTAATGGAAAATTCTAAAGTATTTGCTTGAATATATATATATATATATATATATATATATATATATATATATATATATATATATATATATACTTGTATATATATATACACAAGTATATATATATGTATATATATATATATATATATATATATATATATATATATATATATATATATATATATATATAAATATACTCTTCACAATTTTTACTTGAACTTAAGTGAGAGACCAGGCGTAAGGTCATCCCCATTGGTTTCCACCACATGGATGTTTTATTTAAAATTCTAAATTATTTGCTTGAATATCAATATTATCTTCACAATTTTCATATATTCTTATGTCATATATTCTTTATTGTATTCTTCACAATTTTCATCCTGATGTATTTGCCACTTTTCAAGGACTTCTAGGCGAGCTTCCATCATCAAAAGCTTTTGAAAGGTTTTCTTTGAAACGATTAGAGAGGACCTGCCAGTAGGTTCTCTCTTACTCGTAACACGAATGTAAGTTGATCGCTGGATATAAGAACTCAAGGTCTCGTACGTCAAAGCTTAAGAAGGAAGCCTACTTTAACCAACGAAGCCTGTTTACAGTCATGTCGTGAGAGGAGAGTGAACGAAAGATTCCGTACTTTGATTTAAAGATTTAATTGTTGTTTAATTTTTGTGTGTAACATTTGGATGAGTTGCCATTTGAGTTAAAAGTGGGGCTCAACATCATCATCTTCTTACCTTGAATCCCAGTTTAACTAGGGTCGGGATTATAACTTTTATAGCAATTTCTGGGGCCTATGCGCTCACAACCCGAATGAACTTTATGACTGATTTGTCTGGATCTTAGTGCTTTACCGTCTTTACGACACACGCAGTCCACGGTTGGTCTATTATTCAGTATCTCGAACACAACACGGGTAAAAGTAAAGGCCATATAATTTAATTGCGATATACTAATGTATAATAGTTAACTGATTGATTGAAGTAATTAACTGACTGATTACTGTAAATATGCAGAAGAAATGGCAGTTGATAAAATGTCTTAATTGGATCACTTTTCATATGAACTTTTGTTTATTTTTAATACATTTTTATTACTTTTTAGTGTTTATAAGTAATAGAATAAGGAATGAATAATATTCACGAAATCAGTAGTTTAAAACTGATTTTTACAGAAATAAAGTTTATGTTTAAATATTAAATGATGGCTTCATTCTGCGACGAAAGCTTCGATTAAATTATTACTTATTGACGGATTATACATGATAAAAATGTAGTTATTGACCGTGGTCAGCTAGATAAGATGTATATCATATCCCTGACGGCCGTCATTCTAATTTCTACAAACTGTTTGATACCCTGCGTTTGATAACCTTTACTGCGCAGGTGCGTCATTCCCTGAGAAAACTATCCTGTTTACCCATCTTTCCAATTTATAAGTTAAATGAATAACTGTTTGCTGACACCTTTGATTTTAATTCTCTTTTTCCTTCAGTTTTTAATCTTTTTATTTAGATTTCCATTTTCGATTACTACTACTCGGTATTTGTCAGTTGTTACTGCAGCTTCTATCAATGATGTGAATTTAACGTCAAGGTCAGAAGCCCTCGGGGCTCTATTCTCTATTCAAGACTTCGCTAGGTTGTTCTATTTCGTTCTACTGCAGTTCTGTTTTTCAGTTTTATTTATAGTGCGAAAAAGCTATGTCAGCTTTCCATCTCTATTACATCGAAGGACAGTCAATGTACGATATAAAATCTGATTTTATGGCACATATTTTTATTTATTTTGAAACCAGAACACTAGGTTAAATTTTGAATATCAAATTTTGAATACATACCATTTGAAAAAGTATGTACCATTTTGAATACATAGGCCCTACCATGAAAACGTATCAGACCAACATTCCAACAAAAATATATTTTAAAGTTTGACTGAAAAGGATTAAGCTGCAAGCATTCATCGAAATTTCACAACAATACTTCACAACGATACTTCGCAACGATACTTCACATCTATACTTCACAACGATACTTCACAACGATACTTCACAACAGTACTTCACAACGATACTTCACAACAATACTTCACAACGATACTTCACTACGATACTTCACAACAATACTTCACAACGGTACTTCACAACGATACTTCACAACGATACTTCACTACGATACTTCACAACGATACTTCACATCTATACTTCACAACGATACTTCACAACGATACTTCACAATCAACTTCTAAATTCTGATTGTTTATGTTTTCATTTTGTTATATAAAATATTTACAATTAACGGGAAGATGATGATAATGTAGCTGTAGATTTTTAAGTAATATTCTCTTAACTTGCATTATCAAAGTTGAAAATTTTACCATCACTTTTCTGAGAATCTAATAGGGATTGACTGCAAGCTAACTAAAGCATATTAATCATAACAAGGTTACGCTCAAAACAGATTATTATTGGTCTACTTTTGTTAATATTTATTTACTATATTTGCCAATTAGTAAATCAACGATATTTCAACTGTAGTCTCTGCAATATAACCCATTATAACTGGGTCTTCAGCAGAGGTAGTAGTAGCTTTGATTAAAAATAGTAAACACGCATTACAGTGAAATAGACAACCATGTTGATATCTATCACTTTTAATACCACATGTTTAAACCGTTAGGCAATTTATCACATTTTCCGTGTAACCAGTCCAGTGAATGTCCGAGATTTTACTCTCAGATCAGCGCGGCTGTGATTCGAACCCACGAGAGTTCAATTCACCTCAGGATCTGTCATTTAAAACTTCATAACGTTACCCCTACGCTATTGAGACATTCTGATTTGTAATGGAGAAGTTCAGAAAACCTTTAACTTTTAGGTTAAACCTGAAAACAACAGAACAACAGAAAACCGTTAACCTTTAGGTTAAATCTGAAAACGACAGAAAACCTTTAACCTTTATGGTAAACCTGAGAACAACAGAAAACCTCTAACCTTTAGGTTAAACCTGAAAACAACAGAAAACCTTTAGCCTTTAGGTTAAACACTGATTACAATGATCATCTATAGTGAAAGCCAGCATTTGTAATTGGACACGTTTAAAGCGATTCTAAAGTTCAGTGTCCGAAAATCCGTTTCCATGAAAATGACGCATTTTTACTCTATAGTGAAAATAAGCATATACAACATACATGTATCGGCGCGGAGTTTAAACGTTTTGTCAAACAACTTCACCTCTTACTTAGTCTTATTTAGTTTTTAAAGTTTAAATGTCGCTTAATTTATATGTAAGTACTGAGCAGTTTAGGCATTTAATAGCGATATTATTACAATTTCGAATTTAAAATACGTATGTTTTAGAATAATTGTTCACATACATGCATTTATACCGTAGATAGATGTATCAAAGTCCAGCACATAAAAAACAAGTTAAATATCACGTTATATTTTACTGTTGAAATATGTACGACTTACATATTATTATGCAGAAACGAAGCTGAGGACATATGCATGATAT
The DNA here is from genome assembly GCA_905160935.1 of Enchytraeus crypticus. Taxonomy (NCBI): domain Eukaryota; kingdom Metazoa; phylum Annelida; class Clitellata; order Enchytraeida; family Enchytraeidae; genus Enchytraeus; species Enchytraeus crypticus. Next base: position 603,024 of record CAJHZI010000552.1, on the reverse strand, counting down.
AAATACATATTATTATGCAGAAAAGAAGCTGAGGACATATGCATGATATAAATACATATTATTATGCAGAAAAGAAGCTGAGGACATATGCATGATATAAATACATATTATTATGCAGAAAAGAAGCTGAGGGACATATGCATGATATAAATACATATTATTATGCAGAAAAGAAGCTGAGGGACATATGCATGATATAAATACATATTATTATGCAGAAAAGAAGCTGAGGGACATATGCATGATATAAATACATATTATTATGCAGAAAAGAAGCTGAGGGACATATGCATGATATAAATACATATTATTATGCAGAAAAGAAGCTGAGGGACATATGCATGATATAAATACATATTATTATGCAGAAAAGAAGCTGAGGGACATATGCATGATATAAATATACTGAGGACATATGCATGATATAAATATACTTATTGACGGATTATACATGATATAGATGTAGTTATTGACCGTGGTCAGCTAGATCAGATGTATATCATATCCCTGACGGCCGTCATTCTAATTTCTACAAACTGTTTGATGCCCTGTGTTTCTAAGAATTTGTTAATTCTTTTAAAATGTTTTTTTATATTTCTATTTGTATTTGTCAGCGAATTTGGTGTCGAGTTGATGCTGAAATAAACATATATATATATATATATATATATATATACATATATATATATATATATATATATATATATATATATATATATATATCTCATATGCGAGTATTTTAAATGTTCTGTGTTGAAATAGCAGGACTAAGCTGAGGTAAAAACGAAATCACAATTGTTGACAAGCCATATTTCTCCAAACTAGGTGAGCTACAAAGGTAGGAATATGGTAGCCATTTGTGAAAGATTCAAGACGAAATCTTGTTTATCATTGATCGAAGAGTACTATTTGTGGTACGTGTAGGCATGTTTTGAGTAGAATATGTATCTTGGGCCTGCCTCTAATCTGAAAATTGAAGACTGAGAGAGACGAAATATGTTAGAAATGGTTACTGAAATTAAATCAATTCCCTTGCCTAATCATCTTAGTGGATAAGCAAGAGATGTAGGAGACATTAAAGGATAGACTTTTTAAGATAATCAAAAAAGATGATCTCGCTATACACAATAGATTATCTCTCTATCCTAGGCCTACTATTGAGGGATGATGATTAGAAAATCAGTGGAGTCTTCAGGCAATGAATTGCGCGTTGACTTTGCGATTGTCAACTCTAATTTAAACATACTTGTAATCTGAAGAGGTTAAAATTGAGATAAATCGCTCGTGTGACAGGCTATTGCACCATACATGTATATTATCTAGTCATTCTTGAAAATTGGAAATTCCCCTTTCCGTCAGTGAGAGATAATAGCCAATGAAATAGCAGATAGCTTAGTAATCGCTACGTGATAGTACTTTCGAAAAGCTTTACATCTCTTTTTAGAAAACAGACGAATTGTTTACGTTCAGATCAAGTATCTCCCTCTCTCCCTCTCTCTCTCTCTCTCTCTCTTACTCTCTGGTTTTAATTGTTTTATAGGCCCATTTTATAAATAGGTACGAGACTGGGCTAGGGGAAGGGGTAAGCCCCAAAATTCAGTGTTCAGCCCAACTTTCAATCGCCTGTCCGTATAAACTGTAAAGGGGCTAGAATAAAGCCCACCCTATACTCATCCCCCTATTTCATGGCTGTAGTCTCAGATCGTAAGCAACTACTCAAACTGATCAAGCTGTAACCAATTCTATTTTGTCGAATCGCTTTAACTGCTTTCGCAGTATTCCAGATAATTTTATACTGTTTCCGCCCATATTTAGTCGCAACGGGAAGTTTATCAAAGGCAAGTTGATGAAATTTGATTACAATTAGAGGTAGGTAGGTTGTAGTGTGTTTAACGTCAAGGTTCAGAAGCACAAGGCTTCTCTTCAAGACGACTCGACACACTCGAGTTACCGTCACAAAGATATTTACAAATAGATTTTTAAAAATTGTCTATATATCGGCTGTTGACCTTTTGTAATTTCCTATCAAATTTTCCTATAGAAATCCTACAGAAATATTCCTATAGAAATCCTACAGAAATATTCCTATAGAAATCCTATCAGATCGATAGGATTTCTACATAAGAAAAGATTTTTAATCAGCAACTCAAGATTTTAAGCCGAAAATTTGAATTCGAAAAAAGGATTTTAATCCGAATATTTTGTCCGAAAACTTTAAATGTAATCGAAAGATTTTAATCAGCAATTAAGTTTGTAATCCGATATTTTTAATCCGAAAATCAAGATCCTAATCGGCATTCAAAAATACTAAAAATCTGTACCATAACATAACACCAATTACAGTGCTACTGTCATCCATGGCAATATCGAGCGCGATTGAGATAAATTCAGGCCGGTGAGCAAAAAGAAGGTCCAAAACGGTAAAAATTTCAAAACCCTGAAATATAGTTCAAATATAAAGGGAATTAATTAAAAAGAAGGTTTTCGTGGAGATCACAACTTATAGACACTGGATGGAAAAGAGAGATGGATTAGGTAGGTCTTAAACTGCCTAAGGAACGGCTCATACGAAAGCAAAGCATAGGAAATCTATAGGTACTTCACATATCTAGTAAGAATAGTCATTGCATGAATAGTTTCTGAATGTTTTGCGAAATAATAATTGTATTAAAAATAAACACGCATAATAGCGAAATGATCAACGATGTCGATATCTAACACTTGTAATACCACATGTTAAACCGTTAGGAAATTTATTCCATTTTCAGTATAATTTATTCCATTTACCAGTCCAGTGAATGTCCAAGATTTCACTCTTAGATCAGCGCGGCTGGGATTCGAACCCACAAGGATTGAAATCACCTCAGGATCTGTCATTTAATACTTCATTTCGTTACTCTATAGTATAACATAACAACAATTAGAGTGCTATAGACTTCAATGACAAACATCTAGCACTGGTGAGACAAAATCAAGCCGGAGAGCGAAACGAAGGTCCAAAGAAACGGTGCAAAATTCCAAAATCCAGAAAATCAGTCCAAAGAGTCCAATGCTATTAAGACATTCTAAGACAATACTTATATTATATATTGTATATAATATAAGACAATAATATAAAGGTAAGATGATGATGATGATGATTATAATACAATAATACAATATAAGAAAATCCTTATATTTTAAGACAATAGAGTAATACAGTAGTTTAGTTGCTATTTTTCTGACTATACAGTCCTAGCTTGGCCGCACTGAGACCTCTAACACCAGGATGTGAATGTAACGAGCCGTAGGTTAGGATATGAAAGTGAGTAAATATTCGTAAAATTATTAAAATTGTAGAGCAAAATATTTGCGGAAACGTTACGGTCTAGTAAACCGCTCACGTCAAGAACAGAGTTGCATTCTTGTGATAATATAATAACAACAACTAGAGTGCTACTGTCGTCCATGACAACATTTAGCACCATTGAGAAAATCCAAGCCTGTGAGCAAAAAGCAAATCCAAAAATAATAAAAATTAAATATTAATATAAAAATCTATAGCTGGCATAGCTAATGTTAACGTCAGTTTCCTCAATCGAAACCGATGTCAGTGACGAATTTTATTTAACAAATAATAATAGGGCCTATAGTAAACATAATTTATTTGCAGATTATGGCTAGCCGATTTTTGACAGAATAAAATGTTGATATTTTAAAATAAAAAGGCTTTCTTCGAGATTTTGTATAAGCCTACTGTTAACGCTCATTTTAAATTTCAATTCCGCCTGAAAATTGTACAGTTCTCCTACCTTTAAACGTCAGTATAAATAATGGTTTTACATTTTTATTCCAGTGCTTAATTAGAAAAACATAAAATTAATAATCAGACATATCAGTGAAGTGGCTGGAGTCAATAGTGATGTCGGTAAGTTATTCTATCGCGGATCTGTATGTGCGGGGTTCAAATCCTGGGCTCGTCTGTCACTGAAATCGCTTTCGAGTGAGGAAACTGACATTAACATTAGCTTTTACATAGATACGTATTAGTTTGATCGCGGGGTGTTCAGAAACTATCACAAAGTAGAAGAATGAGTGCAAAAATCTGTGTAGGTCTGTTGAACTACATTGTTAATGGATTTTATAGAAAGCATTCTATGAATCCGATACCAACTGACTGAGTTGTAATTCAAGAGTCTGAGTCATAATAATGAAATAAAAAAAACTTTTTTTTCATGAATCAGCGTCAATCTTTTATCTCTTCTAATGTATCGAAGAGGTCAAGGATTTTTTTGAGCAATGATTGCACAATATCCCTATTTCATAGTATACTTAGAACTTCAATATTTTGTCAAACTGTTCTTTTGTCAGTTTATCCAATATCTTGATCCTGTCGGCAGTTCAAACCACAGTTAAGGATTCTGATAAACGTATAGTATTTATAGGACTATCTAATATTTATCCATTCCTTTTCAGTAATCGTGTTATGAGTCTTTTTATCTGTGTTGCTTTTTATCCGGCTTGCTGAAGAATAGACCGACCGTAGACTGCTTGTGTCGAAAAAGGCGACAAAGTACTAAGATCCAAACCAACGTCAGAAAGGGTATTCGGTTGGAGAGCGCAAAGGCTCCCATAAAATAGTACCTACATCGCCACTGACTGGAGCCAGTGGCTATGTCGGTAAGCGATGTCGACCGCGGATCAGTATGTGCGGGGTTCAAATCCTGGGCTCACCGTCACTGACATCGCTTTCGAGTGAGAAAACTGACGTTAACATTAGCTTACCTTATATTGATGAACATTTTTACAATTTTAATAAACATCGATTAATCTTACGTAGAAGTCTGATAAGGTACGTAGAAATGTTAATTTTATCGCGAAGTCACAAGCTGTACAAATGTGCAGTTATTTAGGTGCGTGTCTATATGCAATGTAAATATGATATTGGGGCCTTGCGGAACAACAGTCGTAATTGCATAATTGATTTAAAAATACTGAAAGCAAGCGTGTGTAGACATCGACATACAATATGTTAGTGCGCTTCACGTCAAAGCTATCAAATTACTGGCCTCGCCATAGCAGACTGCATGACTTGTATAATGCTAGAAGTAGAGCAGTTTACATACGTGCTAAAAACTAGGTCAATGCCAGTGAGGGTGTATGGAGGATATGTTCACGGGGGTGAGGGGAAAACGAATTAAATTAGGCCTGAGGTGGGATGGGGTGGGGACATCGAATTAAATTAGGTCAGCATTTTAGGACAATGCTTTAAACTCAGAATCCAGAATTAATACGTTTAATAATTATACCTCAAGCTCCTTAAATAGTTATTTGTCGATAGTGATAAAATATTGGACAGGAGTGAATATGATATAATTACAAAAAAACATTTAACAGGAAGGGAGGCCGTTTCTTCCAGATCCTTAAATATGAAATCATATTTCCTCTTTCAACCTATTTCACAATGAATAAAAGCTTGGTTAAAGTCCAAACCTTCGGTATGCAACACTGATGGCGAAGTGTGATTTTACTATACTACTCAGCCTTTAATGGCCCAACTATATATATATATATATATATATATATATATATATATATATATATATATATATATATATATATAATGTTGGGCCATTAAAGGCTGAGTTGTTTGGCTGAATGTTGGATATATATATATATATATGTTTATATATATATATATATATATATATATATATATATATATATATATATATATATATATATATCATATATATATATATATATATATATATATATATATATATATATATATATATTACTAATTTATGTAGGCCCAAGAGGCTGACACTGATGGAAGGAGTTTAGGCTGCTCATTGCTGTTGGGAACCCTTCTCTATTTGGGGTTTTCAATTTTAGGTTTTTTCAATTTTTGGCTGGAGTCAGTGGCGATATCGGTAAGTGCATGGAATCTCACCAGATATGGATTGAAGCTGGTAAACCTAGAGGTGGTCCAATTTTTGAAAAGAGAAATCTAGATAAGAGATTATATAGAGATAGCATAAGAACTCGTAAGTTAGAGGGGAAACAGAACATGGCAGACTCTTTATTAATTTCTTTGTATAATGTAAAAACAGCAAAATTCTGAAATATCTGGAAAAATAAAGTATATGACAATAAATATTCAATTCCTACTATTGAGGGTGCAAAAACTGAAAAATCTGCTTCAGATTTATTTAAATCATATTTTGAAAAGGTCTCCAATTCGAATGATGAAGGGTTTAATACAGATATGTCAAAAAAATTTAAAAAGTTATTATCATGCAAGATGCATGATCAAAAACTGAGTAAGTTAAATCAAGCGAACATGGCGTCCTATAATGCATTCCTAATAGATATGTCAGTTCTAAGCTACATAATGGAAAGGCTGTAGGTGTAGACAATCTACAGAAAGAGCATCTAGTTAATGCTCTTCCGATTTTATATGTCATTCTGTCTAAACTATTTTATATAATCACCGGATTAGGATATGTATCGAACCAATTTGGAATGGGAATACTTATTCCTATACAAAGAGATTCTAGTATTAAAGGTTTGCAAAAAATAGATAATTTTCGTGGAATAACATTGAGTCCAATAATTTCCAAAGTTTTTGAACATAGCATACTCTTTCTGTTTGGCAAATATTTCAATTCAAATGATAGGCAGTTTGGTTTCAAAAAGAATCTCGGGTGTGCCAATGCAATATTTTGTGTAAGGAATGTTATAGACTATTTTGTGGAGAATGATTCCACAGTTAATTTGTGCTGTCTGGATATTTCAAAGACATTTGATCGAATTAATCACTATTGTTTGTTTTATAAATTGCTACAATTAAATGTACCTCTATATATAATACACGTCTTAATAAATTGGTACTCGAAATTATTTTCGAATGTAAGATGGGATATTGCGATATCTGAAGAATTTAAGATATCATGTGGTGTTAGACAAGGTGGTGTATTATCACCTACATATTCTGTATCTATGTGGACAATCTTCTTTCACGGTTATCCAAATATGGATGTACACTTAATAATATATCATATGGTTCATTCATGCATGCAGACGATTTAGTACTCTTAGCACCTACGGTGGCGGAACTTCAACGTATGGTATTGGTATGCTGTGCTGAGATTGATGCAATAAATCTGAAGCTTAATACAAATAAATCGTACTGTATTAGAATTGGCAAAAGATTTTTTGTTGATTGTCCAAATATACGTATATGTAGTGACAATGGTGTAATTGCTTGGGCTAAGGAAGCTAGATATCTTGGTATAGTCATTGAAAGCAGAAGACGATTTAAGGTATCCTTTACACATGTTAAATGTAAGTTCTATGCAGCTTTCAATGCACTATATTCTAAGTTAGGCAGATTGCCTGATATAAATGTTACTATTCATTTAATAGAATCAATAGCTGTGCCTAGTCTGTTATATGCTCTTGAAGCGCTAAATTTAAATAAATCGGAAATTAAGAGCTTAGAATTTACTTTCAATAAGGCTTTATTTAAACTATTTCAGGTAGGCCTATCTAGTATGAATGATTTGCTGTTTTGCATGAATATATTTAACATGCATGGAATAAAAGATAAATATCAGTTGAGAAAAGACAGATTTATGTCAACGCTGAAGACAATAAATAATATATCAATTTACGCAATTTGGTTTATTGACAGTGCTCCCTACATGAATTTATGTATTTATTCGTTGTTTTTCTCTTATATGTTGTAATATGCACCATGTTAGTTTGTCACTTTTGTACTGATTTGCTGCCTTTTGGTGAAATAAAGATTGATGTATATTCGACCGTGGATCAGTATGTGCGGGGTTCAAATCCTGGGCTCACCCGTCACTCACATCGCTTTCGATTGAAGAAACTGACGTTAACATTAGCTTTTTTACCAATAAATTCTCACTGGTAATTTCCACAGCGTCTCACTCTCTCTAGCTTCAGTTCACTTCCTTCATTTGGTCTTCAAATTGTCACAAATCGCTCTTGAAATTTGCTAATTCATATTTTTCATAAAGTTTAATTTACAAGCTGAAACGCCTCGTAGAACGGCTCGTGGCGCAGTGGTAGAGAGCTCGCCTCTTGAAATAGAGTTCGCGGGTTCGAGACTGCGTCATGACGTGGGGTGTTCTCTTCCAATGGGCGAATAAAAACCAAGTCCAACAAAGGATATCAAAATCTTCATTATATAGCTCAGTCGGTCATTAGTTATAACGGTTTCGAGCCTGACATGCGAAAGAAGACTAGTTTTCTAGTACTATATTTCTAAACGATATTTTGAGTATAGCTTATAGGACAAATATTGGTTAAGATATTCGATTTTCACCTGAACTGAGTGAAATATCAAATATATTGTGACGCTACTGAACTCTTGCTTCAATATAGGGTCCAGTTTTAACGAGCCATTCTGCCATTTCTTTTAATACGAGTAAATGTATCAGAATATGATTACTGTACTTCGATTTGGTTTCAGCAAATCGATGAGTAGTCTACATCAGTTAAAACAAAATAAAAAATAAAAAATAAATATAAATGCAAAAGGCGTACTCAATTAATAGCAGAATGATTTTGGCGATAGTTGGTAGTTAGGAAGCAATCAGCTTGTGTTTGTAGTGTAAACAACACGAGTACATGTAGCTAAGGCACTGGTAGGCACTGTACTTGCCTATTTAAAGGCTGTTAGGCAATGCCTAGTTAGCAGACTCGCTGTGTTATCGGTAGAGTTACATTATAATACTGCACCTACTTGTACATGTATAGTAGGATATAAATATATTACTGTGTATATTAGAATAGAGAGACTTACAGACCAATTAGTTTAACCAGTATTATAGGAAAAAATTTTGAAAGTATAATTAAAGATAAAATTATTTCTTTTTTAGACAAACACAACCTAATATACGATAGTCAGCATGGTTTTATTAGTGGACGTTCCTGTTTAACAAATTTAATTCACTTTTTAGAAAATATTACAAGTGAATTAGATAAAGGTAATTGTATAGATGTGTTATATTTAGATTTCGCAAAAGCATTTGATAAAGTACCCCATATTAGATTATTAAGAAAGTTAGAGGCACACGGTATACAGGGTAATATTCTTAGATGGATAGGTAATTGGTTAAGGGATAGACGGCAAAGAGTATGTGTTGGTGGCGAATTTTCTAGTTGGACAACGGTGAAAAGTGGTGTTCCACAAGGATCTGTCTTAGGTCCTCTGCTGTTTCTGATATATATTAACGACATAGACATAGTATCAAAAGTTAGTAAATTCGCAGATGATTCGAAAATAGCAAAATTTGTAAATAATAAAGCAGATGCAGAGGTTCTAAGAGAAGACATATTAAGATTACAACATTGGTCTAAAAAATGGCAGATGGAATTTAATAGCGATAAGTGTAATATAATGCATATAGGTAAAAAGAGTTTAAATACAGAATATATTTTAAATAATAAAATACTGAAAAATACTACTTCTGAAAGAGACTTAGGTGTAATAGTGGATAATTCATTAAAATTTAGTGAGCAATGTAATAAAGCTGCCAATAGTGCAAATGCTGTTATAGGTATAATAAAAAGAACAATGACAAGTAGAAGAAAAGACATTATATTAAAGTTATATAAGGCATTGGTTAGACCCAAACTTGAATATTGTGTTCAGGCTTGGTGTCCCTATCTTAAGAAAAATATAGAGAAATTAGAGAAAGTCCAAGCTAGAGCCACAAGATTAATTAAGAAATGTAGTAATGTCAATTATGAAAATCGCTTAAAATGTACTGGATTGTTATCTTTAGAAGAGAGAAGGGTTAGAGGCGATTTAATAGAAGTTTATAAGATGCTTAATGGTTTCAGTAAAGTAAATTATAACAATTTGTTTCAAGTAGCAAATAATAACAGAACTAGAGGACACAAATACAAGTTAATTAAATTTAGAAGTAGGCTTGAGATACGCAAAAAATTTTCAGTCAGAGAGTTGTTGGTGTTTGGAACGGACTGCCAGAGGAGGTCGTTGAGGCCGAATCTGTCAATCAATTTAAGAATAGATATGATAAGTATATAAAGTGTTGTAGGGAAAGGTATGAAGTATTAATAGAAAAGTAATAGGCTGAGTTGTAGGGTTGCCCAGTCCTATTAAAGTGTATAAGTTTTGATAGTTAAGTAGAGTTTATATAGTTTATTTAGCTTTTTTGTATAAAATGGCTATTGTCTCTTGCTGTAATGTTTGGTATGTGTGGTTTTGAGGATGTGTAGGCCAAGGTATCTTGTAATTTGACAAGTGTAAGCATATTGAGTAGTATTTGTACCTGTTAGTGTACAGGTTAATAGTACAGGTGTGCTGGTTTCCTGTATTAGTACTGGTTATTAAGTAAAATGTGTTTAATATGTTCTGCTATGCAAGATGTGCAGGTAAGTTTTTATTTTATTTTGTGTGGGTCTCAAACAAGAAGCTGTGCTTTCTGACCTAGTGTCGTTATGTTATGTTATGTTAATAGTTACACTTTAAGTGTGTTCATGCTTAACGAAAAGGTAAGCAATTATTAAGTACAGTTGCGAATGTTTAGCATGCTCTCTCTCTCTCTCTCTCTCTCTCTCGATCTATTGCTCTGCCGAACTGCAGGTCCATTGTTCGTATTTATACTTAAAAATGCACTTTTGTGCTCAGTAGACAATACTTGATTGACGAGTACGTTAATCATAAGCTTATATCGTGTTTAACTTCTTTAGTTTGGAGAAATGAGAATTCTAAACACAACACTGCAGGTTGTCTAACTCTTATTGTCTAACATATTGAATGACAGACAGCTATGTACTTTAATAATTAATGGAACCGCCATAATTCTCTTCCCATCAATTATGATTCGCTTCTCGACTGAGATTCATAGTTGCCCTGTTTGAATACGAACACTTACTAAAATACGTATAAAAGCTAATTTTAGCGTCAGTTTCCTCACTCGAAAGCGATGTCAGTGATAGGCGAGCACAGGTTTTGAACCCGCATCAACTGATCCGCGGTCGAATATCTTACCAACATCCCCAGTGGCTCCAGCCAGTATATTTGATTAGTACTTTTTCTTTTCCTTTTTCTTTTCTTATTTTTCTTTAAGTTCACCATAGTTCACATTTAGTTTGTGTTTTTCCTGTTGCATTTGCTTGTTTGTGTATGTGAACTCTACAGGGTTGAATGACCCTTTTTGGTGTTCTTATTAAATTGAATTGAAAAATGTGAATTGAATTATTGCATTTACGATATTTATGCATACGATTATTGCGTAGGCCTATACGTATTAAAATACATATATAAATACCCGTCACATACCCTAATTGCTTGTATTCCTGAACTTGTACAATTAAGTTAATTTGTAATTTAATAACCTATCGGGTCCTGTAACCAAGATCAATTATGGCATAGAACAAACATGTAATAATAACAATAATAGCACGCAATATAATAAAATGATCTACTTTGTTGATATCTATCACGTTCACTACCACAGTTCTAAACCGTTTAGACAGTTAAGTTCAATTTCCATTTAGCTAATCGCGTGAATTTCCGAGATTTTACTCTCTGATCAGCGCGGCCGGGAATCGAGCCAACGAGAGTTTGATCATTTGGGATTTGCCTTTTAAAACTTCATTACGTTATCTGACGCCTCTAATATGATCGACTTAGACATTCCATTTTTAATAATGTACGTTCCTTGTGCATCCAGTGCTGTTATTATTCTTATATGGTTTTCATTCTTTCAGAGAGAAATACCTGCTGAAATTGGATATATTTTAATTTATATATTTACATTATATAAGTTTTACTAAAAACAAAACAATGGCGGTAGCAGGGATGTTGAGAAAGATTGAAGACGTTCATATTAAACTTGACTCTTCAATAAACGACGTTAACTCTGACTTTGTAATGAAGACATACGAGCAAATCCTTTATCCGAATACTATGAAGATATTTCGTGAAATTCCAGACTGCTGGGAATTTCTTAACGATGTAGATTTCTTCGCCGTGCCACGTAGAGAATCAGTTTTGATGGATCTACTAGAAGTGCAATTAAAGTCATTTAGTCTATCAGATTGTGAAAGAATTGGTGCTGATCTATGCAACAAAAGGTCGATATCTTCAACGAACGTTACTTCTAACACTGATTACGACAATCTATATGTTTTCAAGTCGAGCTATGACGTATTTAAGACATTAACTGCCGATGAAATACGAGTAGATGGAGTTATAGCAGAAGATCTCCCAGATGACGTCACTGATATGTCACTAAACATGTTAATTTCAGATATTCAAAATTGTTTAACGATCTCGACTGACTTGGCAACTGACATCGATAAGAATTTGTCTAATGAAGAAAATTGCTCTTTCAAATCTCTGAAATTACAAAACAATGTACCGACAGGGGGTTCAAAACTGGAACCTCAAACAGACCTGGATGCTAGAGAGAACTGGTCAAAAGCGGATAAACATCTTGAATTAAGAAGTCGAGGTTGGCCAGAAGCGTTTGATGAGGAAAGTGAAGTACAAAGCTCGGAAAGTCATGAATTGGTAGGACGATCACCAAAAAATGATCCAAAAAAGAAAGGAGCAACAGCAGAGGATGCTAGGACTGAGTCACATGGAAGGACTGGCGTGCTGTCTTCTGCTACGTTGATTCCTTCTCCAGAAAACGCTATTCTAGGAGAACATCGATCTGGGAATAGTTCAGAAAACTCTGGTGGATTTTCTGGAATTTCTTCACCAGATTTACGATTGTTAATCAACGAAACTTTTCCTGAATCATCTGGAATTCTGTCACAGGATTTGAATCCTTTGAGTTTGTTGGAAACAACTACAAATCCTCAATTGAATTTCTTCATCCCAAAACTCGAACAACATCAGGATACAAATCTAGCCTCACCTAATCCGAGTAACTTTGCACGGTCGTCAACAGGATTTACTTCTTGTTCATTCGCGGATACTATTAGGATGCCACTTCCTAACAGGGCCATTAGTGAATTGCCAATAGCAACTCAACGGGCGTTTACAAATTTTAATCCAGCACGCGTAGAGAATTCTTTATCTTCATATGCACAATCCAGTTCTACTCCTTTTGGAATCTCCTCGTATTTTACCGGCAGTAATCCAGCAGGATCGAGGAAGGTAAACTCACCAGGCCGCAGTTTCAGTGATATTATTCCAGTCAATGCTATGGTTAGATATCCCAATATGGAAAGAGTAACAAGTGATTTGGTAGACGTCGAAGCGCACTCACAGATTAAGTTAAGGTCAACACTAAAACGACCTTCAACTGATCCTGTACGTTATTCTTCAAGGCAGCAGTCCAAGCAGTTTAACCGGTGTTCTAGTTTTAATTCTTCAGACAATATTAGTCACTCATATATCGGTAAAAACTATACTCCGAAAACTACCGGCAACCTTGTCACTCCAACCAGCTTCTTACACCGAAATCAACCTCCTTTGACCATAGAAGATAGACCAGTCATGAGATATACGTCTAAAGATAGTAAAAATGTTTATATTCCTTCAGCGGCGGAACTTGGTTTGGAAACGTCTCTACTAGACTGCGAAAACTTTGAAGATTATGATGATTGTGGAAGCGTTCATTCCGTATCGTCCATAGAACCTACCGTAACTGAAATATTTCTACCGCAATATTCTCAGAATACCTCAGTTGTCTCAATTTCTGGATCAAAACAAGATTACTCTTTCCCTGCTCAGCTTGGACCTGCTATCAATCCCCAGGGTTTTGTAGCTCCAGCGATGATCCACTCTTCATCGATCAACCCTGCTGCACCAATAGGTTCTGTAGCTCCAGCAATGCTTCACTCTTTATCGACACCTACTTGTATGTCGGAAGATATTTCGTCAGCTGTTAAGTTTGCGAGACAAACTTCCGCACTTTCATCAACTACAATACTGGAAAGATCATCTCTTTGTACTCTTCCTCCTTCATGCCAGGCGTTCTCTGGAAATGATATCTCTGACAGTGGAATAGCTTGCAGTGGTATCAAGATGTCATCTCAACTTACCATGAATTTGCTCAACTTGGAATCTATGACTTACGATCCCAATGCATCAGCGCATGATGTGCAAAGTTCAGATCCGAGTCCACTGGATCAGATGAACGCTTTCTATCATGGTCATACATCTCAGGATTTATCTGGACTTGGCTTTCGACGTGATAATCTGCTTTCACTTCCTTTGCGAGCTTTGCTGCAAGACGATCAAATCTTGTCGAGATTGTCAGGCCAGCAGCGAATAGTTGGCAACCTTGGGAGTAGCCAGGGAAGACCTTCTACCACCAGCTTGCAAACTCTCGCGAACTTGCCTCTAACAAGAGATGGTAACTCGACTAGTCATGATGCAGTAAGTAATTTTGCTCATGGAAATCTTGATGATAGAAGTTCCCATTCCGCCCAGCCTTCCACTGTTCCGCCTTCTCGCGTCGTTGCAACCTATTCAGCTGACCACTCACTCTTTCCGACTGACCACTCACTCTTTCCAACTGACCACTCACTCTTTCCGACTGACCACTCACTCTTTCCGACTGACCACTCACTCTTTTCGACTGACCACTCACTCTTTCCGACTGACCACTCACTCTTTTCAACGGACCCCTCACTCGAATCAGCCGATAGAAACGCCATTCTAACCACAAACCAGTGGAATCGTACTGTTGCTGGAGCTTCGACAACAAATTACGCATCGTTAGAAAGGCTTTTCGGCGGCTCTTCTTCTTCTACCGGGGTCTTATCCTGTTCTGTTGGTGAATATACGCAAGATATGGAACAGTTTATGACCCGTCGAGAAAGAAAGCAATCCGATACAAGTAGTATATCAAAGCTCTTCGAGTTCGGGAGCCTTGCCTCATATTCTTCCAGTCAGGATGAAGCCAGAGGAGGTCAGGTCAAAGCGCAGTTTTCCACAGAGAGTCAGGAGTCTTCCAAATGTTCTGAAGGAATGTCAGTTGTCAGTGACACAGCGACCAGTGAGCTTCGAGGTAAACTGCAGTTGTCGCCAGGGAAGTCAAGTCCACTGAGATCGTCGAGTCAAGAGGCATTACAACATGGTATAGGTAGGGCGTTAGCTTTAACAAAGTTAATAAAAGCTAATGTTAACGTCAGTTTCCTCACTATAAAACGATGTCAGTGACGGGCGCGCCTAGGATTTGAACCCCGCACATACTGATCCGCGGTGGACTATCTTACCGACATCGCGACTGGCTCCAGCCGCAAACATGACCGACGTCGCAGAAACATGTTATAAACATGTTTCGTCTTTTGACATGAGCATTTTATAGCAGTGACATATATGTACATGCCTTACATTTTTTATAAATTGTGATTAATCACAATGGAAGTAAAGTTAACTGGAAAAAGAATTAATTATTTTGTTTGAGAGCGGGGCGAAATTTATCGCATTTGGTTAAGAGAGTGCAAGTAAAGAATTTAGTTAAATAGCGTTGAGATCGGTTAGTACTTGGATGGGCAACCTATTTGGTAGAGCTTATGTTGACAAGTTCAGAACAAAAACCTCTGAGTGTTGAAGGGCTGTTCATAATCTCTTTTGACTGCAATCTACTACAATACACTGTACTACAATAGATATCTTTGGACGCTTTTTTTGGATTTTAGAATTTGCACCGTTTTGGACCTTCGTTTTGATCACCGGTTTGGATTTGTCTCAAAAGTGTGTCCGATGTTGTCATGGATAATAGTAGCACTATAATTGTTGCGATGATGTTATTATGCTAACGACTAGAAATAGGTGAAGGATAAACAGTAAATCAGTAACTTAAGCGAGAAAAATTTAGCACATGCGTCTATCATGTGCGTAATCAAAGGCGATTAACAATAAAAATTAATCAACTCTATAGCTTACACCTTGATATGTAGTATTTATTTGAACTTAAACGTTAGAAGATAACTGTAGCAGAAGTATAAATATCTCTATTTCACTTTTCATGGCACAATATATTAATTTAGTAGTTGAAATGAAACTGATTGTACTATATTTTAGACTTCAAAAGGTAGTTTATATCACAAAAAACAGTGAGAGTGCTCCTGTCACCCATGACAACATCGAGCACCATAGACACAAATCATAGCCGGTGAGCAAAAAGAACTGAAGTATTTCTGCTAAACAAAAGTATTTATGTATCTATACTAATAGCAGATACTTAAATTATGTGTATTGATCAATGATATATACTGTTAGTAGATACTTAAATGATTTTGTTGTATTCTAGACGGCAGAAGATATTATAACTGGAACAACAAGAGATGGGTGGAGGAGAGGCCCATAGAGGAGTACATCAAAGCAGATATTGATGGGGACTTGTGAGTAGTTAATTGATTGATTTTACTCCGCAACGATTTTGAGATCGATTTCTTGGATCGAGTTTTTGCTGTCTGACAAAATATATATTTATTTTATCAAAAATATGGTAGCATAAGTACAATATGTACACAATATAAAGCACAAAGTGACATCTTGTTCAGCGAAATAGAACAAAGAGATAAAGTGTTCTAATATAATTTAACGTCAGTTTCATTTCTCTATGGGACATAAATGAATATGAAATGGAAAAGATTAGTGGGACTGACAAAATTAAATATGAAGATGTTCTTGAAAGAGTTGGTACAGATAGGTAGTTAACAAATGTGTTAAGAAATTGAAGGAAAAGCTGGATTGGACATATTATAAAGGAGATAGTTTGCTAAAGGATGGATGTAATCGAAGGATTAATGCATTAGAAAAGAGTTAGAGGAAGGCCAAGACATGGAATTTTGGATGATCTGACAACATACTTATATATAGAAATATATATTGAAGGCTGTGGATAGAATTGGATGGAAGAGTTATATTCCATGGACCTGCCGTTAGGTAGTGTACTAGAAGAAGAATATAGATATCAGTGAACCACCCAACCCAAGATTTTAACCAGCACTTATTGATCAGCAGTCGACACATAAACGAGGCTACCACAGGCATAGCTATATGCGGCTTAAGCCAAGGCTGGACGTGGCTTAAGCCAAGGCTAGACGTGGCTTAAGCCAAGGCTAGACCACGCAGCTACAAGTCTCTTCACTGTCATATCTGCGTCAGTCGCCCCTTTCGAACATGTGCAGTTTTCGGTAGGTTCAATTCTCCACTTTCTTGAAACTACTAGAAGTAATTAGTCTTCTAACGGTATGGTCGCCCTACCTTGTGTATCACCCGCGTGTGAGGATGATGACGTTAAAATATCTAATTGTTCTATCGCCTAATCGCTTAATTTAAACATTTTCTTCAATCTAGTATTTAGGATGGTTTTCTGGATTTTGACTTTTGCACTGTTTATTGAACCCACTTGCTTTTGTTCGTCGGTTTAGCTTTGGTTTCGCAATACTCACTGGCATCATTAATGAAAGTAGCACGCTAGTTGTTGTTGTTGTCAATTGTTTGCGAAGATATCTACACATCACCATATTACGTAACGACGGCTCAAACATTGCGATGAGTCAAGCTATACTGCACTATCTCGATAGAGCCAAAAGAACTGCAGAGATCATTGATCATGCCAACAACTCAGGACAAGTGAGTGTAACAAATCCCATTTATAGATCAATCAATCAATCATCATCATCATCATCATCTTCCCTTGAATTCCAGTTCAATCAGGGTCGGGATACGAATAGACAAAAAGATTAATTAAATAAATTATAAATATAAGTAAATATATTAATAATATATTATATATTAAATATTTATAATATATTTATAATATATTATAAATATATTATAATATAAATATAAATCAGTCAATAATTGGATTTAAATAATTCTAACTAGCTGCCAACAAATCAATCACTGAGTAATAGAGAAATCAATAAATTTCCATATAAATTAATTCGTTAGGTTTACATAATTAGAAGATACAAACCAATGCATATTACATAGTACTAGTACTAGTACTAGTACTAGTACTAGTACTAGTACTAGTACTAGTACTAGTACTAGTACTAGTATTTAAAGCATCAGAGAAAGGCTAGAAAGAGCCGTTCAAATATTACACTATTTGTAGAGAGAAATCAATAGTTACTTAATTTTGTTTTGAAGTATATATATAATATATATATATATTATATATATATATATTATATATATACATATATATATATATTATATATATATACATATATATATATATATATATACACACACACACACAATGTTATCTGATTTATATAAAATATGTGTTCCAACCCTGGTTGAACTGGGATTTAAGGGATGATGATGATGATGTGTTCCAAAGAATATGAATAAAATCGTGATAAATAAAAGTGGTGCAGACGTCCCTGACATCCATCTGAGATTATGATCTGATCAGTCATCGGTGAGGAAACCGGACGTTAAATTTTATTATTTGGCATTGTAGAAGGCATACAGTATAACATCGCCACTGGCTGGAGCCAGGGGCGAAGTCGGTAAGATGCTCCACCACGGATCAGTTGCGGGGTTCAAATCCTGGGCTCACTCGTCACTGACGTCGCTTTCGAATAAGGAAACTGACGTTAACATTAATTGTAGCTGTAGCTGTGCATTTCGAATTTTCTCCGTGTTGTGTCCGGTTTGTTTGAAGAATTGACCAACCGGTGACTGAAAGTGTCTTAGAACGCGGCTAAAGCACAAAGATCCAACGTACCAATACCAATCCATACTTAGCTTTTTATAACAGTCGTTCTGATTGTTCTCACAGACTCCTCTGATATTGGCGATAATAATGAACTCTCCGGAGATAGTTGGAATGCTGCTACGGAGAGGGGCTAATGTCAACAAGCAGTGTACAGTCTTCAGGGAGCTCGGTGAATTTCATGATACCGGCCCCGAATACGACTACCCCATCCATAAAGCCGTCGATCGCGGTGACGTCATGCTGCCAGTTCTGAGGCTACTTCTGAGTCAGCCCCATGTTAATATAGACTGTGAAAACAATAAAGGTAAATCTATAGCAGTAAATAGATGTTAATATGTGTGATAATAATAATAGTATTACTAATAATAATAGAAACAATGAGGCGATTCGAGTAGCTGTTAGTTTCCGTTTAGGGGCGAAAACTTGCGAGCCTCACATGTGCCCCTGCGGTCATGAAGTCGACGCTTTAGGTCTCCACGGCCTCTCCTGCAAACGAAGCTCAGGTAGAATGTCTCGCCATCACAATTTAAATGACTTAATATGGCGAGCACTTTCAGAGCAGGCATCCCTTCCTTAAGGAACCAAGTGGGTTGTCCAGATCAGACGGCAAGCGTCCGGACGGCATGACTTTAGTGCCCTGGTGCAACGGTAAATGTGCCGTATGGGACGTCACGGTCATTGACACTATGGCAAACTCCTACCTGAATACGACTTCAGTCACAGCCGGTGGTGCTGCTGTTCATGCCGCCTCTAGGAAGTTGGATAAATACCGTGATCTGTCCTTAGGATATGAAGTTGTTCCGGTGGCTATTGAAACCATGGGCCGATGAATCCCGAAGGAGTTGACTTTATTAATGGCATAGGCAGACTTATTGCAGAGCAAACCGGCGATAAGCGAGAGACATCTTTTCTTTGGCAAAGGCTTTCCATGACTTTGCAAAGATTTAATGCAGTCTGCTTCAACAATTCTTTTAAGCCGATTGATGACCTCGAGTAGCCGGGCGGCGATTCAGCACGTATTGCTCGAATCGTTTTTATCAAACCCCAGGTTTAAAAAAAAATAGAAATAATAATAATAATAAATAATAACGAATAATAATATATAATAACGAATAATAAATATAACATGAAATATTAATAATAAATTCGAGTATAGATGTATTATTAAATAGTTGAAAGCTTAAGTACAAATTCAAGCAGAGACATATCTATATCTATAACAGAGGTCAGTCATATCTACACAGAGGTTAGTTAGTCTAAGGTGTAAATAAAGTTAAGTCTAAATACTGCATGAATCCCTCTCTAGTGTTCTGCCAAGCTGCAGGCCCAAGGCACATATTCCTACTCACTTGCTGCTTTTCACGCTTCGTAATGAGCACACCATCGATTAACTCTTTAATCCCTTCACAAATGGCCATGCCTTATCCACACTTTAATGTAGCGTATAGCTTGGGAATAATTTAGGTTCTGAGGTGATTTTCGTATAGCTTGGGAATAATTTAGGTTCTGAGGTGATTTTCCGATGCCATCGCTCTGTCTTTAATCAGTAACCTCATGTGCAGTTTGCGGTTGGGCTATTCATCAGTTTCGCGGTCATAACACGAGAATAATCTATAAATAAAGAGTTTTAAAGATATATAAGTAGAGCTATTTTTAAAATACTGAATAAATTTAGGTAAATCTAAATAAATCATACAATAACGGAGGATATATAAAAAAAGAAAAAATGTATATTGATCTAGATCTAGAGTGTAAATAAACAATTGAAGGTAAATGTGTATAAATGAAAAATTAAGTGTAAATCTTAAGGTAATTTCAGGACTTTAAGGATGTAAGTGAGACATATGGCTGGTATTAAAACCTATAACCTCCAATGATCTATTTGTATGGAACTATTTGCATTGATTCATTTGTATTGATCTATTTATAATGATCTACTTGCATTGATCTTCTAGTAATCATCCATTTGTATTAATTCGTTTTGCTAATGTATTTGTAATGATCTATATGCATTGATATATTTATATTGTTCAATAATTAATTGTTGTCATTAGGCCAATTGATCCGCTAGTATTATTCTATTTGTATTAATTTAATTGTGATTATCTATTAATGCCGGTACGTCAGTCGGAGCTACCTTTCAGGATTTTATTATTGGATTATCAGTTAGCATATTAAATAATAAAGCCGTCAAAAATTAATTAGATATCCAATTAATTAGGCAAACCATATATCTCTGATTTATTCAAGCAAATCAGTCAGTTCAACAAATAATAAATCAGTCAGTTCAACAAATAATAAATCAGTCAGTTCAACAAATAATAAATCAGTCAGTTCAACAAATAATAAATCAGTCAGTTCAACAAATAATAAATCAGTCAGTTCAACAAATAATAAATCAGTCAGTTCAACAAATAATAAATCAGTCAGTTCAACAAATAATAAATCAGTCAGTTCAACAAATATAAATCAGTCAGTTCAACAAATAATAAATCAGTCAGTTCAACAAATAATAAATCAGTCAGTTCAACAAATAATAAATCAGTCAGTTCAACAAATAATAAATCAGTCAGTTCAACAAATAATAAATCAGTCAGTTCAACAAATTCATAAATCAGTCAGTTCAACAAATAATAAATCAGTCAGTTCAACAAATAATAAATCAGTCAGTTCAACAAATAATAAATCAGTCAGTTCAACAAATAATAAATCAGTCAGTTCAACAAATAATAAATCAGTCAGTTCAACAAATAATAAGTCAGTCAGAATATCAAATAATAAATCAATGCAGCCAAAAGTATTGACTTCAAAAATCAAAAAACAAAAACAAAAAAAATTACATAAAAAATCTCATCAAAATCTTGTTTACAAAATGTTTTCTTCTTGCAGGATACACCCCGCTAATTGTAGCCATATGTGCCCATGGGAAGAGGGCCGATGACCCCCTACACGCCCAGCGGCAGGGGGCTGGAGGCGCCGAGGCAGCCCGGAGGTGCCCTGACTCGATCTCCGTCGACTCAAGGGCGGTCATCTCCCTGCTGATACAACACGGCGCTGATCCCAGCAAACGGGTAGGGTATTTCTCGAGTAACTTTTCGGTTCTAAAATGACTAAAATGACTCTCAAAATCTCTCTCTCTCTCTCTTAGTGCACTGCCTACTGGCAGGTTCATGGTATACAACGCCTCCATTCTTCTCTGTCTTCCGCTTTCCTCTTCATTTCCACATATGAGTGGGTCTTTATATAATCTAATATATCTAATCTCGGCCTGCCTCTGCCACTTTCCTCTTAGAATGTGTCGTATCTAAGTCTTCTTCCTATGTCTTAATACATTTATCAACAGTCTATCTGTTATTTGTAACCTTCTGAGTCCAACCAATCTTCTCTATTTTTCTCCAAATTCACATTTCCAATGCCTCTAGTTTCCTAATATCTTTCTTCCTTAAGGTCCATGTTTCACATTCATACAATAGCGTGGTCCAAGCCAAGATTTTCACTATCTTTATCTTTGTATCTTTCTCCAAATAAGTTAGTTTTATTTCAATAGTTTATTTTTATTTGTGTTAATAATTTATTTTTCTTTAATCAACTTCTCTACCAACATCAGAATGGGCATCAGGTTGGCGAAGGGCAAGGCTCCAGAAGTTGCTGTGAAGGTTTTTACGGTGTGAGACAGAGAAGAATGGAGAGGGTCCTTTCGTATGTCAACGCTAGATAAACTGCGATTTAAGGGAAGAAGAAGATGATGTCCATTTAATCAAATTCTTTATTCAATTCTACAATTCTCTAAATTAATTGATGGTATTATTAGGCAACTAGTTAAAGACATAATAAAATATCGTATCTCCAATTATTAATCTAAAACTTAAGTTGTATACATGTACATGTAAGCTGTATAGCCGATGTTAACGTCAATTTCATCTCTCGAAAGCGATATGAGTGACGGACGAGCCCAGGATATAAACCCACATACACTGATCCTCGATCGGACAATCTTTTATTATTTATTTATTGCTTTATTTCAGGCGTAAAAACTCATACATGAATCTTGCACATAGAACAATGCAACAAAAACCAGAAAAGCAAATAGTCTGCGCATAAATTGAGCTATAGGCCTAAAACAATTACTTATAAAATTAGGCATACAAGGCAATAATAGGCTCAGAACATCAAAGCACTTAACTAGCATATTAGCATTATCCAGCAAGCACATTTTAAACTTTAATCTGTAATTTGAAAGGATAGTTTCAAAACTAGGCAATTTGGTTTCTAGCAGCGCGATAGTTAGGCTTTTGTTAGTAACGTTTGTATCCAAAAAATATTTTAATACATTTAGTATAGCAAGATCGTAACTTCTCTATTGAACCTATTGTAAACGACTACCGTAGTGCCACATTATAGAAGCACATACAATAGGATTTGAACAGAACCTTCTTAACATTAAGAGAGCAATAAGCAACTCTATGCTTTAATATATTCGTAAACATACCACGTATTTCACGCTGTATATCGTTATTATCACGACCATCATTGGTTATAATATGACCTAAATATTTAAACTGCGTTACATAATTAATAAAAGAATTGTCCAACTTAAATCTTGGAAATTCCTCTAATACACTCCAATTTCGATCCTTAAGAGCAAATATCAAGGCGACAGTTTTAGTAATATTAAAAGACATGTTAATAACTTTAGCATTAAACTGAAGCACTTCTATTAAATACTGTAAAGCTCTCCACGAAGGAACAATAAGAACGATATCATCAGCATATGCAAGAATGTTAATTAATCTATTATTAATTGCACAACCAATCCCGGTATCTACTACAGCTCTAACCATATCGCGTATATATCTAGAGAACAAATACGGTGAAAGTACACTTCCCTGACGCGTACCATTTGCAACGTACCATCTTACCGACATGAGTAATAAGTCTGAGAATTCTTGTCATAGGATTTCATATGATTGTAGAGATTCGAGCCAATTTTTCTATTTAAAATAATGATTGTATAAAATAGCGTCTGCTCGGCAGTCTGTAGCGCAACAAGGAACTATGGAAATTCAATTAAAACTCTAATTGATAAACAAATTACATGTATATTAATCTGTGTTCATTAGTCTAGTTATGTAATGTAGAGAAAAGGAACTAATGTTAAATTGAATGTACTTAGGCATATTATGTTTATACTATTTTATTAAATCTTACTATGTCATGTTTCGTTTGGCTTGGTGTGTCTTGGTTAGTGCGAGATGAATCAATCAAATACTGCGCGTGTTTTAAATGGCGACTAAGCCTTTGTGACAGGGGTCATCTGGTACTTGTCATATAAATTAGTCACGTAAAATGTCGCAAAGTCAATCGCTACGTTAACGTTTGCTATATTAAAAAGCGAAACCATCAAATTTATAGTCGACACGGAGGACACTTTAGTGAACGTGAAAACTGTATGTAATTAATACCGTGATATCATATGAATCTACGAATTGACAGGCAGATTGAGAGAGAGAGAGAAAGAGAGAGAGAGAGAGAGAGAGAGAGAGTTGCAGAGGGACAGACAGAAATTGGTGAGACATTTTATAGTCATATCTTCTTACCTCCGCATTCAATTCTGTACAGAGTAGTGAAGATTATTAGAAACATGAAGAAAGAGAGAGAGAGAGAGAGAGAGAGAGAGAGAGAGAGAGATCGAGAGAGACAGACAGAGAGAGAGAGAGAGAGAGAGAGAACGATAAATAAATATTATACACGTTGTCATAGTAACAGGCGCTCGAATTCCATAGCTAAACCCTCCATCGTAATCTTATGAGCTATACCACTGGCTGGAGCCCGTGGCGATATCGGTCAAGATATTCAACCGCGGAACAGTATGTGTGGGGTTCAAATCCTGGGCTCGCCCGTCACTGACATCGCTTTCGAGTGAGGAAACTGACGTTAACATTAGCTTTTTTTACGTTTGTGTCCTATTTTCTCAGGGTACAAGCTGCGGTAAAACACCTCTGCACTACGTGGTTGGAAAAGGTGATCCAGGTTTTCTCACTTCTTTCCTGGAATACATCTCAACTCTGCCGGCTATCAGTCGTCGTCGAAGTATCAGTGAAGTGGTGAACGAGAGTACCAGTCAGGGTGACAGCACTCTACAGCTGGCTGCGGCGAGAGCGGACTTGACTTCTGATGAAGAGGAGGTCATTAGAATCCTACTCGAGTCAGGAGCGACTTTCAAACGAAATAAAGACAGCAAGCTGAAGAAGAGATTATCGGCTATACCGAGGGTATTTGATTCAGTTTACAAAAGTAATCATCATCATCACCATCATCATCTTTTTTTTAAATCCCAGATTAACCAGAGTTGTGATGCAAATGGACGTTCTCCAGTCAAGTTTATCCATGAGTTTAAGTTTTGTAGCAATTTCTGGAGCCTAGACGCTCACCAACCCTGCTCACCAACCGAATGCTCTTTCTGACGTTGGTTTGGATCTAGTTTTTATGTCGCTTTCTACCACACCACGTGCATATTTACACGGTTAGTCTATTTTTCAAGCAACCCGGACACAACAGGAGGAAAGATTACACAAGTAATGGTTTCTTAAAATGATGCAAGTTTTAATGCAGATGTTCAGCGCTTAAATATAGTGTTGTAGTGTGAGCTAAATAAAAATCAGACGACTTCTTCTATACGAACAGCTTAATATCAGAGTTAGTAAGCCTAAATTCTAACCCGTGACCGTTTAATCATCAGTCAAGCTTAGGCCTATATCAAATCAGCAATCCAAGGGCTACAAATTATAGAATCAGCAGAAACCATGTAGGAGGGTCTATCAAAGGCAGAAATTGAATTGTTACTAAATAATAAACTAAATAGTGCAATATTATTATTCCGATACTCTGTCCGGACCACTGAAGAATAGACCAACCTACACTGCACATTTCGTACGAAGCGACTAGACAATGGCTGAGGAAGGCAATGAGAAACTACCTCAGAATGAATTTATTTTTCCCAAGACTACATTAAGATATTGATAGAATATATAATTGCATCTCTCTCTTAGTGCACTGCCTACTGGCAGGTTCATATTATATAACGCCTCCACTCATCTTCATCTTCCGTTTTCCCCTTCATGTCCACATTCGAGTGGATTTTTAAATAATTAATAACATTCCTTTTGATACATGGCATCTCTCTCTCTCTCTCTCTCTCTCTTAATGCATTGTCTACTGGCAGGTCTATGGTATATAACGCCTGCACTCTTCTCTGTTTTCCGCTTCCTCTTCATTTCCACATATGAGTGGCTTTGAATCATCTAATATACCTAATCTCGGCCTGCTTCTGCCTCTATTTCCTTCCATTATACCTTCTATGACCTCTATACATGGCATACAATCCTAAAATTAACATATTGATTGATGAAGTATTTTCTATTAAGCTAGAAGAAAGTCTGTCAATAAGGAATATCTGTGCTGATACTGCCTCTAAGAAGAACACTAGAAAGTAGTTACTCTATAGAATGTTTTCACTTTTAAGTTTCCTTTAGATAGAATAGATTTTAAAGCTGGTAATACATTTTAGATTCTATAGTCTAGAATCTGTGATGACTTAATACCGAATTTTGTAATATTTTATGCCCATGTTCTTCTTTCCACGGGGTAGGCCTACATGTTAAAGTCTTCTGATCATTATGCCCTTTTCATTTTCACATGTACTGCTTTTAATATAAATGAGTATTTTTATTAAGCGAAATGAATATTTTAAAGAGAGAGACTAAATTATAATGAATTAATTGTTATGTTGTAGCTTGCAGCTTTGATTAAGACTCGCCATGTAAGACAACAACAACAAAAGCCACAGAGTAGAGATAAGGCCGATTCAACACCGCAATGATAGCAGGAGACAACGGCTTGTAAACTAAATTATGATAACAACGACAAACACAACAAGTTCGAGAAGTCTCCGCCATTGAAAGAGATAGACGGCAACATATGCATAATAAATTATAAGTGCACAGAAATTCTAAATACAAAAAATTCTAAATACACAAAGAATGTAATATATAGAAATTTTATTTACCTTTACTTTTCAAAGCGTGTGGATATAGTGAAGTGAAAATATCAATTAAGCTGCCAATATAATTTAATTGTTGCAGTTCATATGCAAGTAAGTCCATTTAAATTATCCGTGCAATTTAAGTTAAACTTGTTGGGCTATGGAGTGCTCTATATGGAGTGTGAAAGCAAACTCTGAGTATGAATATATACCTTGGACTTGCCACCTTGTAGGATACCAGAGAATATGCTTTGAATATGCACATGCAAATAGAAGTATTACCGTTTCTAATGTCGCTATATTCATAGGTCATAGTTGCATTCTCTGTATAAGGTCTTAAGATTTCATGCACATGAGTTTTTTTCAAATGATTTGCCCAATTAATTAATTATTAGTCATTAACTCGAGGATTAGAAATTTTTATAGCAAGTTCAATAGCATTTAATTTAATTAGTTAAGGCCAGTATCGTATTTTATTTTGTGTATGCCTATCAAGCCAAGATTAATAATTAGTATAATTGAAGCTTAATCTTTCGGGATTTAGCTTAGATGTACAAGTATACCGAACCTCTTCATTCTAAGCTCTACTGTGAGATACCGAACCTCTTCATTCTAAGCTCTACTGTGAGATACCGAACCTCTTCATTCTAAGCTCTACTGTGAGATACCGAACCTCTTCATTCTAAGCTCTACTGTGAGATACCGAACCTCTTCATTCTAAGCTCTACTATGAGATACCGAACCGCTTCATTCTAAGCTCTACTATGAGATACCGAACCTCTTCATTCTAAGCTCTACTGTGAGATACCGAACCTCTTCATTCTAAGCTCTACTGTGAGATACCGAACCTCTTCATTCTAAGCTCTACTATGAGATACCGAACCGCTTCATTCTAAGCTCTACTGTGAGATACCGAACCGCTTCATTCTAAGCTCTACTGTGAGATACCGAACCTCTTCATTCTAAGCTCTACTATGAGATACCGAACCGCTTCATTCTAAGCTCTACTGTGAGATACCGAACCTCTTCATTCAAAGCTCTACTATGAAATACCGAACCTCTTCATTCTAAGCTCTACTGTGAGATACCGAACCTCTTCATTCTAAGCTCTACTATGAGACACCGAACCGCTTCATTCTAAGCTCTACTGTGAGATACCGAACCTCTTCATTCTAAGCTCTACTGTGAGATACCGAACCTCTTCATTCTAAGCTCTTCATTCTAAGCTCTACTGAGATACCGAACCTCTTCATTCTAAGCTCTACTATGAGATACTAAGCGAGATACCGAACCTCTTCATTCTAAGCTCTACTATGAGATACCGAACCTCTTCATTCTAAGCTCTACTATGAGATACCGAACCTCTTCATTCTAAGCTCTACTGTGAGATACCGAACCTCTTCATTCTAAGCTCTACTGTGAGATACCGAACCTCTTCATTCTAAGCTCCACTGTGAGATACCGAACCTCTTCATTCTAAGCTCTACTGTGAGATACCGAACCTCTTCATTCTAAGCTCTACTGTGAGATACCGAACCTCTTCATTCTAAGCTCTACTATGAGAATCCGTACCGCTTCATTCTAAGCTCTACTATGAGAATCCGTACCGCTTCATTCTAAGCTCCACTATGAGAATCCGTACCGCTTCATTCTAAGCTCTACTATGAGAATCCGTACCGCTTCATTCTAAGCTCTTCTATGATATTTTATGAAGTTAAAATATACATATTAGTTTCAATTATATTTTTTATATGAAATTGTTTTCAGTGGTTGTATACTTTTTAGCCCTTACTGTTCGCTTATTTTTCAATAGTGAAAAATATATGTCAGTATTACTGCAGTTGTTTTATATAATGTTCACAATTAGGCTTATACGAATAAAATTTCCAATTTCTGGTAACGTACACTTCCGCATGGCTAATGTAAACATTCCTGCTTTGAAGAAGGAATAAAGAGGACTGGCTTAGGCAGGGGGATGGGGAAAGTTTCCCCTTAGGACGGATTTGAAGAAATTGAGCATTTTAATATATTTAATTACATATTAAAACTGGTCTAAATAGACCAACCATTAATTTTTAATTAAATTAAATAAGCTAAATAGACTGCATACTGCTTATACTATAGGATGCGCATGAACACTTGTTCTTCACAATTATAAAGTGAGGACATTCTTCAGAAAAAGAATGACAGAAATTCTTCACAAAATCTATCGAAGTACAAAATTGAGCATGATAGGAAATTTCTATTTTAAATAAAATAACGATTTCTATTTTAATAAAATTTCTCTTTATCCAATAAAATAACGTTAAGGTTAAGAAATAGATTAGGAAGTAGTAATAACGATCTCATTGGTGTTATATCATGCTCGCTTAATGTTAAATAAGGTTTCATTTTGGAGCGCCCCCCCCAATTAGAATAATTCCATCAAAGAAACTAATAAGGAAAAATAGCACGCGGAACAGTTTCTCCGTGTTGATAATTTTGGAGAGCCTATAATTAATTCTGTCTAACGCAGTTGCAGTGCCGCCTATGATCTCTGGTAATTATGGTATTGTAGACATCTGAATGGAGCTAGAGGCTATGTCGGTAAGATACCCGACCGCGGATCGGATCAGTATGTGCGGGGTTCAAATTCTGGCTCGCCCGTCACTGACATCGCTTTTGAGTAAGGATACTGACGTTAACATTAGCCTTATCTTAGCCTTACAAGCGGGGAACTTAATCTGGACATAGTGCCTCTTGCTACTGTTTCTAGTGACTGTTTTCTATAATGTCAATGACCGTGACATCACATAAGGCACATTTACCATTGCACCAAGGCACTAAGGTTAAGCCATCCGGGCGCTTACCATCTGACGTAGACAATCCACTTGGCTCCTTTGAGGAAGGGATGCCCGCACGCGAAAGGGCTCGCCATATTATTACTATTGTAATTATAATTATTATTATTAAAAACGAAAGCCTATATAGCAGTGTCTTGGCCGAAGTTGGTCTACGAGACTACTTTAAAAAGGACTTCAATAATAATAATAAGCTAAATAAAAATTACATTTAAATTTAAATCTAAAAAATATCTAAATATGAGTGGACACCATCTAGCAATACTCATTCTTTATTATATACCTAATATGCCTACTCCTACTAAATATACATATATTGTAATTCCATGTAGAAGAACTACAATAGTATTTTGACACCACGACGGTAAGCTCAATAGTTAGACAGACTTAGATACATTACTCTGCGAACTGTGTGACAGTTTAACCAGCTGTCCACTAACTCTTTTAGAGGTAGCTCGAGTGAGTCGGGTCGTTTTGAAGGGAAGTCTCGTGCTTTGAACCTTGACGTTAAACACTAAAACCTACATGTACATGTAATGCATACTTAAAATGCTTTTATTTTAACATAAATTTGTCAGACAATCAATCTTAATAGATCTACTATCTCGAGTATTGACACTAAGTCTTGTGTCTGGCGTTTGTTCAGCTGTTTTGCATTTTGTCATTTTTACAAAATAACATATATTCATAAAATAACATATACTAACATATATATATATATATATGTATATTATATATATATATATATATATATATATATATATATATATATATATATATATATATGTATATATACAGAGTGAGTAAAAAAAAGTGATAAAGTGATAAAACCTGCAAATAGCTTGAATATCTCAGACTGTTGTTAATATTTTACTTTTGTTGTTAATATTCAAACTTTTACCAATTACTAAAGGATTAATTTATGATGAGGTGGCCAATTTTCATGCATTTTAATCCATAGGTTGCCCAGTTATGAAAGTTTCAGCAGAGCAACCCCCCCTTTTTGGAATGTATTGTAAATAAAATTTTGTTTTATTTTATTTTTAGGCCCTGAAAAGGGTCGTTGTGATGGTTCAGAAAGAACCAGTTGTATCTGCTAGAATTATTAACTATTCGATATGCTTTCCTCCAGCTGCTACGCTGGACTGCAGTAGATTTCGGAACGCTAGGACAGCCTTGTTGATTCTAGCTTGGGGCAGTCTCTTCCAAATTGATGTAGCACTTCCTGCTGTTCCGTCTTGTTTTTACGCTTCCACTGGTGTATCTGATAGAGATGCAGCATGGTTCCCCAGACATGGTAATCCAGAGGATTTTGATCGGGAGAGTTTGGAGGCTATTCACTTTTCTTGATAAAATGCGGATTTCTCTCGCTGATCCATTCCTGTACATGACGAGAAGCATGAGCCGGAGCACCATCCTGTTGAAAGATGAAACTAATTGGTAGAAGAGTATTGCAATCAAACAGCTTGGAAAGAAGTATTGACGTAATACTGATTGTTCAACTTTTCCTTCTCGCCAATTAAGTGCAATTTGCCCTTACCGTTGTAGCAAGCGCCATTTTTAGGTAAAAAATGGGGGGTTGCCCTGCTGAAACTTGTTTAGCTGGCCAATTTATGTATTAAAACTGATGAAAATTGGCTACCTCTTCAACAATTAGTCCCTTATTAATTGGTAAAAGTTTGATTTGAAAATATTAAAAATGGTGTGAGATATTCAAACCTTTTGCAGGTGTTATCAGTTTTTTTACTCACCCTGTATATATATATATATATATATATATATATATATATATATATATATACGCATTTATATATATATATATATATATATATATACGCATTTATATATATATACATGCATGTGTGCATATAAATACGTGCATTTACAAGTATACCTATGCAGCGATATACATCTACATCTATATATACAGTAGACGATATACTCTACTTTCACAAAAATATACATATGAAGAAATAGTTCCAGAGTTACACTCTTTAAATTATAAACCCCATTTACAACTATAGATCTAAATCCTGAATTCTGTTATCATAGTTGAGGTCAGAGACATTTTGACTGAACAATTCTGATCTGTCTTCTCTCTTCTTTGACTCTTTCTGTCTGGCGCTGCCCTGTAGAGACGGTACTCGAAATGGATTCGACGTCACTGAAGAGGTCACGTGAGCTCTGGGAATGTGGTTTGGCACAGGTGTCTTCTTCTTGTGGCGCCGAATATTTCTAATCACAGTTCGCGCTATGAGTATTCCCAGTAAAATTAGCACCAGGAGTAAAAGGAAGCCCGCAACTGAAGCAAAGACGATGATTAGAACAGGCAATCCATCATGATATTCAGCACAACCGTATTTCTTCTCTTTGTCGAGATTTACGGAGACCTGTGCATTGAGATGAAGAAAATAAAGCAAAATAATTTCCTATATGTATCCAACGGAATGAAATAGAGTTGTTTTTATTTTTAAAGAATTTTAACAGAAACACAAATAGGGATTCGCATAGCCTGTGCAGCTCACATATGGGATACGCGCAATAACAGCGTCACACACACACGCACACGTACATACGCACACATTCATACACATACATACACACAGACACACATACATACACACACACACACACACACACACAAACAGACCATATATACTGAGCCACCGTTTATGTAGATATAAGCAATGTGAAAAAAAGATATAATTTTAAAATACGAAAATAAATCATAGATAAAGTTGCAACTTAGACAGCGCATAGGACTAAATAAAATAAAATCTTATCACAAACGATTTAACATTTGCCAGTTTAGACTGCAATAAGTAATCCCGTGTTGGGTTTGGAATATAGCACAATTGGATTAATATGTACAGACCATTCGTAAATGGCATTTTGCGACTAAGCAACAGTTTGTGAAAGCAACCGGATTTCCTTAGAAACCATTGCTTTCCAAGTAAGGGACTTTAACATATTATTCATTGCTTTATCAAAATACGTGACTAAATTATTTAGCGAAAGCTTGGAAGCAGTATGTGGATTTTCAATTGAAATATGTAGCCTGGAAACGCACTTCCTGAATTCATTATTATAAATTAATGGATAAACGAGGCAGGTTTATAACACGGTTTGTTTAGCTGCGCGTGAAATGAGCGAAGTTAAGCAATGTCGAGTTCGATTAATACTTTCTGGGCGACCACCTTGGAAGACCGTTTGTTGACAGCTTTGAATGAAGGAATCAACTAGGTCTCCAGCGCACAGGTTCAACATAACAAACAAACTCAGGACGTGCTCAGTCGATCATGACATGAATATTATCGGCAGAATAGAACCTGCTTCTTCCGTGAGAAATCTCGGTATTATCCGTGATAAACACCTAACCTTCCACGAACACATAACTAAAACTTCACAAGCATGTTTCTTCCATATCCGAGATCTTCGTCGAATACGTCCATATTTGTCACGTGAAACAGCCGCTACAATTGGTGCTGCTCTTGTGCAATCGCAATTTGACTACTGCAATTCCCTGTTTTTAAATCTCCCTGGCTGTGAGATAAATCGATTGCAGTTTGTTTAGAATTCTTTTGCGCGAGCAACTTTTTGTAGTTCCAAGTACTCACATGCTACGCCCATTTTAAAGTCTTTGCACTGGCTAAAGATTAAGGAGCGTATCATTTACAAAACAGCTTCGTAAACCTATAAGTCCATCACCATCCCTGGACAAGCTTGTACGTCTCACTGGATTAAAGTGATGCAGCCTGCTGTTACTCGGTCTTCTAAATTAATTACTCTTGTGAGAACTAGCTTACCTTCGAACTCTAAGCTATCTAATCGTTCTTTCCAGCATGCTGCACCGCAGATCTGGAATTCTCTTCCATCCAATCTTCGGAAATCTTCATTCGAAGCACATCGGCCTTTACTTTCCTATGAGCAGTTCCATAAGCAGTTGAAGACCTATCTTTTCCATCTCTCTTTTCCATCCAGTGTCCATGAGCAGCGATCTGCGCCTAAACCTCCTTTTCTTTAACTCCTTTTACTTTGGACTGATTATCTGGATTTTGGAATTTACACCGTTTTTGGACCTTCTTTTGCTCGCCGGCTTGATTTTGTCTCAATAGTGCTCGATGTTGTCATTGATGACTGTAGCACTCTAATTGTTATTATTATTATGACTATTATTATTATTATTATTATTATTATTATTATTAGCATAACAGTAGTCCGAATTTCATTAATATTTCTGGTCATCGTTTCAACAGCCACGATGGTTTAATGGTTGAAAGAATTGCGACATACACAAAATAAACTCTAACTCTGATAAATTTCATTTTATTCCTATTTTCCTGTAGTTAATACAACAACTACGAGATAGAGAAAGAGAGAGAGAGAGAGAGAGAGAACTATGTTTATTTCAATATACTCAAAATATACAGTGACATACACAAATAAGGCCGTCAAAGAGGTCACAAGCAACCTATCTAGTTGACCTCCCCTCAGTCATACAAATTAAAAACTAAATAAACAAACGGAATAAACAATATACGACATCATCATATCTTACCACAATGATCCTGTGGTCGACCTCACAACTCTGTAGACCTGGAAAGAGCGAGGATTCCGGAGGGAGTTTATTTGGAGGTAGACATACGATACGGTTGGACACTACATCAGTGACTGTGCAGTTCTCAGCGCCCAGTGAGATCACGTAATTATCGAATTCTATTTGATCGAAGTATTCCCCCTGTCAACGAAGATATAGTGGATGTAGCCAACGAAGTATTAGAGAGAACTAGATGATTCAGTAACAAGAACAGCAATATAGTTTCATGGTAACAAATAAACTCCTTTGTTTATATTAAATTTTGATGAAACTCTGTTAATAATTAAGTCTATTAATTATTTTAAAAAGGCTTTCAGTGAATTATCATCGAACCGGAAGTGAGTGAAAAGTCACCATCATTTTATAGGCTGTGGTGTATCTTCTTCTTTTATATCTATGCATGTAGCGTTGATTATCTACCCGTCGGGAAGAGAAATAAATAGTTTTAAAGTAATTGCAATCATTATAGGCTCTTTTTAGGTTTTTAGATACTTGCAAGTTTTTCTTTCGTATGAGAGGTATCAAATTAAAAACATTTTGTCACAAAATTGCGAAATAAATTTTTTTTTGCAAGCTTAGCCATCGTAAAATTATGTGTATATAACTACAAGAATGTCTCAATAGCGTAGGAGTAAAGTCTGAAGTTTTAAATAACCGATCCTGAGGTGAATTGAACCATTGTGGGTTCGAATCCAAGCCCCGCTGATCAGAAAGTAAAACCTCGGACATTCACCGGACTGGTTATACGGAAAATGGGCTAAATTACCTAACAGTTTAACTATAAACATGTGGTATTAAAGTGATAGATATCAACATAGTTTATCATTTCACTATAATGCGTGTTTACTTTTACAAGATTAAAAGAAGCTGCAGAAACAATCAGGGATGATCTATTTACGAACTATGGTGTAAATTGTCTTATGTAAAATCAACTAAACGTTTATCAAATAAGTAATATTTTCTTCCGATTCTTCTCTCCTCTCTCTCTCTAGTTCTTGCTAAGTGACAGGTTCAATATACATATTCCTAATCACAGACCGTTGTATCGTTACATAAAGAACACTCAATCGATCAAAAAGTTAATCTCTTAACAAATCATCCAGCGAGAACAATATTTTGTTTATTTATATTTAGAATATTTTATCTGCACATTACAACATTACGATACGATGTAGCTTCATCGGTGATACAGTGCAGAGCTAAACACGGGTAAACAGGATTGTTTTCTCAGGGAAGCAATCGCCTCTGCCCAGTAAATGTTAGTCGAAGCTGAGGAAGGCATAGGGACCCACATCGTCATAAGCAGAATCTCCCAAGTATAATGGTATATCAAAAGGAATGTTATGGATGATTTAAAGATCCACTCGTATGACGGAAGATAGATATGAGTGATATATACCATGGACCTTCCTGTGGGCAGTGCACTAAGAGAGAGAGAGAGAGAGAGAGAGAGAGAGAGAGAGAGAGAGAGAGTGCAGAGTTATGGCAAACCTAAGGCACATGGCACTTATAAGGACCCAAAATATAGCATACCGCTAACAACTAAGAATGGGGGAATCATTAAATACGTACCAGGATTATGATCGCCTCTGGACTACCGGTTTCTATTTGAACAACATCCTCAGCCGGATATACTATAAAATCCCTATTGCTGAATGAGAATTTTGAATTTGAGTTGGATAGCACTGCATAGCCGTCAGTTTCCAGTCCCATTTCAACAACTGCCGTATCATTCTTGTCGTTTTTAAATCGTGCTACTTCAAATAAACTTTCTGCAGCCCTTTTCTTTCTGGTGTGACTGGTGTAATTGCCGGATTTAACACTGAGATCATTTTCCAGTTTCTTCAGGAAGTCTTCAGGTAGATTTAGAGCAGGCATTCGACAGACTAGACTTTGAGATGTAACGTTTACAGCAAAACAATCCTGCACATATGATACAAGACAATAAAAAATGATTTTGAGTCCACATTATGAGTAAGAGCTGAACAGACAGTCAAATTTCACGTCAGTTTTTTTACATGTGTGTCATTAACTGGGTGATCACCGGATCAGAACCTACACTTAAGATCTCTCTCTCTCTCTCTCTCTCTCTCTATCTCTCTCTCTAGTGATCTGCCATGTAAGCGGCAGGTCCATGGCACATATTCATACTCTCGAGGCTTCTTTCACACTCCAAATAGAGCATTCAACAGATCAACAAGCTAATCCTTTCTCAAAAGGCTGAGCCTTACCCAAATCTTATGCAGCTTATAGCTTGGGAAATATATGGCTTCTGAGGTGGCTTCCCGTTTCCGTCTTTAGTCTATGCCTTATCGCCTTTTTAAAACATAATGAAATAAGAAGAATTGAGAGCTGATATACCGAATACATAAAAGATCCACTATATATGTTATCCACAAATATTATTAATATATTTACAGATCCACTCGCACGTGGACATGAAGCGAAAGACAGAAGAAAGAGACGAGTAGAGGCGTTATATATCATGAAGCTGCCAGTAGGCTGTGCACTACGAGAGAGACAGAGAGAGAAAGAGAGAGAGAGAGAGACAGATAAAGAGAGAGAGAGAGAAAGAGAGAGAGAGGAGAGAGAGAGATACCGAATAAGTTGGATCACGGACTTCCAGGATTTGATTTCCTCGATACACAGTGACTACAATCTGGAGCTCAGAGGATTCGGCCGAGTCCATGTTTTCACCATCCACTGTCAGACGAGTGCCTCCGCTAAATAGCATTCATTCGTTATGTAGCAATCATTCATCAGCATCATCATCTGGCTGGAGCCAGTGGCGAAGTCGATAAGATATTCGACCGCGGATCAGTAGGTGCGGTATTCAAATCATGGGCTCGCCCGTCACTGATATCGCTTTCGAGTGAGGAAACTGACGTTAACATTAGCTCGACCAGTTTTTTAAGTGAGGAAATCATGGGAAGATGCTGTGAGGGTTTCTGAAGACAGAAAAGAATGGTGGAATGTTGCCACCCTATGTTCTCTTCAGAACACAAGGGACTGATGATGACTAATAAGTGAGAACAAGGATTCAAAAAAGTACTTTCAAAAATATCTGAAATTAGTCATTTAACTTCCTGACAAATTGTATGCTTGGCGTAATAGTTAGAGTATTCGCCTTGGATACAAATGGTCTGGGTTCAAAGCCCAGGTCAGTCAAGTAATGATGAATATCAAATTGTATGCTTTCATATTTAACTGATTTAATTCTAAAATCATGATTGTTTCAGTGTTGCAAAACGCACCGTAAGATCGACCATTAGATAAATGTTATATTAATCTGATGTTTTATCAGGTATTCTGTAAGGTATTTTATTAGATATTTTATGAGGCATTTTAATAGGTGTTTTAGCAGGTGTTTTATTAGATAATTTAGTATGGATTTTAGCAAGCAATATTTGATGAATTACTTTATGTATTATGACAGAAATTGTTGCACGTATTGCTTGAAGAGCTACTTGATGTATTATGATAGAACGACTTTTGCGAACAGTAATATCAGATTTACTGACTTACTTAAATTGTTTATGTGCTAAATTGAGTGACTGTTATATTGATTGATTGATTTACTAATGTAATAATAATAATAATGGTTTAACATCTGTTTCCTAATCCAAGGATGATGTCAGGGACGTCCCCAACAGCATACATCACTACAGATCAATTCATCCTGACTAATCTGCAAAAGAAATGTGCTGAGAAGAAGTAATTAATACAATTAAATGTATTATTCTACCTGGTTAGATGTCGGTACGGGTGGATGCTGCTGATCGCAGGATTATCAGTGTAAGTGAAGTTGGACACAGTCCAGTTCCTTCCTATCACATCTTCCAGAACAATCTCCACACTCATTGCGCTATCCACTGCAGGACTGCGAAGACTATACACTAGAGTAGAGCTGTCAAATTTCAGAAATCAAATATAAATTGCTAAGAAATATATAGCATAGCATTATGGTGTGAGTAGAGCTGCTAAATTTCAGAATTTAAATATAAATTTGTATGAAATAAATAGTATAGCATTATTGTGAGCTTAGAGCTACCAAATTTCAGAATTCAGATATAAATTTATATGAAATATATATCATAGCACTATGGTTTGAGTACAGCTGCCATACTTCAGAAATTAAATATAAATTTATAAGAAAAATATAGCATAGCAAAATATATAGCATAACATTACGGTGTGAGTAGAGCTGCCAAATTTCAAAATTCAAATGTGAATTTAAATGAAATGTAGAGCATAGCATTATGGTGTGACTAAAGGCTGCCAATTTTCAAATTTCAAATGTAAATTTCTATGAAATATATAGCATAGCATTGTGGTGTGACTAGAACTGACATACAAGGGAAATAAAACTGCCATACTTCAGAAATTAAATATAAATTTTTAAGAAATATATAGCATAGCATTATGGTGTGACTAAAGGCTTGCAAATTTCAAAATTCAAATAGAAATTTCTATGAAATACATGGCATAACATTACTGTGTGACTTCGTTTTTTAAATATTTCTGAATTTTTAATTCTACAGACTTAAAGAATTCGTATAAACTAGCTTATTTAAGTTTGATAGGTTAAATAGTTTACGTGGAATCTCAAACTTAGGCTAATTTCTAAAAATCTAAACAAATCAGCGAATGTACTTTACACAAAACGAATATTGATAAAGAAACCTGTCAGCAATAAATTTAGGACTTTTTCAAACATTAAATGCATGAGTTTCACTACAAAATAAAGTAACAAAACATCATAATTTACTCACGGCGAAATTTGAGAGGGCACTGAAGCATATACCAGAGTCTGTCCAAAGTAGACGTAACGAATAAAATCAGTGGTAACAACATTTCCGTAAAACTGTAACGTTACATTTAGTTTCGTACCGCCCGCCTTTAATCCATTACTTCTGCTCAACGTTATGGACTCGACAGCAGGATTTCCGGAGCTCCTTGGTAACGTCTGAGACACCACGGTTCCATTAACAGCTGTTGTCGTTCCAGTAAAAGATGTTGTTGTTCCAGTAAAGGCAGTTGTTGTTGTTACCACATCAGTTTTTGTCGGATTCGATGTAGCAGATGTTGTTATTACTTGGTCAGCTGTTGTACTGATTGCTGAAGTTGAACCCTTGGTCGCAGTGTTGATGGTTGTTGTTGCTACTGCCGTTGTTGTTGCAGTTATTTTTGTTGTTGCTACTGCCGTTGTTGTTGTTGCCGTTGTTGTTCTTGCTGCAGTTAGTGCTGTATATATATATATATATATATATATATATATATATATATATATATATATTAAAATCGTTATTTTATCTCGAGCTGTCATTGTTCCGAAATAATTCATATCTCTTAGAAATCAACCACTTAACAAACAAATAAAGACAAGTTTAACGTCAGTTTTCTCCTAGATAGCATGTCAGTGACGGGGAGAGCATAGGATTTTAACTCTGCACCTACTGATTCGCTATCGAACAGCTTGCCAACAAGCCACTGGCTCATCCCAAAATGAGAAAATAAAGTGAATAAATTTAGTCCACGTGGTTAACAGAGATCGTGATCGACCTAACGGTACCAGGTAAGCAGGTAACTAGGTAAGCAGGTAACCGGGTAACCAGGTATCTAGGTAAACAGGTAACCAGGTAACCAGATACGTATGTAATCAGGTAACTAGGTGAACAGGTAACCAGCTAGGTAACAAGGTAACCAGGTAATCAGGTAACCAGATAACTATGTAACCTGATAACCAGGTAGCTAGCTAGGTAACAAGCTAAGGAGGTAACCAGATAACTATGTAATCAGGTAACTAGGTGAACAGGTAACCAGATAGATAACAGGTAAATTGATAACCATGTAAACAGGTGACCAGGTAAACAGGTAACCATGCAACCAGGTAACCAGGAAACCAGATAAACAGGTAACTAGGTAACTAGGTAACCAAGTAACCAGGTAACCAGGTAACCAGGAAACCAAATAAACAGGTAACTAGGTAACCAGATAACCAGATAATCAAATAACTAGGTAGCCATTTAATAGGCAATCAGGTAATCAAATAACTAGGTAGCCGTTTAAACGGGCAACCAGGTAATCAAATAACTAGGTAGCTAGCTAAACAGGCAACCAGGTTATCAGTTAACCAGACAACCAAAGATATAAACTAACAAAGTAACGATGAAAACTAGCCAGAAATGAATCAATTAGTTAATATTATTGTTGCTTATTAATTAATTATAAATTAATTGATTAGTAATGAAGATAAAGCTACATACCGAAGTATAGTAGAAAATTTAGAATTTGATATCCCGAATACGACCTAATTGCAGTCATTTTGAAGTTAGTAAATAAATTCATTAAGACTTTAAATAGATCAAACGTCCAACATTAAATCTATCTTGACTTAAACAAAGTAAAACCTGAAATGTATATAATACTATGTAGATGAAAACTGTTGTCAATACGAAATCATTAACAGGCTGGAGCCAAGTTAACATGCCTACAATTTTATAAAATATTTATTTAGATATTTATTTAGATATTTATTTAGATATTTATTTAGATATTTATTTAGATATTTATTTAGATATTTATTTACATATTTATTTACATATTTATTTACATATTTATTTACATATTTATTTACATATTTATTTAGATATTTATTTACATTTTTATTTACATATTTATTTACATTTTTATTTACATATTTATTTACATTTTTATTTACATATTTATTTACATATTTATTTACATATTTATTTCAAACCACTAGACTTTAATGGCGTGAGCCAGTGGCGATGTCGGTAAGATATTCGACCGCGGATCAGTACGTGCGGGGTTCAAATCCTGTGCTCGCCTCTCACTGACATCAATTTCGTGTAAGGAATATGAAGTTAACATTAGCTTTACCAGCATTTTATAAAATAACAATTAACTCCGACTGTGAACAATGGTTTATGGCTTCTTGAAGAGCCCTAACACCATCAAGCAGGACACTAGCGATTGTTAGTGAAGAAGAAGAAATGACGAAAAGAAGAAATAGAAATGATTTGAAATGATTTGTTGAGAAGATGGATTACTCGAAGCAGTCAAATCGTCAGATACATGTACAATCAACTTGAGGAAAGAGGACATGGCGTGCTTGTGAAGGTGTTGGTCTTTCAAATGATCAGGATTTAATGGAGAAGCGAGTGAGGCCGATTTGAAGGTTGCAAAGGTTTTAAACAACTTTACTTACAATTGATTGACACCGAGAATCTTACTTCGCTTTTTGAAAAATTAAAAGCAAATTATTGTCAGTTATTGATTTAATGCGACCAGAGTCTAATTAAGATTTTATATCTTTCGCAGTTTATCGCCTTCTTAACTAATAGGACTCTTGTTACCATA
Source organism: Enchytraeus crypticus (assembly GCA_905160935.1). Lineage (NCBI taxonomy): Eukaryota > Metazoa > Annelida > Clitellata > Enchytraeida > Enchytraeidae > Enchytraeus > Enchytraeus crypticus. Next base: position 561,468 of record CAJHZI010000552.1, on the reverse strand, counting down.
GACTATTATATGTATAGACTATTCTGATATTGAGCTGAAACGATGGTTTATTGTCAAGTTTGTTCGCCATCGGATCAGTAAGTGCAATGTTCAAACTCAGTCCTCTCCCTGTCAGTGACGTGCTATCGAGCAGGGTCTGACGTTAAACTTGGCTTTAGATTTTGCTTCAGATTTGGAACTTAAATTTGTTTCCAACTTTAGCTTTACAGATACCAATTACCAACTATATCATCTTGATCCCGACAACACGCAAATCAAAATAAAATTTAAAAAGCTGACATTGAATAAATGGAAATGAACTATTGAAAATGAAAATGAATAAATGAACATAGAAGCAAATGTCTCCAGTTATTTCACATAATCCACTTTTATGCAAATGAATTTTATGACTGCAATGTTGTGAGAGTGATAAACCTGGCCATACCCAGGCTCTTCATTATGCCCTGAGCTAATGTTACCCAGTGGTTGCATTTCACGGCCCCCCCCCCCTACAAGTGGCTTCTGTTTGAGATGTGTAAGACCTCGAGAGTAGTATAATATATAGAGCTCAGAGTATAATGCAAGAAAAATAATAAATAACCCAGAGCAGACGAACAGAGCTCTCATTGTTACTTGTCTCATGTTGGGTCGCAGTTCAGTAGTGAACTTTTGAAAGTGTTTCGAAAATTTTAGGATCTATTATTGATTTATTAATTGATTTGGCTATATTGCTTTCAACTACCTCTATTTTCTAAATCTTTCTTGCTTGGCAAATTTCTGCAGGAATATCTGATGGTTAAGGTAATAGTTGAGGTTATGGTTAATTGTAAGGTTAGTGTTAGAGTTACGGAAGCTGGTAGGATTAGTGTAAGGATCATAGTTTATGTTAAGATTAGTGTTAGGGTTATGGGGTTAGGGGTTAGATTCGTATTGGGTTAAGGTAAAATTAGTATTAGGGTTAGGATTAACGGCAAGATAAGTTAAAGCGTTATAGTTTATAGTAAGAGTAGTGTTAGTGTTATAGTTTATAGTAAGAGTAGTGTTAGTGTTATAGTTTATAGTAAGAGTAGTGTTAGTGTTATAGTTTATAGTAAGAGTAGTGTTAGTGTTATAGTTTATAGTAAGAGTAGTGTTAGTGTTATAGTTTATAGTAAGAGTAGTGTTAGCGTTATAGTTTATAGTAAGATTAGCGTTAGGGTTGGGATTAACGGTAATATTAGTGTTTAGATTACGATAAATGGTAAGATTGGTGTTAGGTTAGGGTTTATGTAAGGATTAGCTTTATGGTTAGGAAATTGCTTTGGATTGTTTGACTTTATTGATTGATTGTTTGACTTCATTGATTGATTGTCTGACTTTATTGATTGATTGTTTGACTTCATTGATTGATTGTTTGACTTTATTGATTGATTGTTTGACTTCATTGATTGATTGTTTGACTTTATTGATTGATTGTTTGACTTCATTGATTGATTGTTTGACTTCATTGATTGATTGTTTGACTTCATTGATTGATTGTTTGACTTCATTGATTGATTGTCTGACTTTATTGATTGATTGTTTGACTTCATTGATTGATTGTTTGACTTTATTGATTGATTGTTTGACTTCATTGATTGATTGTTTGACTTTATTGATTGATTGTTTGACTTCATTGATTGATTGTTTGACTTCATTGATTGATTGTTTGACTTCATTGATTGATTGTTTGACTTCATTGATTGATTGTTTGACTTTATTGATTGATTGTTTGACTTTATTGATTGATTGTTTGACTTTATTGATTGATTGTTTGACTTTATTGATTGATGGTTTGACTTTATTGATTGTTTGACTTTATTGATTGATTGTTTGACTTTATTGATTGATTGTTTGACTCGTGTCAACTATGATAACCTTATGGACTAGTAATAAACTTCAAGATTTTGTAACCTACTTCTTAACTCATTCGTCACAAGAGATTTATGGCGCTACAACTCTGCAGGTCTTCGGTAAAAGGAAACCGACAGGAAGCCTTAGCTATAAACCGAATAATCTAACCTACAATCGTTTACAAAGTAACCAGCAGCTAGGACACTGAAATTGTATAGCTGCTACACTTGATAAACCCGCTGTTGAATGCAAATAATTCTGATTACTATTGTACAGCGCTGGTAATATTCCACGGTATCAGGTTGAACATATCGAATAAAGAAAATCATCCTTGGGAGGAGGTTCTTGATTAGCGCGCAGCCGAGCGTGGATATTTTGAGAAAATCACTTGTTCGTTAGTAGGAAGTTAACCTGCAAATTGTTAACTATTTCTCTTAACAGCATCTCCTTTCTATTTCTCATTTGTAAAATTATATATTTTAATATATACCCATGGAATACAATTATGATATACATATAATATGCATACTGTAGTATAGGCTACCAAATGTAAATGTATTAAGAAATAGGAAGAAGAGATGGATAGGACACATCCTAAGGGAGAAGGTCTATTAATAGAAGTCATAGAAGGTAGAAAGGAAGGAAATAGAGGCAGAGGCAGGCCATGATTAGGTATGTTAGATGATTTAAAGACCCACGCATGTGGAAATGAAGAGGAAAGCGGAAGACAGAGAAGAGTGGAGTTGTTATATACCATGGACCTGCCAGTAGGCAGTGCACTAAGAGAGAGAGAGAGAGAGAGAGTATACCAATATAATCATAGAAATACGCGCACATGTCTAAAATGGGCTCAAAAGTGTATCAAACTTATGAATTAACTAGTACTCTTTCAGTTCACTAAGACTTTATCATAACTCTGTAAATGCTAATGAAGGCTAAGATTGAATTTTTAGTACACGTTTTAAATTGGCTTTTTCAATGAAATAATTCCTAGCAGTAAAGTCACTCCGATTTTTAAACGATATAAAAGTTACTTCTTAGTTACAACATAAGTGACGCTATAACTTAAACATTAAATGAAGAAAAAGTTTCTTATACAGTGTCATAAAAACTCTGGGTGCATATCATATAATGTATGACGTCAGTTTAGCTTTAACAACGGACTGAGTAATGCAATCTACAACTATGCATGCACCTATACTGCATATTCCTCATTTACTGCACGCATAAACGTGTAGAATTTAGGTTTTTGCAAAACTGACTTCGAGCGTCTACTCGTTTATAATATGAACACACCCAAACTAAGATGATTTTTAAACATGAAGGAGGAACAGTATGAATATTGGGTGCTCTGAAAAAAAGACAAATCGCTGTTGTTATTTGGAATGTACAAAGATTTTAAAATATTTCTGCAGAAATCTCATTTAATTCTGCCGTCTATATCGTATGGTTCAAGTTGTTAATCCATTGCCAACTATTCTCTACCATAACGAGCTAATCCACTGTCTACAATTCGCTACTATAACTTGTTTATCCATTATAAAACATTAGGTACTACAAAGTGTTAATCCAATATCAATCATTAGCTACTACAGCTTGCAAATCAACTGCCTACCATTTACTACTGCCTCGTGCTTAGCCACTGACAAACATTCTCTACTAAAACCGGTTAATCCACTGTTTGCTTATAGCACGTTAGTACAAAGCCCTATATGTGTATAAGTAGATATTGCCCTGTATATTGTGCATGAACATTGTGTACTTTAGGCAGATGCAGACTAGATACTAAAGCGTAATAAGGCCAGCAGTACGAATAATTTGAATAGCGCAAAAGCTACGAAAATAATTTTTTTGTTGTTGGTTAAATTTACCCGTGTTGTGTCCGGGTTGTTTGAAGAATTAACCAACCGGTGACTGCACGTTTCGTAGAAGGCGACTAGAGAACTAAGATCCAAACCAACGTCAGACTGGGCATTCGGTTGGTGAGCGCCTAGGCTCCAGAGATTACTACCAAAATTTAAACGAATGGAAAAGTCTCAAATATGGGATTGACTGATGATATGATGTAGGAGAGAGAGAGGATTTGAGACAGTCTATTCGTATCGCGACCCTCGTTAAACTAGGATTCAATGGAAGATGATGATGATAATGATGAAATTGTTGGTTAAATTGTAAAATCTATACTTATAGCGGTTTTAATTAAAGTAGAGATAAAGCTCAGACACTATTATTAAAATGCTTATAATTTTGTGTATATACAGGAATACATCTTAATTCTAATAAAACTGCGAATATTAAAGTACGAATATTAACTCCTAATATGCATGTATCGTATATTAGGCTTATTGTGTTTCAGTAGGTGCGGGGTTCAAATCCTGGGCTCTCCCGTCACTGACATCGCGTTCGAGTGAGGAAAACTGACGATAACATTAGCTTTACCAGCTTTTACATTAGAATACAGTACATGGCCTATCCAGTTATACAAATACATGTAGGCCTACATTAGCAGGTAATTCTGGTTTATATACATACAAAGCAAGGTCACATAAATTTATATAAGCTACACTATAATGCAAGATGGCAGGCCAAATTATTTTACTTGTAGTCAGAATAAGTCAGAAAATCCAATGAATTAATGTCAGTTAAAATTGACAAGTATTAACGAAATTAACTAACAACAAGTAGATAACGGATAAACTTAGTAAAAGTTAAAAGAATGCAGCACCATAATAATGACATAAGACTGACTTGATTATTGCGACTGCAACTGTAATATTAATGAAATAAATTAAGTAAAAATAAATAAATAAGTTGTATTAATTGCGTTAAATATCATTAAGTTAACAATTGAGTAAATAACGTAATTAATTAAATCACTGAGAGGCATCGGGTGATGAAATTGACTTTAAACTAAGCTTTGGTCATTTTAAAATGTAAATGTATACCATATATATATATATATTTAAGAGTAGGACCTATATATACAACATGCTTAGCACTAATGATTGTCACTTGCATATTAACAATTCGCTCAGCACAAAAATGAGATCATTCAGCGCTTCATGTGCTATATTAATTCTAAGATTTCTATTATACATCATCACCTTCATCTTCTTCTTCCAACGCTTTCCAGTTTACCTAGGGTCGGGATACGAATAGAGCTTCACAAAATGTCTACGACCTGAGACCAACACGCAAACCTCCATTCCGCTAGTACCCTTCCATGCACTGACCACCCGAATTTTGACTCGCACCGTTTATGGATCCCTAACTCTGCTCATCGGTTGTAATTTGCTGCCACAGTATTCCATGTTGTCATGGACAACAGTAGCACTCTAATCGTATTGTTGTTGTTGTTCACTTGTCAATTTTCGTTTTAGAAAATCTCTACTATACGTGTACGATATATAATAATTAAACATCGGCTTAATTATAGTTATATCGAGCAATCATTGTCTGTCCGCCTGAAGTAACGCTGGGCGTCATGATTCAATGTATTAAAGTTCCTCAATAATTAATTACACTAATTACAGCTCTATCATTTGTTCTTTCTCAACTTAAATTCATATACCGAATAAGTAATGAAAGTTAATAACAACGTCATTGGACTCATAACGCTAATATTGCTACTCCATTATTTGCTCTCGTTAGCAGCATAAATTCATAAGATTAGTATATACATGTATATATATATATATATATATATATATATATATATATATATGTATATATATATATATATATTTAATTTCTATAGGCCTACAAGTGTATCATTTTATATACCGATTTAATGAAATTTAAGCAGTGCAGGCCTATATTGATAACTTTTAGGCTTATATTGAAGACTATTTTTAAAAATAATTTTTTTAATATTTATATTTTTCACAACGTAATGCCGATTATACTAAATTTAGGCAATGTCGGTCAATTTTTACAGCTCTGAGGCCTATATTGAAAACATCATCATTCAAATATAAAAAATTGCTAGGTATTCATTTATTGAGAGTCGTATGCTACAATAGTTGAAATCTTAGGATTTCTACTAATCGTCGTCTTAGGACTGAGAGGTTAGATTTCAAATCCTTTTTGGTGATCTAAATAAATAAATAAATCCACTTTCAGTTAAAATAGACAATTTTTCCTAGATGTGTACAATTATGCGCACGGGTGCTGTACATTCTAGTTATATTATATTCAACTAGAATGTACTCGAGTAAGTGAAAAATAATCTATTAATGGCTGTTTTGATTGATTGATTGTGCGTGTTATGAATTTTCAAATTGTTAAAAGAGTAATGAAATTAAATATGATGTAATTGATCATAATTTAACATACCTTATAGGCCTAGGCCCCTATATGTCATTATATATATAATATTATATATATAAATATATAATGTATATATATATATATATATATATATATACATGTATATATATATATAAATATATAATGTATATAGATATATATATATATATATATATATATATATATATATATATATATATAAATATATAATGTATAAATATACATGTATATATATGCAATTAAACTTAAGAACGAATATTTCCAGCATCATATTTAATCTATGGTCGCCTTTTCTCCTTTCTCCCCAAACCGACTTATGAGACGTGATTTTAAATTTTGAATGATATGACTGAAAACATTATCTAATATTGTGATCTGTGCATGATACAAGTTACTAAGAAGTACTCCCAAATCATAGTCTAGTCTCGGTCACCTCTGGTAAATTTATACGCCTTTGATCTTTCACACCGTGATCCGAGTTAAAATCGTCCAGGCTCCTGTTGAAAAATTGCGTAAACTCCTTTCCAATTTGAGCGCTATGCCTGGCGGCCTTTTCTTTCACTGGAAAAACCAAGAGATTTGCTGTAGATGAATTATTCTTATCATGAACCTCATTATCCTGACTAACAGTGTTAACATCTCGACAATAATCTTCTTCAGAAATTTTTATTCTTTTAGTATAACTTATCCCAATGTTACGCCTCAACGCTGGTGCAGTTTGGGGATTTTTGGAATAAGTGCTGGGGAAATTTCCTAAACTAGTAGCGTAGTGAAAGTCACCAATGTCTGTATTAAACGCCTCGGACGCTTTACTCTTCTCGGTCCCGTAAGTACTGGATATTCTCTCTGTGGGCGAATAGTTCAGTAGGTTCCTCATGCGTTTTCCAACCGGATCATGTGCCCGAGGTTGTCTAACCTGGCGAGGTTCTGAATTCTTAAGGCGACGACGTCTCCTGGCCCGCAGAACAAGAACTATAATCAAAATGAAGACGATTACTACGCACCCGCCTGCCGTTCCCCCGGCAATGGCCGCCACTGGTAATGCTGGCGTCGTTTCGTTGTAGTACTGACCGCAACCGTGCGGATAGTTTAGTTCTGGGCTAGGGTCTAGATTTATCGATAACTGAAATAAAGACAAGTAAGGGTTTACGGGCTGCCATATCATCATACGAAAATAGTAAATGTGCTTTTAAGGGGATGGGCATTTTACTTGAATGTAATTATAAATAATTGGGCCATATATTTTGGGTAAATAGGACAGTTTTCTCAGGAAATGACGACCCTGTACCTTAAATTTTAGTCGAAGCAGAGGAAGGCATAGAAGGCCCACCTCGTCATAAGCAGAATCCCCCAAGAATAGTGGTAGGCCTATTGTATAACAAAAAGAATGTTAGATGATCTAAAGATCCACTCGTATGTGGACATGAATAGGAAAGCGGAAGACAGAGAAAAGTGGAGGCGCCGTAAACCATGGAGCTATCAGAAGGCAGTGCACTAAGAGGGAGAGAGAGAAAGAGAAAGAGAGAGAGAGAGAGAAAGATATATGACCCTATATAAACGGCCGAGTTCTTTCTGGTTGTCATAAGCAGTACTTGTAATAGAAAAAGATAAATCTAAGGTTAACGTCAGTTTCCTCACTCGAAAGCGATGTCAGTGACGGATGAGCCCAGGATTTGAACGCTCACATACTGATCCGCGGTCGAGTATCTTACCGACTTCGCCACTGGCTCCAGTCGGTATGGTATATGATAACAGATGTATATGTCTAGAACATTGAACTGTTATAGCCTATAGCTCTAGAAGTATTGTACATCTGTGCATAATACCACAACGGGTAAGGTCGTGTCTCTCGTATCGTAACAGCTCAGGTTTGCAGCAAGGCTTGGACGCGTGGAAGCTTTAGGTCGGTGACTCGGGGGTGTGCACACGATTCGATTGTCATCCACATGTGCGATGGTGCAGTTCCCATCTCCCACCGATACCACGAAATTATCCTGAGGAATTTCTGTGAATGATGATCCCTAACAAGCAGAGAAATTTATATTATTTATTATATTTAATCATTTACTTACACATAATGCACAGTAGGCCCTATGTGCTTCCTCATTTTAAGAAAGCTGGTAAAGCTTAAGTTAACGTCAGTTTCCTCACTCGAAAGCAGTGTCAGCGACGAGCGAGCACAGGATCTGTACCCGCTCAAATACTGATCCTCAGTCGAGACGCATTTAAGACGCTTCATTTCACTTTCATATGCTGACTCCGTAACCATAACTATTGGTTAACGCATTAAGTAATAATATCTTTATATATAATATGGGTAGACATGATAGTTTTCACATGGAATAACGCCCCTGCCCATAAAATGTTAGTCTAAGCTGAGGAAGGCATTTGAATATGGGGCCCATCTCGTCATAGCTAGAATCACCAAGGCAAGGTATAATGGTATATCAGAAGGATAGGGTTAGATGATTTAAAGATTCATTCCGATATGGACATGAATATGGAAATGGAAGATAGAGATGCGTAGAGGTGTAATATGTCATGGACCTGCCAGTAGGCAGTGCACTAAGATATATATATATTATATATACATGTATATGTTTGTATATATATAAATATATACATCCAAACATGTATTGTATATTATATACTATATATATATATATATATATATATATATATATATATATATATATATATAGTATTATATTACAGGCCTATAAGAGAGAGAGAGAGAGTTTCTTACAGTTATTGTTATAGGCTCGGGCTCTCCCTCACGAATTCTAATAACTTCTTTAACTCGAGTCACCTCAAAGAGATTTGCAGGAATAAAATTACAATAGAATGAAATGTTCGTGGGTTCAGGTGTATTGTCGTCACAGATGAGATTCAGGTTGGCAGACGCTATATCGAATAGGTCATTCGTAAAATCAGCCACTTTCAATCCATCCAACCCTTCCCCAGTATCTCGTTTCCTTCTTCCACCAATAGTCATATTGTCAGGGCTTTCTTCGAAATCTCTCTTCAGTTTTTCTAAAAAGTCTTCCGGTAGATTTAGACGAGGCATCCTGCAAACTATCTGAGCTGATGTTTGGTTCTCGCCGAAGCAGTCCTACAAAATGTCAAAATAAAATGTAATATCGGTCAAAATATAATAGAATACATCAACAATTACAGTTCCACCATAATAATGACAACATCGAGCAGTATTTAGACAAATCCAAACCGGTGATCAGAAAGAAGGTTCAGAACGATGAAAGTTACAAAATTCCGAAAATCAGTTTAAAAATAACATGAATTAAAAAAGAGTAATATAATCGTTGTAAGATACGATATGTAGTAATATTATCAAATTAGTTAAAGCTTTGATCATTAATATTAACTCATTTTCTATACTACAGTCACACAGAGAAAGAAAGCGAGAGATGGAAAGAGGAAGCGAGAAAGAAAGAAAGAAAAAATGAAATTGAGAGATAGAGAGAGAGAGAGAGAGAGAGAGGGAGAGGGGAGGAAATAGATACCGCAAAGAATGGAGCACGGATTTCAGGAAGCTGATTCCTACGCTGTACCCGGACTGTCAGTTGAAGCTTGGACGATTCGGCTGCGTCCAGGTTCTCTCCTAGGATGGTTAGACGAGTACCACCGCTACAATAAACAGTTAATACTTGGTATACAGCAACTTTTACAATATGCTTTGATGGTAACGAAAATAAAAGTTGAAACCGATAACTATGGTTAAGCTTAATGCGTTATTATTTATTTACAAAATAAGTAATGTTATTTTACTACTTATTGTGTTATTTCGTTAGGAACTTAATTGGGTAAAGTTATTAAACAATTTCAAGAAGACCTAAGTAGCGTTTGCTTAATAGAGTGTAAAATTAACCAGTGGTTGTTAATACTCATCTTGTATACAATTAACTGTTCAAACGAATGATATAGGACATCTCTAACATATACAGTTAACAAGTATACTTGTTTTAATAGTTAAACGAGTACCACCGCTACAATATGTAGTCTATATATGTACTTATTTTAATATAATCATTGAAATAAATTAAAATAGTAATTTTTTTTTTTTTTTTCAGCAAAAAAGAAAGAAAGCAGAAGTTAACATTAGTTTCTCAGGGGATACTGTCAATGACAGTCAGCCTTTGATTTGAAATGAAGGCCTGCTTCTTATCGAGCAAGCTTGCTATCCAATCGGCCATCTAGAGCGTCAAGAGAAAAAAACTTTTCAATTCACACAGTGAAAAAATAAATTGACACTGAAAATATAGAATTTAAAATACTATACTTAGTTGTAGAGAAATCAGTTTATACCGGACGAAATAAATTCTAGCAATGAATATTGATCAATAAAAAATCTCATTTAGATTAATTTATTGACTTACCTCGTTAAATGTTGTTTCGGATACATTTGAGTGATTTTAGGATTATCTCTGTAGAGAAAATTAGAAACTGTGACATTTCTCCCAGTCTCATCCTGCAGGATCACGGATACGTTTCCGGTTTGTTCAGCTGGCGGACTCCTGATGATCAGGGACAAGGTGTTACTGAAAAACAACATCAAAAAGAAGGTCCAAAAACGGTGCAAATTTTAAAATCCAGAAAATCGGTCCAAAGTAAAAAAAAGTAAATAGCAGATGTGCTATTTACTTTTTTTACTTTGGACCGATTTTCTGGAGTTTGGAATCTGCACCGCTTTTGGGCCTTTTTTTGCTCTCCAGCTTCTTGATTTTGTCTCAGTAGTGCTTGATGTTGTCATTGATGACTGTAGCACTCTTATTGTTGTTATTATTATTCCTACTCTGTAGATCAAATTTTAAGGCCTCAGAATGTTAGATTAATTATCGTAGTAAGAATTTTCTGTATTCGAAATTTAGCAATTATAAATACAAACCACATCAATTTTTCATATTTTGTCTGTTTCATTCCTTTATTTGTCCACCTTAGGACAGATCATACCAGCAATAAAAACATACATCTACATTTAATCAGATAAATAAACACGAAGACGAATACGAGTGCGTGGATTGAATTCTGTTCACAAAAGAGAGACACCAGTAATTTTTTCGACTATCTAAAAAATCCAAAGGAAAATATATTTTATTAATAAATTAATACTTTACGATATTAAATATAAATTTAATTTTTAAAAATGAAAAAAATTAAATAAAAATGAAAGCGCTCACTTCGGGCTTCCTGGAGATCTGGTGACATTCAGCTGAGTTGATCCGAAGTATATGACAAACTTTTCCACATCCACATATCCGTCAAACTCCAGAGTTATGTTAACCTTGGTTCCTCCAGCGAGTATCCCAAACAACCTACTCACTGATAGGGACTTGACCCTCCAAGGCTTAAATTCTTTGGCAGTAGTAATCATTGCAGTAGACAACACTGTAGAAGTAACTTCAGAAGTTGACCGAGTGGAGGTAATTGTTGCTGAGGTTCTGGTGGAAGCAATAGATGAATGGCTGGTGGTAGTTGTAGAAGTAAAGCTGGCGGTAGTTGAGCTGGTGGAGGTACTAGTAATAGTAGTACTGATGGTAGTTGATGTGGTGGAAGTAGTTGTTAAGGTGGTACTGGTGGTAGTTGATGTGGTGGAAGTAGTTGTTGAGGTGGTACTGATGGTAGTTGATGTGGTGGAAGTAGTTGTAGAAGTAGTGCTGGTGGTAGTTGATGTGGTGGAAGTAGTTGTAGAAGTGGTGCTGGTGGCAGTTGATGTGGTGGAAGTAGTTGTTGAGGTGGTACTGATGGTAGTTGATGTGGTGGAAGTAGTTGTAGAAGTAGTGCTGGTGGTAGTTGATGTGGTGGAAGTAGTGCTGGTGGTAGTTGATGCGGTGGAAGTAGTTGTAGAAGTAGTGCTGGTGGTAGTTGATGTGGTGGAAGTAGTTGTAGAAGTGGTGCTGGTGGTAGTAGATGTGGTGGAAGAAGTTGTAGAAGTAGTGCTGGTGGTAGTTGACATGGTGGAAGTAGTTGTAGATGTAGTACTGGTGGTAGTTGATGTGGTGGAAGTAGTTGTAGAAGTAGTACTGGTGGTAGTTGATGTGATGGAAGTAGTGCTGGTGGTAGTTGATGCGGTGGAAGTAGTTGTAGAAGTAGTGCTGGTGGTAGTTGATGTGGTGGAAGTAGTTGTAGAAGTGGTGCTGGTGGTGGTTGACGTGGTGGAAGTAGTGCTGGTGGTAGTTGATGTGGTGGAAGTAGTTGTAGAAGTAGTGCTGGTGGTAGTTGATGTGGTGGAAGTAGTTGTAGAAGTGGTGCTGGTGGTAGTTGATGTGGTGGAAGTAGTTGTAGAAGTAGTGCTGGTGGTAGTTGATGTGGTGGAAGTAGTTGTAGAAGTAGTGCTGGTGGTAGTTGATGTGGTGGAAGTAGTTGTAGAAGTGGTGCTGGTGGTAGTTGATGTGGTGGAAGAAGTTGTAGAAGTAGTGCTGGTGGTAGTTGATGTGGTGGAAGTAGTTGTAGAAGTAGTGCTGGTGGTAGTTGATGTGGTGGAAGTAGTTGTAGAAGTGGTGCTGGTGGTAGTTGATGTGGTGGAAGAAGTTGTAGAAGTAGTGCTGGTGGTAGTTGATGTGGTGGAAGTAGTTGTAGAAGTAATGCTGGTGGTAGTTGATGTGGTGGCGTGGTTATAGAAGTGGTGCTGGTGGTGGTTGACGGGTGGAAGTAGGGCTGGTGGTAGTTGAGGTGGTGAGTAGTTGTAGAAGTAGTGCTGGTGGTAGGTGCGTGGTGGAAGTAGTTGTGGTGGATTGGTGTACTGTGGTGGTAGTGCTGGTGGTAGTGATTGGTGTAAGTTGTGGAAGTCGTGCTGGTGGTATTGATTGGTGGAAGTCGTTTAGAGTGGTGGTGTATTTGTTGGTGGAAGTAGTCTGTTGTAGTTGATTGGGGAGCTGGTGGTAGTGGTGATGTGGTGGAAGTAGTTGGGTGAGCTGGTGGTAGTTGATGTGGTGGAAGTAGTGTAGTAGTGCTGGTGGTAGTTGATGTGGTGGAAGTAGTTGTAGAAGTGGTGCTGGTAGTGCTGGTGGTAGTTGATGTGGTGGAAGTAGTTGTAGAAGTGGTGCTGGTGGTAGTTGATGTGGTGGAAGTAGTTGTAGAAGTAGTGCTGGTGGTAGTTGATGTGGTGGAAGTAGTTGTAGAAGTGGTGCTGGTGGTAGTGATGTGGTGGAAGAAGTTGTAGAAGTAGTGCTGGTGGTAGTTGACATGGTGGAAGTAGTTGTAGATGTAGTACTGGTGGTAGTTGATGTGGTGGAAGTAGTTGTAGAAGTAGTACTGGTGGTAGTTGATGTGATGGAAGTGGTACTGGTGGTAGTTGATGTGGTGGAAGTAGTTGTAGAAGTAGTGCTGTGGTGTGTGATGTGTGAGTTGATGAAGTGGTGTGTGGTGGTTGACGTGTTGGAGTGCTGGTGGTAGTTATGTGGTGGGGTAGTTGTAGAGTAGGCTGGTGGTAGTTGATGTGTGACTATTGTAGATGGTCTGGTATGATGTGGTGGAAGTAGTTGTATAAGTAGTGCTGGTGTTATTGATGTGGTGGAAGTAGTTTTATGTATACTGGTAGGTTTGATGTTGTGGAAAGTTGTAGAAGTGGTGCTGGTGGTGTTGACGTGGGGAAGTATGCTGGTGTTAGTTATGTGGTGGAAGTATTGTAAAGTGGGCTGGTGTAGTTTGATGTGGTGGAAGTATTGTGCTGTGTAGTGAAAGTAGTTGTGCTGGTGGTAGTTGATGTGGTGGAAGTAGTTGTTGAATGGTACTGGTGGTAGTTGATGTGGTGGAAGTAGTGCTGGTGGTAGTTGATGTGGTGGAAGTAGTTGTAGAAGTAGTGCTGGTGGTAGTTGATGTGGTGGAAGTAGTTGTAGAAGTAGTGCTGGTGGTAGTTGATGTGGTGGAAGTAGTTGTAGAAGTGGTGCTGGTGGTAGTTGATGTGGTGGAAGTAGTTGTATAAGTAGTGCTGGTGGTAGTTGATGTGGAGGAAGTAGTTGTAGAAGTAGTGCTGGTGGTAGTTGAAGTTGCTGTTGTTGTAGTGGTTGCTCCTATTGTTTCTACAATGCGATAAGTAATTAATAGGAGCGCTGATAAATGCAAATAGTATAGAAGCGAAAAATAGACACACATTATAGTAAAATGACCAACTATGTTAAATATATAAAACATTTAAATATCACATGTTTTAACCGTTAGGCAATTCATTTCACTTTCCGTGTAACCAGTCCAGTGAATGTACGAGATTTTATTCTCAGATCAGCGCGGCTGGGAATCGAATCCACGAGTATTCCATTCACCTCAGGATCAGTCATTTAAAACTTCATTGCGTTAACCCTGCGCTATTGAGACATTCGAAGACATTTATTAACCCTCCGTACTTAGAGCACTGAAATATTTAAAAAAAAGTATAGATTAGTATTTTCATTCAAGCATTTCGCAGTTGGATTTTTCTCATTTCATTTAGTTCTGCTACAATCCTACCTGCATTACTATCCCCAGTCTGCAAATTTACCTACAACGCCACGGCTGGAGCCAGTGGCAAGGTCGGTAAGATACCGACCGCGGATCAGTATGTGCGGGGTTCAAATTCTGGGCTCACCCTTCGCTGACATCGCTGACATCATTAATCTAACAAATTTAACGTCAGCATATTTGTAGTTCTATAAGAGTTATTAAATTAATTTACTAACCGAATTGCAAATAATAAGCCTATATTTTAAACATTGAAATTCCATTGAAATGCTGCTACACCCAAACAATAGAACCTTTTGAAACATCAGCTGACTTTATAGTTTTTATTTGAGAACTATAGCGTTACTAATCCGTGTACGATAAAGATTTGATTTAAATTTGAAATCTACTACAGCAGCTATCCATTGCATAACGTAGAAGCCTTGACCACTTTACTACTAAGAATGGTCAGTAAGTTTGACCCTATGACTCTAATCTTTTAGCCGTTAAATAGCCGAATGTAGAGATCTAGAAAAACAAGCTATCTCCACACATTAAGTGTAGTCGCATAATGTTAATATTGTAAGTTAATAGATGGTATTTAGATTTAATGCACTGCATAAAATCAATTTGACTTCAAACTCTAAAAATACAAACCAATGAGAGCAATCGCTATGAAACCTACAACAAAATATAAAAAGCTTTCAATAGAATACAATTTTTAAATTATATAATTACGCAGTTTACTGTGTGAATGTACAATTTTCAACATGTGCAACAACAAATAGAGTGATACAGTCATCAATGCCAACATCGTTTCACTGTGATTGTACATCATATACAAGTGCATGCATTTTTGTGTAAAATATTAAGTTATAAAAAATATCTACATGTATATGCGTGTGGAATATCAATATCTTGTCTTTGCTATTTTTATGTTTGAAATCACCAAAGTTCTCTTTTGCACTTAGTCTTTATAACATAAAGGTTTTATTTATTCGGAATATGAAGGCCTAACTGCCACCTGAGGGTCTATATTTCAGTAAAAACTGCAAAATCAGTAACAAATATCAAAATCTCGTATATTATCCGATAAATAAATCAATTATTGCTGAAAAGGCTCTGAGCAAGAACTGAGTAAGGAAGGGAAAACTATCTCAGAAGCCTTATTTTTAAACTTCCAAAGCTAGAGACTAAATTAAGGCGCGGATACGGCGCAGCCATTTATGAAACAATATCTTGTTAACTGATAATAAATGTTAATAACTTAATAACTGGTAGTTAACTAATAGTAACTGTTAATAACTTAATAACTGGTAGTTAACTAATAGTAACTGTTAATAACTAAATAACTGGTAGTTAACTAATAGTAACTGTTAATAACTTAATAACTGGTAGTTAACTAATAGTAACTGTTAATAACTTAATAACTGGTAGTTAACTAATAGTAACTGTTAATAACTTAATAAATAGGAATTAACTGATAATAATTCGTGGAACGTGCATATAGATTCAGTGAACATTAAGATCTTGCATCCGCCAATTGACAGAGACTGAGAGAGAGAGAAAGAGAGAGAGACCGAGAGAGAGACAGGAACAGAGACACAGAGCACAGAGAGAGAGAGAGAAAAAAAATAGAAAAAGAGGAAGAGAAAGAGAGAGAGAGAGATCATCTGGACTACTTACAGAAAAGCAGCAGCTTCAGTGTGATGTGTTTGCAGGTAAATGTATACCCGGCCATGGTTGAAATGTGTAAAACGTATTTCCTCAGCGTTGGCCTATCTACTGTAGACTATCTGCAATAGTTGCATGACTGTTCATATAATATATATGCATGTATATATATATATATATATATATATATATATAAGATTTCTAATCCAAATTGATCTATAAAATAAAATAGTAGACGCTATCTCTTCGAAAGATTTCAAGATTTTTTTCTCTCTCTCTTTCTTAAAAACTATTTCCCTCACTTATAATGACCTTTATCATTTGTATCTTACCGACATCGCCACCGGCTCGAGCCAATGGCGACGTCGGTAAGATACTCGACCTCGGATCAGTATGTGCGGGGTTAAAATCCTTGGCTCGCCCGTCACTGACATCGCTTTCGAGTGAGAAAACTGACGTTAACCTTAGCTTTTTACTTTATCTGATAACAATTGAGTACTTAAAGCCCAGTGCTCCTCAGATATATAATTCTCTTCCTTCCACTTAGAGCACCCCCTCATCTTCTCCTGATCTTCCTTTCCTTCTGTATGAACAGGTTCATAGACGGCTCTTCTCTTTGACCTCTCCTATTCAACCATTGCACAGGAACTGAGACCAATACGAAAACCTCCCTTCCACTAGTACCCTTCCTCGGACTGAACTCCCGGATTTTGGCTTTTACCGTTTTTGGACCCCACACTTTGCTCATCGGATCGGATTATTTTACCATAATGCTCAATGCTGTCATGGACTACAGTAGCACTCTAATTATGTTGTTGTTGTTGTTGAACACTTGCAGATCTTTGTGGGCATTAAATCTTTTCCACTGCGGAAGGTCAGTGAATCTGAATGAAACGATTGCGAGATAAACAAAATAAAGAATCTAATTAAAACCCATTAAAACTAAATTTAAAATTAAATGTTAACATAAAATTAATTAAAATTAATTTCAGACTTTAACTAAACAAAGTAAAATTTTCATTTAAATTCATAAAGCTTTGATATTAATCATCAGTAAATCTTATAAAGTGAAATCCACGGCATTCGAAATGAAATTTTGGAATCCATCACTGTAGGCTTTGTCTAACTGTTAAATGTATAACGATAGGCCTATTTAAGTTATTTTCTACGTAGTTACTGAGCTGAAATGTAGAGTACAAACATTCATAACAACAATGAATTTCTAGATCCATCTGAAAACGAATTATATAGTCAGTTTCGAAGCAAGATAAACGTTACTATGTAATTAATTGAGCGTTAGACAACAACAATAACAGCAACAACAACAATACGATTATAACGCTACTGTTGTCCAGACACATGCGCTCTTTTAAAGAGAGATTTTATTTCTTATTTGTCCGTTTGAGTCTATTAAGTCTAAGTTCTAGAAATACATACGGACCTAACTATGCATAGTACGCAAATATCTGTAGTGCTGTTTTAATTTAACGTAATATAAACTGGTAATTAGACATCTAGGACCTAAATTCAGCCTTGCTTGAAAATGTTCAACGGTTCGACGCTAATGGCAGTCGTATCTGTGTGTCAATATAATATTGGGACATCGTCGATTCGCCTGGCTGCTCAAATCTTTATAACGTGTAATTTACCTTTTTATGACTTGACGATTTCTTTACATAGAGATTAAGTAGTGGCTGGACGATTAGCTTCCTAGTAGTTTGTCATTTTTCATGACGTGTGCTAGACCTTGCCTAATATTGCTGTGAATTTAATAGATTATTAGATATCATAATAAAATATTATTATTGTGATTTACAATAGTTTTAATTTATATCTCTTCAGCACATGTTTCTTTCAGATCGTTTCGGATGAATCGATTTGTGATGGGGGACGTCCCTGACATGACATCAGCCTTGTAAACCTTTATTATTATTTAATATTATAATTTTTCCTCTTGTTGGGGATCGGGTTTCTCAAGAATAGACCAACCGTGGACTGCACGTGTCGTAAAAGACAAATACACTAAGATTCAAAGCAACATCAGAAAGGACATTCGAGTAAGCTCAAAGAGAAAAAAAATACAAAAATTGTAGCAATTTTTTAAACGAATATAATCTATTCGTATCCATACTAGGGTACAGACACGAATTTCATTTATCAAATGGATGCGCTTTATTAATCGAAGTTAAGATGACGTAGATTAAAAGTCTCAAATAGTGGATTGCTGGTGGTGTGATGTAGGACAGAGAGGATTTGGGACAGTCTATTCGTACCCCGACCCTGGTTAAACTGGGCTTCAAGGGAGGAAGATGATGATGATGATGATGATGATGATGATGATGATGACGTAGCTTAACTTCGATTAGTGACGCGCAACTAAACCAAGTGCGATAAATCCCGCCGCTTATTAACATAGGAACACTCAAGGTCTTTAATACGTAAGCACTCGGGATTCTAGAAGTTGAATGGAGGTGTGATAGGCATCTTAGACGTATTATCCTGCGCTTTTGTTAAAATTTATCTTTAAATATTTGCATCACAAGTAATTTGAAATTACTTCAGATCTATTGCAATTTTCCAGACGTTGATCAATAATTAAAAATAATTTAAAGATGATGACATTGTTATAAGGAGAGAAGAAAAAAGTCTGCAAAGCAAACTATCTGTCTATCGTGCTCTTCAAACTGCTAGTTATAGGACAGCCTGAAAGCACTATCAGCGGCAGAAAGGCTACAGTCTAAGTAAAGCTGTGTTATTGGTGTCGTGAAATGTACACAAAGTGGTATAGTAAACTAAATCACAAAATAGCACCAGCAAGCGCGGGTGTTAAATGTATTAAAATTCTATTATCGGTTTGATATGTTGACAGTTTTGCAGTTTTTGTGAATATCACATATTTCTAAATGAATACAATGCGAACAATGCCTATGAGAATCTGACGCCTAGGATATCTGCTATAAAATTCGCTTCCTAGTGTCATTTTAGAGATAGCTAAAGGGCAAGCTTGAAGAGTTGATCGCTGGCAGCACCAAAGAAGCTTAATTTCAAACAAACGAGGCGGTACTTTCAAATGGAAGCTGTTATGAAATTGAGAAATTGATTAATATTGATTTCTTCTGTCAGAAAATGCATCCAGCGCTCATTCCTTTTATTAACAACTAGTGATTTATAACACTCACTTGTTATATACATAACTATGCTTTGAACTGATCATCTGGATTTTGGAATTTGCACCGTTTTGGACCTTCCTTTTGCTAGCCGGCTTGATTTTATCTCAATAGTGCTCGGTGTTGTCATTAATGACTGTAGCACTCTAATTGCTGTTATGTTATGTTAAGTTACGCATAATGAGCAGCTGAAATGTTTTTAATTTTGCAATAAATATATCTGCAAAATCATATAGAAGGAATCATTGTTGTTGGTGCAGGTATCTGGTCTATCAGCGATCATCGGCGAGTTTTTCGTGACATTTCGTCACATGCAGGTCTGGGTGCTGGCTCTCGTTCTGTCAGCCCTCACTGCCACGTTCACTGAAGTTACCAGCAGTGTGGCTACAGCCACATTGCTGGCCGTATTCTTCGTATAAAGATAGATGTTCACATCTATCTTTAGACACTTTGTAATAATAGCAACAACAATTATAATGCTACTATCGTGTACGACAGCATCGAGCACTATTGAGACAAATCCAAGCCGGTGAGCAAAAAGAAGATCCAAAACGGTGCAAATTCAAAAATCCAAAAAGTCAGTCCAAAACTAAAGGTATTAAAGAAAAGGAGGTTTACATGAGTATTGAGAATGTCTGATGACTGACACTCAAAGATCCTAATCAACTGAGAGCCAAGTTAAAAAAAGAAAAGCTGACAAAGCTAATGTTAGCGTCAGTTTCCTCACTCGAAAGCGATGTTAGTGACAAGCGAGCCAAGTTAAGGGAAAAGGAAGAGAGGAAGACCTAGGCATACTTGACGCAGCTCAATCAATGACGACTTAAAACAATGAGCGTCGACGATGAGCAGCTGTGATAGTGCTAAAGAATGAAGTGACTAAAGGAACGCTGCCGCCCTATGTTCTGACCAGAACACAATGAACTCCTGATGACTAATACCAAAGCAATCCATTAACGTTAAACATACAATAGCATCATCTACCAGATATCATCATAGATTATATCTGTGATATCATCTGTGATGATGTCATAGATATAATCTATGATGATATAAATAGAATGTCATTATATCTATGACATCATCTGTGATGATGTCATAGATATAATCTATGATGATATAAATAGAATGTCATTATATCTATGACATCATCTGTGATGATGTCATAGATATCTATGACATCATCTGTGATGATGTCATAGATATAATCTATGATGATATAAATAGAATGTCTATTTATATCATCATAGGTGATATCTATGAAATCATCATAGATATCATCATAGATTATATCTGTGATGATATCACAGATATCATCTATGATGATATCTATGATATCATCTATGATAATATTTATATACACTTTTAATACCACATGCATTAAATAAAACCGTTACGCAGTTAAGAGTATAATGTCCACCGTGGTCCAGTGACCAGTGGTCAATATTAAAAATTATATTCTAGATTTTATTCTCCGTTCAGCTCTACCTGGAATTGATCCCAGGACCTCAGGAACGGGCATTTAACGACGTTACCTAGAACCCTACACTCTGAGCTATTTATGCGTATATCAAAATATTAACGATACAGCCAAAAACTAACACGTATCAATTATTGCACATCAATTTATTACATATGATAAAACGAATTAAACTATTTGAGGAATGCAGAATAAATCTCTCAAAGCAACATGCGATACAAAAAGTTGGTAAAGATAAGGTTAACGTCAGTTTCTTCACTCGAAAGCTCAACTGACTCCAACCAGTGGCGGACACAATGTTGCACTTATCTTAAAACATACAATTCAACTGATCTACTGAAACTATTGCCACTTCGGCTGCATTTACCTCGAAGTCAAATATCTACGAGTACAAGTCGCAGAAACTATACAATAAAATACATTTTGGATTTAACGCCGATTTTCACATAAAAAGACGACATCAGGTACCAGCAGAATATAAAGGCCAAAGCCAAGTTTAACGTATGTTTCCAGCTCGACAGCATGTCAGTTACAGGGAGAGCTCTGGATATAAAAACCCTGCATCATTGATCTGCTGTCGAACAACAAGTCAATAAGCCACCTCAGAACATGCGGCTAATGTAGATTCCAAAGTCAAAACAAACAAAATAACCGTACCAGCGTGCAATAAAGAATTGTACAAGAAAAAAAAAGCGAGATCCAAAACAATTCCAGTCCAATATAAAAAACAAACGCAGTATCTCGGAATACAACAATAGGCGTTGAGTACAAACCACAATAGCAAAACGAGTACTTAACTTTACAACAATTTAAAGCTTCAGTCGACAAAAAACATCATACGATAATACACGGTAAATAACACAGCAGCATAGTTCATTGAAGACAGGCTTCGATAACTACAGCCTCGTAGTTCAAATTCATATACATATCATATTAATTCAACATATACCATTTATCGTCTTATTCATTCAGAGCAATATTAGTTAAATCTATTAATATATTTATTACAGAGATAATTAACAAGAAAGTAGTAAAGTTTGGACAGCACACGACAAACACTGTAGCGATAACGACAGAGGACTTGACAACACAACAATAGGCTCTTGTATCAAATGTTCATGCCTCTATCATAACTTGACAACACAACAATAGGCTCTTGTATCAAATGTTCATGCCTCTATCATAACTTGACAACACAACAATAGGCTCTTGTATCAAATGTTCATGCCTCTATCATAACTTGACAACACAACAATAGGCTCTTGTATCAAATGTTCATGCCTCTATCATAACTTGACAACAACAACACTACACATCAACAACTTGTATCAACGATGCATGTTTCGTATATAGTTTAATCTAATTCCAAGCATTCATGAATACGGAAACGTCGTTGAAACCACATCAAATATTATGCAACAAACCAGTTCAGTGTATAAAATCTCAGTTACAGTCTCTCTCTCTCTCTCTCTCTCTCCATTTCTATCTCTCTCTCTCTCTTTCTGTGACCCTGTTTCCACCTTCAGAAAGCATAGTGATTGATACTTCATAACAGCGACTAGTTTTGTATTGAAAACACTGATAAGGTCATGGGATTACTTAAACAGAGACATTTGAGAGTCAACGAGGTAAATGGGAAGACAGGGAAGAGAAAAATGGGGTCCAATTGATCGATAATTAAAGAAATTAAAGATAGAGGCTCGAAGATAGAGAGAGAGAGAGAAAGAGAACGTGGAAATAGTCATGGAGTGAGGGTGAAGGAGATAGAAATAGTCACAGAGAGAGAGAGAGAGAGAGGGGGGGGGGGTGGAAACAATCAAAGAGAGAGTGAGAGAGGAGAGAGAGAGAATGAGACAGTGAAACTAAGAGAGAGAGAGATTGTGAGAGAGAGAGAGAGAGAGAGAGAGAGAGAGAGAGATTAGATGAGAAAGTCTAGGGAGGAATCTCGCACTGGTCGCCAGGAGTGGAATGGACTGAGCCAACACAGCATAGATTCTACAATCAATCATCAATCAATCAATCAATCAATATATCAATCAATATATCAATCAATCAATATATCAATCAAAATATCTATCAATCATCAATATATCAATAAATCACATTTCATTCTTGAAGAGATGAACCATCAATTAGATAATAAATCAGATGAACCATCAATTAGATAATAAATCAGATGAACCATCAATTAGATAATAAATCAGATGAACCATCAATTAGATAATAAATCAGATGAACCATCAATTAGATAATAAATCAGATGAACCATCAATTAGATAATAAATCAGATGAACCATCAATTAGATAATAAATCAGATGAACCATCAATTAGATAATAAATCAGATGAACCATCAATTAGATAATAAATCAGATGAACCATCAATTAGATAATAAATCAGATGAACCATCAATTAGATAATAAATCAGATGAACCATCAATTAGATAATAAATCAGATGAACCATCAATTAGATAATAAATCAACCATAAAATAATCAACCAATTTATCAAGTATATACTGTAGAGTCAACCAGTCAATTAATAATCTGATCAATCAATCAATCAAAAATTCAATCAGTTAATCATTCAATAAAATAAGTAAATTTTAATAACACAACTTAGTTAAAAAATTAAACAAACATAAAACAAATAACAAAATGAACCGCAATCAATCAACAACTCCTGGAAATGAAGGAGCACAGCATCTTTTAAATAGAATATCAACTTGAAGCCTGAGAATATTTCAGTTCTCACAATGCTTTCAAGCATAGCATAAACACCAATTAAGTTTAAAATTTAACACATGAAATACCACTTCCAATACAGTTTGGAGGGAGGAGCTGGATGTTAAGCTAGAGAGAGGTAGACCATAGCTGACGTGGGATGAGGTGATTAAGAAGTATATAAAAGATAGGAGATTGACTGATGATAGGGTGTGAGACAGAGAGGTCTATTGGAGAAAGTCTATTTGTACCTTGACCCTAGTTAAACTGGGATTTAAAGGAAGATTTCAGCATATGATTTTTCAGATCGTTCAGGGTGAATCGATTTGTGGTGACATGTGATGGGTGGACGACCCTGACATCATCCTTGTATGAGGAAACGGACATTAAACCTTTATTATTATAATTAAGATGAAGATGATGACGATGCAGAAGATGATGATGATGATGATGAGGATGATGATGATGATGCTGAAGATGAAGATGATGATGCCGAAGATGATGATGATAATGATGCTATACCTCTTCCGAAGACTTCTGCCAGTAGAGCTCTGCTTGACAGATTAGAGCGGTGACTGCCCTGCTGCTTCACACTCTCTATGCCTGTCTCGTCGCTCAATATAGCCTGCATCTGTGCGCAGTGTAAACATACGATAAATATAGCCTGCATCTGTGCTCAGTTTAAACATACGATTAATAAACATAGTAAACATACAATTAATAAAGCCTGCATCTGTGCGCAATGTAAACATACGAATAAGTAATACAAGCCTAAACACAGCCTCACTTAAAAAAGCCTAAATAATAATAATAATAATAATAATAATAATAATAATAATAATAATAATAAAGGTTTAACGTCCGTTTCCTCATACAAGGGTGATGTCAGGGACGTCCCCATCACATGTCACTACAAATCGATTCACCCCAAAAGATTTTTAAAAAGCACGTTCTGAAGAGAAAGAAGAAGATCAACAACAGTGCCGGTCCGGTGATCAAAAGAACAGTCTGAATCCAAACTAAGTCATATTATTCTAAATCCAAGCTGTATAACAATTGTCTTAGGCAGTTCCATCAGAAACTTATTCTGTGACATCTAGCTCATAGATAAGTGAGCTACCAAATCTACAGAATTCAATGTCTTAATAGCGTAGGGGTAACGTCATGAAGTTTTAAAGGACAGATCCAGGGGTGAATTGAACCCTCGTGGGTTCGAATCTCAGCCCCGCTGATCTGAGAGTAAAATCTCGGACATTCACTAGACTAGTTATACGGAAAATGGACTAAATTGCCAAATAGTGTAAACATGTGGTATTGATTGACTGATGATGTAGGGCAGAGAGGATTTGAGACAATCTATTCGTATCCCGACCCTAGTACAACTTGGACTCAATGGAAGATGACGATTTAATCAAAGTTGTACCTGATCTAGTAGTAGCTGAGGAAGGCATAGGAAGCCCACCCAGTTATAGGCAGAATCCCCAAGAATAATGATATATTAAATGGAATGTTATAAACGATTTAAAGATACACTCGTATGTGGACATGAGGATGAAAACGTAAGATAAAGATGAGTGGAAGCGTTTTATATCATGGACCTGCCAGTAGGCAGTGCACTAAGAGAGAGAGAGAGAGAGTGAGAGAGAGAGAGAGAGTACCTGATCACAGCTGATAGCCAAGACAAATAATCCAAAGAGAACGGACTCTATGACCAGTATAGCTGAGTGAATGCTACACAACAACAAACAGAAAACGTTCACTTAAGCAACATGATTACAAATTTAAGGCTGCACAATATATAATCAATCAAGCTACCCTGACCATTTTTGTTCACCAGACTGGCTTTCCCTTAGGACCTTACTTCTCCTCAGCACATTTCTTTTGCAGATTGGTCTGGGTGAATTGATCTGTAGTGATGTGTGCCGTGAGGACGTCCCTGACATCATCCCTGGATGAGGAAACGGACGTTAAGCCTTTATTATTATTATTATTATTATTATTATACGGCCATCTAGAAGGCGAACAAAGGCTAATGCAGAGTTTAACTTCGGCTTCCTGCCTTGAAAGCATATCAGCGACGGGGTGAGTCATGTATTAGTACCCTGGACCTACTGCGCAGTAGTGAGACACCTAGACGATCGTGCCACTAGCTCAGCCCCATTCAATCATTTGTGGATGTCAGAAAAGCTTTGCAGATAGAAAAAACATTGAGCACATAAACAGTACGTAATATTACATACCTAAATTACATTACATATAATAATAATAACAGTAATAATAATATTAATAATAATAATAATAAGTATATCTATAAAGCGCCGCTCTATAGTAAATGGAACAGTAGCACTGAATAGACAGTGAAGGTCAAGTAGTCTGGTGTTACAAGGCCAAAATCAGTGTAGCAAACTAGAATTCCGCAAGCCTGAAGTATGAGCGATCAATTGGTCTAAAACACAGAAATCATCACTATGTGGCTACAAGTGTCTTACAAGACGTTTTAAATTTCACAGCCTGTTCTCGTACTAATTATATAAATTATTACGAGACAAGCAGGCGGCTAAATAAATGGAGATAAAGTATAAAATAAATGTAAATTACCAGTGTACTGCTTTATTTTTGTTATCAACAACATACAACTTAACTTCCTGGCCCTACTTAGTGGTAGGGCCAGGAAGCAGCGGATGATCATTTAAGCCTCAGAAATGACGAGTGGAAAGCAAACCAGTCAATCAGTCAAAATCGACAAACCGTGACGATCACGGAAATTATAAAAGTGAGCATAATAGTGCAAAGAGATTTCAATTTTATAAAATATGGTCTTTTATGATATTTACATCGTCTTCCATGAACTCTAGACAAAATATATCTGCAGAATGAAACAATGACAAACGGATAGTGCAGTGGTTAATAAGATAGATTTATATAACGATAGACTGTCCACTCACACTCTGCTTTGACGCTCTGGCTGTTTTGACTCTGTCTTTGCCTCGAGTATGAATGACGTTACGACAAGAGCTATAGCGTACATGCACGCAGTTCCTGTAATAAAAAATACACAAGAGCTATAGCGCACATGCACGCAGTTCCTGTAATAAAAAATACACAAGAGCTATAGCGCACATGCACGCAGTTCCTGTAATAAAAAATACACAAGAGCTATAGCGTACATACACGCCGTTCTTGTAATAAAACGTAACATAACATATATCGGACAGATGAGTCATTCACTGAGAAAACTATCCTGCATACCCACTGCTTGCACTGAAATGTTTGATATAACTGTTAAAATAAACTAGCAGTACTGGCTACAAACGTAGACCTGCCAGTCTGCAACTGTCAAACTGGCTGGAGCCAGTGGCGACGTCGGTAAAATACTCGACCGCGGATCACTATGTGCGAGGTTCAAATGCTGGGATCGCCCGTCACAGATATCGCTTTCGAGTGAGGAAACTCACGTTAACCTTAGCTTTACCAGCTTTTAAAAATTGATAGCGTTGAACTGCTCTAATGAACAAGCAAATTATCAGAATTTCCACATAAAATACAAACCAACAAAGAATAGAAACTGTAAGAAAAACTTCTGATTGGATTCACCCACACAGTTGTTAATCCTGAAAAAAACAATCAATTACCGCTTCTAATTAGCTAAAAGTTAACCTAACATCTTTAACCCTTTTAATTAACCTAAAAAGTTGTTCATTAATTATTTAGCTAAATCTATTAAAAATTACTAACAAGGCATTGTTATGTGTTCGCAACCATTAAAATGAGACAAGTATATAAGCATTATTAGTGGTGTTAATTTAAAAGCCAGCTAATCAACTTTACAAATTATAAATCCGCAAAACAAGACATTACTTGCCATTCTTGCTACGTTGTCGAAATTCATGTTTTCCGATCAAAACCGGCGCCAAAACTAAAGTTAAGTCAAAAGTAACAAAAGGGTTCTTTATATACAATCAACTGATCTATAACACATGTTTGAGTATAACATTCTAAAGTTATAACAAAAACTTTCTCATTTTAATATTCTTAAACAATTACCTGTTATTAATATTATTATTTATCCTTTAGTGTTTGCACATATATGAATAACTGCTCTACCATTATTACACTGACATTTTAATTACTGGGCTCGCCCGTCACTGACATCGCTTTCCAGTGAGGAAACTGACGTTAACCTTAGCTTTACCAGCTTTTACTTACCAGGGGCAGTGGTGATCCATACGTCTCACACATCTACGACAGATACGACAATGATGAGCTCTGGGAGGTCTGTATGTCTCACACTTCATACACACTGTCCATCCGTTCTCCTATCAATATAAATCACATGTTGCACACTTCATACACACTATTCATGCATACTCCTACACATACAACAGGTGCATATCTAACTTAACTTCTTGCACATCTAATTTGAGTAATCAAAGAGAACTTTTAC
Source organism: Enchytraeus crypticus (assembly GCA_905160935.1). Lineage (NCBI taxonomy): Eukaryota > Metazoa > Annelida > Clitellata > Enchytraeida > Enchytraeidae > Enchytraeus > Enchytraeus crypticus. Next base: position 533,394 of record CAJHZI010000552.1, on the reverse strand, counting down.
ATTTCGCACACATCCAATTTTAGTCAACAAAAAGAATTTCCAAGGCGCTAGAAGATTCATTGTTATGTGTTCGCAACCATTAAAATGAGACAAGTATATAAGCATTATTAGTGGTGTTAATTTAAAAGCCAGCTAATCAACTTTACAAATTATAAATCCGCAAAACAAGACATTACTTGCCATTGTTGCTACGTTGTCGAAATTCATGTTTTCCGATCAAAACCGGCGCCAAAACTAAAGTTAAGTCAAAAGTAACAAAAGGGTTCTTTATATACAATCAACTGATCTATAACACAATCTTAAATATACACTACATCTACTATTTAAATTTAATAATAATAAAAATCTATGTAAAAACCTCAAGCAAAATAAAATCGTTTTATATGAGAAATATTCAAATTAATCAAATATTAACAACATAAAACTAATCAATGCACTAAGATAATAGTCAATAAAAATCCACTTTTTGCAACAAAAACATACTAAGGCAACTCTGTAACAAAGTGAATGTCTCAATAGCGCAATGGTCAGAGGTGTAGATAACGTCATGAAGTTTTAAATGACAGATCCTGAGTTGAACTGAACTCTCGTGAGTTCGAATCCCAGCCGCGCTTGTTGCTCTATAACTTGTTGATCTAACTTGTTGTTAACTTGTTGATCTATAGAGTGCTCTTATAGAGCGTGAAAAGAGACTGCGAGTAGGAAGAAGTACCTTGAACCTGTCGCTTAAAAGAGCATACAATGAGAGAGAAAGTGAGATAGATTGTTTAACTATCTCAGAGTATCTTAGACTATGAACATAAAGAACCCAATAAGTGATGAAAAAACAAATAGGTAAACGAATGTCTTAATAGCGTAGGGGTAACGTCATGAAGTTTTAAATGACAGATCCTGAGGTGAATTGAACCCACGTGGGTTCGAATCTCAGCCCCACTTATCTGAGAGTAAAATCTCGGACATTCACTGGACTGGCTACACGGAAAATGGACAAAATTGCCTAACGGTTTAAACATGTGGTATTAAAAGTGATAGATATCAACGTAGTTGATCGTTTCACTATAATGTGTGTTATTATTATTATTAATTATTATTCGACTTACTTTGTTTTTACGTTGTTTAGCGGAATGCATGTCGGAGAAGTCTAGACTAGTAGTGGGGAGAGGAACGGTGCCAGGGTCTGAGAGCACAGCACGCAGATGTGCCACGATAAGTAGAAACAAGCACGAGTTAAATAGCACTGCGTTAACTGTACCCCATAATCTACAACAACATCAAGCATTTCTGAGTTAAATAGCACGGCGTTAACTGTACCCATAATCTACAACAGCATCAAGCACTTCTGAGTTAAACAATCCAGAACAACATCAAGCACTTCTGAGTTAAACAATCTACAACAACATCAAGCACTTCTGAGTTAAACAATCTACAACAACATCAAGCACTTCTGAGTTAAACAATCCACAACAACATCAAGAACTTCTGAGTTAAACAATCCACAACAACATCAAGAACTTCTGAGTTAAACAGCATCAAGCTAACTGTACCCGATAATCTACAACAACATCAAGTACTTCTGAGTTAAACAATCCACAACAACATCAAGCATTTCTGAGTTAAACAATCTACAACAACATCAAGCACTTCTGAGTTAAACAATCCACAACAACATCAAGCACTTCTGAGTTAAACAATCTACAACAACATCAAGCATTTCTGAGTTAAATGGCACGGCATTAATTGTACCCATAATCTACAACAACATCAAGCATTTCTGAGTTAAACAATCTACAACAACATCAAGCATTTCTGAGTTAAACAATCTACAACAACATCAAGCACTTCTGAGTTAAACAATCCACAACAATATCAAGCACTTCTGAGTTAAACAATCCACAACAACATCAAGCACTTCTGAGTTAAACAATCCACAACAACATCAAGCACTTCTGAGTTAAACAATCCACAACAACATCAAGCATTTCTGAGTTAAACAATCCACAACAACATCAAGCACTTCTGAGTTAAACAATCCACAACAACATCAAGCATTTCTGAGTTAAACAATCCACAACAACATCAAGCACTTTCTGAGTTAAACAATCCACAACAACATCAAGCACTTCTGAGTTAAACAATCCACAACAACATCAAGAACTTCTGAGTTAAACAATCCACAACAACATCAAGAACTTCTGAGTTAAACAGCATCAAGCTAACTGTACCCGATAATCTACAACAACATCAAGTACTTCTGAGTTAAACAATCCACAACAACATCAAGCTCTTCTGAGTTAAGCAATCCACAACAATATCAAGCACTTCTGAGTTAAACAATCCACAACAACATCAAGCATTTCTGAGTTAAACAATCCACAACAACATCAAGCACTTCTGAGTTAAATAGCACGGCATTAATTGTACCCATAATCTACAACAACATCAAGCATTTCTGAGTTAAACAATCTACAACAACATCAAGCATTTCTGAGTTAAACAATCTACAACAACATCAAGCACTTCTGAGTTAAACAATCCACAACAATATCAAGCACTTCTGAGTTAAACAATCCACAACAACATCAAGCACTTCTGAGTTAAACAATCCACAACAACATCAAGCATTTCTGAGTTAAACAATCCACAACAACATCAAGCACTTCTGAGTTAAACAATCCACAACAACATCAAGCATTTCTGAGTTAAACAATCCACAACAACATCAAGCATTTCTGAGTTAAACAACCTACAACAACATCAAGCACTTCTGAGCTAAACAATCTACAACAACATCAAGAACTTCTGAGTTAAACAGCACCAAGCTAACTGTACCCGATAATCTACAACAACATCAAGCACTTGTAACTTAAACAACATAAATGTATCCAATAGCCTACAAAAACATTAAGCAGTAATTAAATAGCACTGTGCCAACAAGACCCCATCATTACCCAGCATGAACTAAAAGCTTTGCACTACAGTAAAATCAAGTAAATATTATTGGCTGGAGCCCATGGCGATGTCAGAAGATATCCAACCTCAGATCAGGGTATGCGGTGTTCAAATCCTTGGGCTCGCTCATCACTGACAAATGCTTTCGAGAGATGAAAATGAAGTTAATGTAGGCTTTAATAATTAAGCAGTTTATAGCATTAACTGTATTTCAGTCTATATTAAAAAAAATAATTACTAAATGTAACTGCATTAACAGTATCCAATGGTTCGAAACACAAACAAGCAAATGTAAGCATGATTTATATTATAATATAAGCATGATTCATGTTGTAATATACACATGGTCTAAATTATAATGAAGGCATTATTTACGATTTAATGTACATTTTTTACGCTAACATGCAAAAAATTATATGTTATAATGTACACTTGCTTTACGTTACCATTAATGTTTTTGTACACATGGTTCATAATGCACACAAGGTTTATGTTATAAAGTATGCATGGCTTATGTTATAATGAACCCAAGTAATAATATTATTTACATCATTTAGGTTATAAAGTATGCATGGTTTATGTCATAATGTACGCATGGTTTATATTATAATGTACGCATGGTTTATGTCATAATGTACACATGGTTTATATTATAATGTACGCATGGTTTATGTCATAATGTAAGCATGGTTTATGTTATAATGTAGGCATGGTATATGTCATAATATACGCATGGTTTATGTTATAATGTAGGCATGATTTATGTTATAATGTAAGCATGGTTTATGTTATAATGTAGGCATGGTATATGTCATAATATACGCATGGTTTATGTTATAATGTAGGCATGATTTATGTTATAATGTAGGCATGGTATATGTCATAATGTACGCATGGTTATGTCATAATGTACGCATGGTTTATGTTATAATGTACGCATGGTTTATGTTATAATGTAGGCATGGTTTATGTTATAATGTATGCATGGTTTATGTTATAATGTAGGCATGGTTTATGTTATAATGTAGGCATGGTTTATGTTATAATGTACGCATGGTTTATGTTATAATGTACGCATGGTCTGCTTGTGACATCCCTGACTTCTTACTAATAGGAAGAGTCAGATATTAAGTTCTCATTGTTTTATTTAACTTATGAAAGGGTCGAGTATCTAGGCCAGTTAAGTATCAGTATACAACAATAATGAGAAAGAAGCAACCAGTGACAGTGTAAACCAAAGCATATCAGTAATAATATAGTCGAAAATAAAAACTATAGTATGGAACAATTTATTTAAGGTACAAAATATTTATCTTTTAGGCAAAAGCACTAAAATAAATAATTACAGTATCAGGCTCTTGAAAAAAGTATACACCTAATGATTCAAATATATATATTTCATTACCATTAGGCCACTGTTCATTCAGCACTACTGTGGCATTTAGCACCGAGCGGCACTTTATAAATATACTTATTATTGCTATTTTTATTTATTTATTTATTCATTTTTAAATTTTTATAACCACCTAAGAAGGGGATTATTTCTTTTATTTTCTTAAATTTAATCTTGTTTTCCACTCCGAAATGCCGTGTCACCAAACGTACCACGAAAACAAACTGCATTGTATCGCCGTAGAACCCTTGACAAATGTGGCCACAGGAAAGATTTCTCACGTAGATCTCCAGTAACAGCAGTAGTCCTCTTGCCTATCACATCAATGAAGCTGTGCCTGCAGATTTTACGGGTCTCAAAGGCTTTGGGTGCAAAGATGTATTTACAAGATAATTTGTTATATTTAACGAGTTTATTACCAAAAATATTATTATTATCACAAATAAAAATTAAATACGACAAGGATCTAGATCACTCGAAACAATAGCCACGAAAACTAAAATGTTTACTGACATTATGCTTGTAAACATCAAAAATATACTTACGTATCTGACATCGTAGCCAGTATTACATGTCTGATGATCACATAGTCTGCGTAGAATATCGCGAAGTAGGTTATTGTGATGCAGCAAAATCCGCACGGATCTCTACAACTAACCATGATGTCTTAGCTTCACGCTATAGTCAGAACGAAACTAGCGATTTACCTAACAAAAACTATTTGTTTAATTTTAACTAATTGAACTGACTCAACCAAAAAGCCTTTATAACTGAATATTCACATTAGTGTAACTTTAAAAAAATTACCTTATGCTTCAAAAGCTAATTCGCTCCAATACGAGATCGTAAATTGCATAATATACATCTAAGGCTACGAGAAATTAATTATTAAAATTTTAAATATTCTTAAGTATTTACATTAACGACATAAACATAACTTTGTAATCTTCTTGTTTAGTGTCTTAATTAAGTTCTTCGAACAGCAACAACAACAAAAACACCCATATAACGAGCTTTGTAATTGTCCATGACAATATCCAATATTATGCAGAAAGGAAGCGAAAAGACAAGAAAAACCAAAATACAGACCAAAAGATTCAAACTAATCATCCAGAAAACCTGAACAAGAAAGATTCTGACTGAAAATGGTTAATATGTAATAAAAATAAAGTAATTAAGACTGATCTTATACGATATAATGGCCTAGATTGAGTTCGAATCCCAGAGAATCCTATATCAGAGACTAAGTTAAAATTGAGCGAATTACCATATTTCGTCGTCAATAAAGTAATACCTCATATGTGCAGAAATGAAAATTGTTCAGGAAACCCAAAAAGTTGTTAGAATCATTTGACAAAATTTTTTAGATTACTATTTTGTGGACAATTGTGGTTTATTTGACTTTTTGTATTGCTGGTACTGATTGCTTTGATGATGTTTTAATAAAATTGATAAAACTAAATTTTAGGCACATATGAGGTATTTCGAGATTTGACTGCACATATGAGATTGCATTTTAATTTTTTTAAAGCTAAAACAATACTAATGCCGTTATATAGCAAACATTCATCAAGGTTACACTTATTAAGCACTCAGAATATCGTTTCATTCAAGGAAATGGCAACAAAATGTAAAAAATACATTACAAATTCTTCCAATGTCACATACAATTTTATAAAATCCACATTTTCTGTCACAGCAACAATCAAACTATGGAATGAACTGGAACTTCACATTGGAAGTAAAACAATTATTTTAATGGTAATATACTTAAAGTTTAACCATTCTATATTGATGGCTTTTACATCGCCTTCGGGTGGGGAAACGAACATTAAATCCTCACTGATTTACTGCTGATTGAGTCATGCTGCTAATTATGCAAAAGACTGTCGTAAAAATCCTGATATTCTTGTGGGATTAGCATTCTAAATTCCTGAAGATGCTGAAACTCATCAGCACTAAAGGGCAACTTGTCTGCATGCCATGAGTGGAGATGACAGCTGACTTTGCATCTTCTGGATGGAAGCAGGGTCCAAGTATCACGTCATATGATCATCCTGGGGCTGGTTCTAGCCCAAGATTTCTCTATCATGTTCCTCAAATAAACTATATTCTTTGTCTATAAAAAACTATATTCCTCGATGTTCATTCTTTTTCTTTCTTCTGCTCTCCCATAAATTCTAACTCTAGCAGCCTTCAAGTCTTCTTTGAGGCAGTCCTTCCATCTTTTTTAGGTCTTCCCGCTGTTCTCTTGCCGTCTGCGTTATATTTAAATATCTTTCGAGGGTTTCTGTTATTTTCCATGCGCATAACATGTTCAGCCCATTTCATTCTTCTTTTCTTTTTATTTCACTGACCATTTAGTGGATTTGTTCTTATCCTAATGTTCTCATTTGTTGGTCCGAGTATTACGATGTCTTAACTTAAGAAAAACTTCTGAAGTTTCATAGCCCAGTGCGCCTATATCTGTAACCACTGGATCACTGGCGTTTCCGCCTGGACGTGTTGATACTGCCTATATCAGAGTATGACCACGTTCAAGAATTAGCTGTCCCACAGTCACCTGTCTTTCTTTTTCATAGTCACTATGAGCACTGGCAAGAACCTTGCTTCTGTTCCGATAACCACATCCCGTCGAAAATAAGAATGACTTTTGTCACAAAATTGGAGAGTGACTTCAAGTCCGATATGGCAAAAGACACAAACTCATTTGATGTTACACTACTCTCTCTCTCGTGCCTTACATATAGTTCCACAGCAACATCATTCAGTTGTTTATTGTAAAATTGTGAATCTTTAGTTTTTGCTTGTAGTGGACAGCTGATGCTGAAAGTCTCGGACTCAGTAAAACACTCAGAAGGTCCATGGTTATCACAACATTTGACAAGTCACAACTGTGTTTTGCTACTTTGTTAGCTTAACCCGCCGCGTTCTCTTTCTCATTATGGCATTCGTTTTCAGATCTTTTCCCTACCAATAACATTCCTTCGATCAACCGGTTTTTTGCATCATGTTCAGCAGTCCAGCGTCTGAATTGATCTTCGCCAATGTTTAAAGTACTCAAGAACTTCCTTTTGCATACAAGAACTTTGTTTCCGTTAACTGTACGAAGAAAGCAATCGTGATTTAGCATCTTGCTACGATTCTCTGTACTTTTTTGTGCTTCCTTTCTCCTTTCTTATAGCTGGTCTGCAGTCTACCAATGCTCTCACAAATGTTATTTTACAGATCCAACTGGGCATTTTCTCCCTGCATGCTTCTATGACTACAACACATTTTAAACTTATTTGTGTCTTATATTTATCAGCAGCTAGCTGATTACGACAATGTTTTCCAATTATTTTGGGGCTTCTTTCAAAGTCCTGGGTAATTAATTTTTTTATTCTTAGATGTGGAATAGCTAATATAGCCTTTGCACTATAATCTCTGCTCAAATTAAATCTTTCTTTTATCTCACTATTTTAGATTGTGCAGCATTATTTGCTATCCGTGGATAGGTGCAATTGTGATTCTCGACCTTAGCTTTTAACAATTGAAGGAGGGGGGGGGGGCAGGGAGCTCTAGTTCAGAATATGGGACAGTACAATACTATTAGTCTCAACTAAAACTCTAAATAGTAATTTTAGCAAAATATTCATAACGAAAAACACCCACAAAAGACTTGATTTTATGACTAAAAGGTTTAAGAAAAAGTAAAAATTCATTGCTAATTTATACTAATCAATCAATACAATCCTGATTCGTAACCTATTTGTAAGCTTATTATTTGCACGGCTAGTTTATCGAGAAAACACGAAAAAGGTTCAACTTGAGGCACTTCTATTCAAAATATAATGTACATTATACAGAGAGAAAAGATAGAACAATTAGACGGCTAGCTAAGACATCATTTCAAAGAGTGATCTAAAGCCTATTAAACAATAGGCCGCAAGGTCTATTCCTAGTCGATTCCGCTACTTACAGTAGCCGTTTGAGAAATACAACTCTAAGCTAAACATATGGCATTTCACAATAATAACGATATGACTAAACATGTGCTTGCAAACAATCAGTCAATCACCTAATCTATTAGACAGTCAATGAATCAATCACGTAATCTATCAGACAGTCAATCAATCAATCACTCAATCTATCAGACAGTCAATCAATCAATCACTCAATCTATCAGACAGTCAATCAATCAATCACTCAATCTATCAGACAGTCAATCAATCAATCACTCAATCAATCAATCACCCTATTTATCTTGCCGCTAGTCAATCAACTTCAATATAACATGATTTCCAGCAGAAAATATCATAGAAATAACAGAGAACAATCATTCTCTTATTAAACGCGTATAGACCTTTCATAGAAGGTCCTTACTTTGAAAAATCACCCTATGTATTTTTTCATTCGTCGGAGGCACCAATGTGCAATCATAAACTTGATTGTTTGGCGGAAGGCAACTGCAATGTAAGATATCCTAAAATGTAATATATCCTCTCTAGATATTCAAATCCAGACTTCTATTAAATGTAAATTAAGACGTATGTTTATCATCACTTGATAAGCAATTGAAATATAATTTTTTGTAATTTTAAAAATACCATTCTGTTAATCTCTCTCCTAGCGCACTGCCTACTGGCAGGTCCATGGAACACAACGCTTCCACTCTTCTCTGTCTTACGCCTTCCTCTTCATTTCCACATATGAATGGGTCTTTAAATCATCTAACATACCTAATCTCGGCCTGCCCTGCCTCTTTTTGCTTCCATTCTACCTTCTATGATCTCTTTTAATAGACCTTCCCCCTTAGAATGTGTCCTATCCAACTCTTCTTCTTATTTCTTAATACATTTATCAACTGTCTATCTGTGCCAACACTCTCCAGAACTTCCTCATTTGTAACCATTTGAGTCCAGCTAATCCTCTCCATTCTTCTCCAAATCCACATTTTTAATGCCTCCAGTTTCCTAATATCTTCCTTCCTTAAGGTCCATTCTGTTAAAAACAGGGTAACCACTCTCCAGAACACAACAAATTCCCTGACTTTTACAGTGTGCCTCGACATTTCGTTACCATCGCAGCATCGATTTCTATGTTGGAAAACAATGTCAGAAATTATTTCTAAACAATATGCACTTCGCTATTTCATTTTACACTGATACATCTACAGTGTATAAAATGAGGCAAGTATCAGCATACATGAGATTGTATTGTACTACATTTTTATGTTTTGAAGTGTTGCCATTACTTTCTGATTACTTGTTACCCATTACAAACACATTGCCTATAATAAAGGTTTAATGACTGCTTCTTATGCAATTTTGCCAACAATTGGCGTCTTAGTGCTTGAACTTTTCATACTAAAAATGTTAAGAATGCCAAAAATCTATTTTCCCTGACTTTTTCCATTTTCCCTGACTTTTCCCTGACCACTTTGAAATTCACTGATTTTTCAAGGTTTTTCCTGTTTTCCAGAAGAGTGGTCACCCTGTAATAAATGAAGAAATACATAATTAATATATGCGAGTATATTGAGGATTGCCAGCCGTCAATATAAGCATACACCCCTCCCCACTCTCCCACCACTCCCCGCTAGGCATTGTTTACTATGTGAGCAGAGTTACCACTACATATTATAAAGGTTTATAAAACTCATCAACGCTACGATGCAGAAATTATAAAATAAACAACAGTAAAATAGAGCAACTGTTTAAATATTTTAACACGCAATTCCTAATCAATACAAGGATGTCGTCAGGGTCAAAGCTACGTACAGTGCTGTATTATTATATATAGGCAAGCTGCGGTGCACACAGACCCACAAGCTAGCACATATTATACCAAAGCACTTTTCTAAATTTCATCACTTTACTATCTAAAGGCTAAAGCCTAGTTTAACGTAAGTTTTCAATCTCTAGAGCATTCTAGAGCATATCAAGCATCACACACTGTTGTATCATGCAACAGAATATTACATACGAACTCCACGAAAAGTTTGTAGAAAAACCAGCTAGAAATTGCCTACTTCACATACATGTACACTACGTACTATTTTATCATCATCATCATCATCATCAGCTTCCCATAAATCCCAGTTTAACTAGGGCCGGAAACTACATACTATTTCATAAACTAAGATATTCTATTTCACAGACTTCCTATTTTTTCATCTTCCATAATTGTAAGATTTTCTTCATAAATTTTACAAAGCATTTCACAATTCACATAATATGCAGGGCTTACAGTCTGCTATGAGAACATTTCGGATACTTTCAAAAGCTAAAAATCCAGTTTCGTTAACCAATCTTTACAGGGGCTAAAATAGTCGTATGGTTTAATTGTAAACATCAATCATGTCACTGGCTTAAGCCAGTGGTGAAGTCGGTAAGATACTCGACCGTCGATCAGATGGTGCGGGGTTCAAATCCTGGGCTCGCCCGTCACTGACATCGCTTTCGAGTGAGGAAACTGACGTTAACCTTAGCTTTACCAGCTTTTTACCAAAGACAGACAGACAGCGATGAACCTGAATCCACACGTCGTAAGAGAGGGCGACCCAAGAAGCGTCGACTGAATAAAATAATCGAGGACATGCGCATAGAAAAGGTAAATTCTGAAGACGTCCACGAATGCGGCAAATCGAGGCTGGCATGTCGACAAGCGGACCCTGCAGAAAAGCGAGATTTATGCTAAGAAAAAGAAGAAGAATCATTTCGTGAAAGACTACAAGACCTAATCGACTAAGAGCAATTGAATGGTCAGGTCCCATATACCTAAATACAAATCATCTCGACTACAACAAATTACCCTAGTCTTCTCGCTAGAAATTCACTGCCTGTTCCCTAATACCAACTTAAGCAATTTCTACCTCAGTCAAGATTAAAGGTTAAAATGGTCCAGTATAGAGTCAATTTCATGTTTCAAATAGGTGACGTACATGGATGGGTTGTGGAAGATTACACCTACCGTTCCACAGGAAGAAGCCCTAGCGGGCAGCTGATCTAGACAGTCCATACACTAATATAGTGGTCACAGCGTCACATTTGTAACAATTGATTTATAAACAAGACTCTGAGCAACTACATATCAGAAAATAATAGTAATACAGGTTTAAAGTCCGTTTCCTCGTCCTGGGATGATGTCAGGGACGTCCACACAGCACACATCACTACAGATCAATTCACCCAGACCAATTTGCATAAACGTGGTGAGGAGAAGTAAGGTCCTAAACGATAGCCAGTCCGGTGATCAAAAATGATCAGGGTAGAATCAGAAAATAATATCGTTCGATGTTAACTTGCACTTACATCCTAACAGCTCGAGCTCTCGGTCTATTTGCTGATGAACCTCTAATTCAAGCTTTCAAACCCTTCCATAATTATACTTCATTCTCAACAACTGACTTTTAAAACAAGATTTCGCTAAATACAGAATCAAAACTAGTAGCCTTTGACGCTAACTCATACTTTCATGCTAGCGAACAACACGATCAGTCTGACGACAATTAATTCGCTAATCAAAGCACATCTCTAGATCATTCCAACAGTTATAGCTCCTGTTTGAACGAGTGTGATATTACTATATGCTGCAGTGTCGAGGACGTCCCTGACGTAGGGGTGGTGATGAGAGCAAGGGGAATGGACAGAGACGGGGAAAGGTGAGCCGGAGATGGGGAAAGCAGGGAATTCCCGTGACTGAGAGGGGAAATGTGGGGAATTCCGTGCGCTTGTAGTTGCGAGAGAAGCAGTTGGTTCTCCTGCCTCAGTCTTGAGCACTGTTCTCTGAGCACTGACGCCTCCTCACTCAACTTCTCCGTCTCGCTCAGTCCCTCTGTCAGCACATCATTTTGTGCCTTGAGCTCCACCACATATTCACACACCCTCGACAGCACCGCACCCTTACTCTGTAGCAAATATGAGTAAATATTGTAATTCATCATCATCACAATCTTCCCTTAAATCCCAATTTAACCAGGGTCGGGATACGAATAGACTTTCTTTTATCCATTCGTTTAAGTTTAAGTAAATATAGTAATTAAATTAATTAATATCTCTCTCTATAGTGTTCTGCCAAGCAGCAGGTTCAAGGTATATATTCCTACTCACATGCTGCATTTCACGCTCCATAAAGAGCACATCCTTGATAAACGAGTTAATCCCTTGAGAAATGACTATGCCTTATCCTATAGTTTCGGAATTAAATGGCTTCTGAGGTGGTTTCCCGTGGCCTTCCTCAGTTCTATAATGGATTAACTGCCATTTAATCCTGGGGATATATTTCATAGTGAGGTGGGTCCCCTCTTACCATCCTCAGTTCCTGCCTTTAGGCGCCTCTTACGTACACGCGGCAGATTGTTTGCGGTTGCCCTAGTCAGTTTAAATCTTTAAAAATATGATTTCAGAGATGGGTTCCCATTGTTTTCTATGTATCTACTTAGTCACCTCTTGCAACATTTACGGTTTCTCCATTTTGCAGCAGTTCAGATGCAACAAGGCATGATAGAAGTGACTACTTTGTTTAGTGATATAGACACCCAATCAATCAATCAATCAATAAGAATTTAACGTCCGGTTCCTCGCCATAAGCAATGTCAGGGACGTCTCTTTCAGACTCTACACAAACAGGCGCCAAAGCACACCACGATGACGACTGAGTACACTGAGACGACTGAGTACACAATATATAAGGCTCTGTTTCTCTATAAATGTAGATTTATAGTACACTACCTCTCCCGCCCTCATGTCAGTATCACAGCCCGGTACAAGCTTAGACAACTCTCCTATCCACGTGTTGATCTTGTCTCTTCTTCTTCGTTCAACTGTGCAATCAATCAGCCAATCAATCCATTAACCAGTCAATCAGCCAATTAATTCAATAACCAATCAATCAATCAGCCAATCAATCCAATAACCAGTCAATCAGCCAATCAATCAATCCTCTAACCAATCAATCAATCAATCCACTAACCAGTCAATCAGCCAATCAATCAATCCACTAGTAAATCAATCAGCCCATCAATCAATCTACTAACCAATCAATCCAATAACCACTAAATAAGCCAATCAGTTCACTAACCAGTTAATCTTCCAATCAATCCACTAACTAATCAAGCAGTCAATCAATCCACTACCCAGTAAATCAATCCACTAACCAGCGAATCAATAAATCCACAAACTGATCAATCAGCCAATCAATCAATTCAATGACCAATCAATCAACCAATCAATCCACCAACCAGTCAATCAGCCAATAGTCAATCAGCCAATCAATTCAATACCAAATCAGCCAATCAATCCACTAGCCAATCAGATTTAAAACTAATTAATTTAGCTAGGATTTCTGAGAGAGCTGACCTTCCTTGTGGCTCATCTTGCGGTACTCTGACCTCGTGGGGAGCTGTGAGAGGTCAGCGACCTGCTCGTCGTCCACAGAGGTCAACATCAGCTGAGGCACCTCCTCCAACAGCTCTGATGAACTCTGACCCTCCTGCTGGTCCAGCATCAGGTAGATCTTACCTGAATCAATCAATCAATCAATCAATCAATCAATCGACTGTCCTCAGTCACATATAAGTCAATAACTCAATCAATCAAAAAATCGATCGACTGTCCTCAGTCACATATAAATCTGTAACTCAATCAATCAATCGACTGTCCTCAGTCACATATAAGTCAATAATTCAATCAATCAATCAATCGACTGTCCTCAGTCACATATAAGTCAATAACTCAATAATCAATCAATCGACTGTCCTCAGTCACATATAAGTCAATAATTCAATCAATCAATCGACTGTCCTCAGTCACATATAAATCAATAACTCAATCAATCAATCAATCGACTGTTCTCAGTCACATATAAATCAATAACTCAATAATCAATCGTCAACACCTTGGAAGACCGAGTGTTGACAGCTTAGGAAGGAAACAAATCCCAGGATGAAGGAAGGCTATTGTTAAATCCACACCGGCTGCAACTGATTAGCCATCAAAAGGCAACGATTACTAATAACCACAGAATGGAAGGAGGAAATGGGTCTTAAACAAGCATCTGTGCTTCCTGACTCAGTGTGCCGTTGCGTTATGTTATGTTAACACTTACAGATAAATCAGCCATTTAATATATAAAAATATAAGCAATTATTATTATGTCCTGAATCATATCTATTTACAGATAAGGAATCTGACAGATTATCTAAATTAATCTTCAATCAATCAAAAACAATCACTATAAAAGTCTTTGTTTAGAAATAAATTAACATACTATTCCTGAATCCATTGATCATTTAATGATCCTCAGTCTCATTCAATCAATACATCAATAAATCAAAATCAATTATAATAAAGCATTCATTAAAAAATATATTATTTAATTCAATTAATCAACGAACAATTATTTAGTAGGTCCTAATCAAATAAATTCCTGAATTAATCAATCAATAAATCAACATCTAATCAATAAATGGTCCTTAATCATATATAGATCAATCATTCAATTAATCAATTTGCGAGTCTAGGATTTGAACCCCGCACTTACTAATCCGCGGTCAAATATCTTACCGACATCGCCACTAGCTCCAGCCTAGTGGCGATGTCAGTTACAAACTAGCTCTAAGTTAAACTGTAATTTATACAGTACCGTTAGGCCCGGCAGCTAGACGGTACTTAGATGTCCCCTCAGCAACACCTGCAACTGTCTGTGACTCATCACCCAGTGATAAGTAGCACGTCTTCATGGCGTCACCGCCCGCACCAGCGTCCAAAGCTGTAGTCGCTGAGCTCTGAGCCTGAGCAACTAGTCTAGCAGCACTAACCGTTGTGGCTCTAGGTTTACCTGTCTGAATCCTAATCTATAAATCAAAGCCATAAATCATCAATCATATATCTACTGAATAATATACATAATATAAATAATTTCAGTGTCGAAATATTTACAACGTTGAAATATCTACAAAAAAAGTCAGAAAAAGTTCTGTATATTGTATTCAATACTGTATTTTACATAGTATCAGATAATGTGGATATGAAGAAGAATGGAAAGGATTAGCTATATCCCCAAAAGTTACAAACGAAGAAGTCTTGAAGAATGTGGGCACAGATAGACGGTTGATAAATGCTATAAGAAATAGGAAGAAGAATTGGATAGAACACATTCAATTTGGAGATAGTTTGCTAAAGGAGGTCACAGAATGTAGAATGAAAGCAAAGGTAGCAGAGGCAGACTGAGATTATAAATGTTAGATGATTTAAAGATTCACTCATATGTGGACATGAAGAGGAGACAAGAGGGGAGGCGCTATATACCAAGGACCTGCCAGTAGGCACTGTACTAAGAGAAAGAGTCAGAAAATTTATTTTTAAAAACCAATAAAATACTAAATAAACTGATCAAATATTCACCAGTCTACAAACCGAACAAATAGGGATAACTCAGTCATTAAATCACTTCAAAATTGTAAGTAAACCAGTCATAAAGTTAATAACCAAGAAAAACAAAACAACTGTAGAAACCCATTCAGAACTATTGCGCTGGCTTGCCTTTTGTAGAAAGAGAAAATGTACATAAATCCAACTAGAATAGACCAACAACCTACTACATGTGTCATACAACACCACTATGTGAAAACTGGGGAAAATATTGGGCACTAACTTAGAAGCCACAAATAGATCGCAAACTAAAGCTACAACAAATTTTCTGGAAGACTTTGGCGATAAATCTGCCAGTCGATGGAATGCAGCAGGTGGCTTGGAATGTGAGTCTTGAATCTCTATTCAATGTCTCAATAGCGTAGTGGTAACGTCATGAAGTTTTAAATGACAGATACTGAGGTGAACTGAACTCTCGTGGGTTCTAATCCCAGCCGCGCTGATTTGAGAGTAAAATCTCGGACATTCACTGGACTGGTTATACGGAAAATGGTCTAAATTGCCCACTGGTTTAAAAATGGGGTACTAAAAGTGATAGATATCAACATAGTTGATCATTTCGCTATAATGCGTGTTTACTTTTACTTTACTATTTGGTAGAATGCTAGTGAGAAAGAGAGAGTGACTGAAAATGCTCAAATACAAACTGAAGACAGAGAGGTCTGGGCAGTGGCTCTTGGTTTTCTGGTGTCACCCGAGAGAGCTCTAACTAGAGAATGAGCTCCGAGGCTTGAGATAGGATCCGTGTCTGCAAGTGCAAAACATGGTAATATATATATATATATATATAATATATACATATAATATATATATATATATATATATATATATATATATATATATATATATATACATAATATATCCAGAGATACATGAATTAATATACAATTAATTCATAATTAATTGTATATTGTCAGCACACATAAAATATAACAAAATACTATACAGTATATTATCAGTAGGCAATTAATATACAATTAATGCATAATTAATTGTATATTGTCTGCAAGAACAAAACATAACAACATACCGTTAAGTTACAACATACCGTTAAGTTACAACATACCGTTATATTGTCAACATAACAACACAACAACATACTGTCAACACAACATAACAACATACCATTATATTGTCAATAAGCAATTAATATACAACTAATTCAAAATCAATTGTATATTGTCTGCAAGCACAGATCATAACAACATACCATTACGTATATTGTCAATAAGCAATTACTATACAACTAATTCATAATTAATTGTATATTGTCTGCAAGCACAGATCATAACAACATACCATTATGTATATTGTCAATAAGCAATTACTATACAACTAATTCATAATTAATTGTATATTGTCTGCAAGAACAAAACATAGAAACAATAATAAGCTAACAAAAAGCTTTAATGTTTAGAACATTTCATTATTAAAAACTTTTCAAAATGTAAGTTACGTAAAATACATAACGTTGAGTTCATCACGAGGTATATAAAAGAGCTTGCATAGTGGTAATAAAAATCTCTTAAAATAGCTTATTTCACAGCTTATATATTCATTTGAAATTAAAATGTGATAATGATGCAATCAAAAGTAAACATTAAATTTTATAAAGATACTACTACACTTACCATCACCACCAGATGGCAATATTTCAAATTGATTATCACTGTCAAATTGATTATCACTGTGGAAGAAGTCTTGAGTAACCGACTGACTCATGTCAACCACTCCATCACCTGTAAACAATCAACAACACAATAGATGATAATAAATTCCTCATTAGTGTTCTACCAAGTGACAGGTCCAAGGTACACATTCCTACCCAAAGTCTGCTCTCACGCTATATAAAAACCAGTTCAAAAAGTAACAAGTTAATTTTAAAAAAGCTTAGAAGGAAAAAACTCAGTGTGATGGAAGGTTTTTCTTAAATCCACGCCGGCTGTCATCAAAAGGCAACGATTACTAATAACCATGGAAAGAAAGGAGGAAGTGGGTCGTAAACAAGCATCTGTGCTTCCTGACCCAGTGTGCCGTTAATTACTTCACAAAAGGCAATACTCTCTTGACAGTTTCAGTAGAGTAAAACTTGGGAAAATAAGGCTTCTGAGGTGGTCTCTCATTTTTTGCTTTACCTCAGTTCTTGCTTAGTCGTCTTTTACGAGATGTGCATTAAGTGATCGTCTATTCTACAATGAATAAAATAATAAACAATAATAAATAATAATATAACAATAGTAACAATAGTTAAGTAATAATTAGTAATTTACAATGTTAATAATAGTAATAATATTAAGTAATAATAGTAATTTACAATGTTAATAATAGTAATAATATTAAGTAATAATAGTAATTTACAATGTTAATAATAGTAATAATATTAAGTAATAATAGTAATTTACAATGTTAATAATAGTAATAATATTAAGTAATAATAGTAATTTACAATGTTAATAATAGTAATAATATTAAGTAATAATAGTAATTTACAATGTTAATAATAGTAATAATATTAAGTAATAATAGTAATTTACAATGTTAATAATAGTAATAATATTAATCATTCTAACAATAGCAAGAAAAACGAATTATTCATTCACCATGACAGTTGCCATTATGACAATGGTAGAGAAGCGTGATATAGATATATAAATCTCTCCTAACTTTACCACTTTCTTCCAGTGGCGAATAAGACAATGAACCAAATGAATTTTTAGTTTCAAAGAGCTAGTCCCGTTAGCAAGACAGGTAAGATTCTTAAGCTTAGTGATCAAATACAATAGTGAATTTGGATTTACAAGACAATTTATAAATGCTTCACTGACTGGCTTTCAGAATGAAAGTAAATTAATTAGTTTTAATTAAAGTACTTAGAATGAAAATAATTAATTAGTAACACGAACCGTCAAGACTCAGCGTGGCAGCAGCATTGCCTAATGGTTCATCATGTGATACAATATATCTGTAAATAATTTCATTTATTAAATTTAATAAATAATAATTAGACCCATAATTTAGAGATAAATTTTGGTAACAGTTTAGCATTAAAAATTGTACGAAAGTATATTCAGCATACCATAAATGTTTTAGTAATTTATGTAATATCATAATTAAAAGAATAGCATATATGCTCCCATAGTAAACTAAATTAACAAATTTACAATTTTCTAAGTTAAACTCACGGTAAATTTAATTGATTTAAATATATTTTCGTTGAGAATTTTAAACTTCAAAAGGTAAATATTTACAATATAAATAGTATGTGAAAGTTACGTCAAAACTTACCCACTCAACGAAACGTCGTGACCATCCATTAGACTAGATCTATTTCTAAAACCCGTATCTAAATAATATATAACTAAAGGTTTACTTTTAAATAATCCTAGTCCAACTAAATAATCTTATAATGTCGCTCATAATAAACAGGAAGTAAAAATATGTTATTTATTATTTATTTTTCTTTATAACACACACACACCAAGAATTCTGATTACAGTAAATTCTGATTTCTGATTAATATTCTGAAATTTTTTGAAAGCATAGCATTTCTCTATTTTTAGGCTGTATGTGTGTGCATGTGTATTTGTTTGTGCATGCATATATGTGATAGTAATAGCCTGGTATATACAGACTTATGTGGATGCATTAAACAATATAATCTAAATAAATGGTTTAATTTCATTAATATTTTATGTCTTAATTTGAACTAATTTTCTGGATTTTGTTCCGGTTTGGACCTTCTTTTTGCTCGCCGACTAGATTTGGTCTCAATAGTGCTCGATGTTGTTATTGATAACTTTTACACGATAATTAAGTTGGTAACTATGACAAACTTAATAAAGCATCTAACCATAATTACGGTAAGGAATGGACAAGCAAATTTTATTAACTATTTGAATCCAACTAATTCAACATGTGCTATGGACAGTAGATATCGTCTTGGTTGAAAAAACAGGTCTTTAATACAAGCATTTTTAAACCCTCAACTAAAAGTTATTATTACGGAAAAGAGAAATGGAAAAGATAGGTCTTCAACTGCCTACGGAACTGCTTATAGGAAAGCAATGGCCGATGTGCTTCAAATGACGATTTCCGAAGATTGGATGGAAGAGAATTCCAGATCTGCGGTGCAGCATGCTGGAAAGAACGATTAGATAGCTTAGAGCGCGAAATTAGATAGCTTAGAGCGCGAAATTAGATAGCTTAGAGCGCGAATTGTTGTTATCCCTGCCGCGCGTATCTGAGAGTAAAATCTCGGACATTCACTGGACTGGCTACACGGAAAATGGACTAACTTGCCTAACGGATATAACATGTGGTATTAAAAGTGATAGATAGCAACATAGTTGATCATTTCGCTATAATGTGTGTTATCATTATTATTATATTATTATTATTATTAAATTAAAACATGTCACCATTCACTCTTCATTCTTGACCTACTTTTCATTTCCAAATACAAATATTTACATGACCCAGTTATTTGTAAACAATGCAAACTTTAATTATTATCTATTATAATAACAACAATTAGAGTACTACAGTCATCAATGACAACATCGAGCACTATTGAGACAAAATCAAGCCGGCGAGCATAAAGAAGGTCCAAAAACGGTGAAAATTCCAAAATCCAGATAATCAGTCCAAAGTAAGTAATATTAAATTATTATATAATATATATATATATATATATATATATATATATATATATATATATATATATATATGTATATATATAATATTAATTAAGATCTATACGATTTTGAAATTTTTAAACTTAACAAAATTCTTCTGGTCTTTGAAAGATAATCTCTAATTATATAGGATGATATGCAAGGCATGTAAAATATTTTCAAACAGCTTGATGTTTTTATATTTGGTCTGATTTTCTGGATTTTGGAATTTTGCACTGTGTTTGGACCGTTTTGCTCGCCGGTTTGGATTTGTCTCAATAGTGCTCGATGTTGTCATTGATGACAGTAGCTCCCTAATCGGTGTTATGTTATGTTATGCATAACCTTCAAGCATAACGGTAATCGCTGATAGAGTGACCGTATCCATTTAATAAAAATTAAGATGCTAATTAAAACTTTGCTAATAACTGGAGCAAACAGAGGTATAGGATTGGAGTTAATAAAACAGTTTCTCATCTCGGATGCTCCCCCAAAACATGTCTTTGCCGTGTGTAGGCTTCCAGAAAAGGCAGAGGTCAGTTCTAAAAATTATATTATTATCGGTACGACTAAATTGTAATAGACCGATGTAATCGTGAAATAATAGGAATAATAGCATTACTTGCAGATATTAACATAATCTTTTTAATACTAGTTTCAGAAGCCATGAAGCTTTATAACGGTTGTCTAATCATAATTTCACACCGTTTTATGACAAAATTGTTAAGGAAAAATTGCAAAAGAGAAATTATATATAAAAAATTCATGCCTGCAAATACTCATACGACACATCCACAAGCATGTAAATATTATATGTATAGACATGTAATCTAAATTTACATACATTTATACTCACACATCCCCACCGCATATAGTAAGATAAAAACATTACTCACATACACATGCAAACGTATATATATATATTCATACACATATACACACATATACACATATATACACATACCTACTTGCACAGTGATAGACGTTAAAGTCCTGTATGTTTCATATAATGCTCTACCTGCTAATTTGTTATACACATTTTTCATACTATAAATATACATTTTCGTCACACCCTCCTTGTTGCCATATCTAGATTATTCTGTCTAAATGATGATATACATACACATCATACTTGCTTTAAGCACTAGTGTTGGTTGTTTGAATTCAGTGTGTTACTATGGGACTTCTCTATGGAGTCCTTGCCTACTCCAATTAAAGAATGCATTAGTTTCGGAAACTAAAAAACTGTGTACAATTTTTCTCTCTTCGTAATTGCAGTCTAGAACTCTCCTTTTAATTGGAACATTAATATAATTTACTGAATTTATCGTTGATTAATAGTTTTCACACTAATTTGTTTGCATAAATATTGTTATTCATAATTAATTAAATTTTTCAATTACGGTAAAATATTGTATGATATAAATGTTAGGCTGTTGGTATCCAGCTCGATGGCCTTAGGGCTCCTCGGGAAGCCACAAACCATTGTTCACTGTCACAGTTTATTGTTAATGCAATGTTATTTTGCAAAGTGTATTGATTTGAAATAATAAAAAAGATAAATAAATCTTTTAGATCTATGGAGTGCTCTTTTGGAGTATGGACTAGAGTATGAAAATGTACCTCGGACGTTTAACTTCCATTTCCTTATCGAGAGATGATATTAGGTGCATTCCCTTACATCACTATGAATCAATGCACAACAATTGACAAAAAATAGAAAATGAGTTATAGGGAAATAAGGTCTTAAACTATACCATTGTTGTGATTAAGACAGTCAGTGTAGACGTTATGTATTTACTAGGCCCAAAAGATGTGAATTTTGAATATTGGATTATGGGAAATCAATTTTGTTTAGTATTTGCCATTGATATGTTATTTTTATATTTATTCAGGCTCTGCAGAAACTAGCTACTAAGCATTCTTCTCTTCATGTTCTTGGATTTGGTGAGATGATTTAAATTATAATTTCATTTGACTTTTAATTTTAAATTTTAGTAGCTTTCGTTCATTTTTTTGTTTTCAATTGTTTGACTACTTTGATCATAGCTATTAGTACACTTGAACTGTGTTGTGGTTTTAAAGAAATTAAAATTGTTTCAATATGTTAGATTTCATTGGCATCCGAGTATAATTATGATATTGTCATGGATGAGAGTAGCTTTCTAGCTGTATTGACATTGTCACTGATTTTGAAATCACATTTATATCTATTTAAGTTTCTCATAATTAGCTATAGGCTAAAGTTTGTAATTATGCTTATTTAAATTTTTAGTAAAATTGAGTATTTTAGCCATGTATTTTAGCTATGTATTTTAGCCTTGTATTTTACCAATGTATTTTAGCCATGTATTTTAGTCATGTATTTTAGCCATATGTTTTAGCCGTCATTTAAAAATGTGGTTTATTGTTCAATTCAATTAACGCAGGTGCAGCAATACTGAATTAAAAGCCATGTCAGCTTTACATTGTATTTAAATAAAAAAATTTCTTTAGTGATGTTGATTTCTAAATTTATTAGTCTGAATAGTCTGCCTAATTAGCCATTAAAATACTAATTTTAAATTGAGATTGCAGGTTTTATTTAAATTTATTTCTTGGACTTGCTCGTCACTCAGTAGAGAATTCTTTTAATATAATAAATTTAGAATATTATTGTTTTAACAACTTAATATGTTTATTCTTACACCAACTCAAGTCTAATTTCTAGCTAAATATGGACAATCTAACTTTTTAGTACATGTATATAAATAAGAATTATCAAATGGAAGGTTGAAGGCATACATTCTCAAGCTGTTTTTGACTGAATTTCTCTTTAATTATTGAGCTACTAATTGTGTGGATAAAGATTTGCTTATAAAGCAAGATGATACTTTGAATTTCACTCGCTAAATAAATGAAGATACCTGAGGAGGTTTTCCATTGCATTCCTATACTTCTGTAGTAGTCACCTTGTGTAAAGAATATGTGCTTTTAGTTAGTGAGCCTTGTATTTCTCGCTTTTACTTGCTTGATTACTCGCTTAAACACAAATAAGAAAAATCTTAGTATTACATCACTAAAATAAATTTTATAACAATATAATATTAATAAGTTCTCTGGACCTGCTATCTAACTGAACAACAGAAGAGATAGAGGATTAATTTCTTTAGTTTTGTTGTACTTTGTTCAGAAATAACAAAGCCTGAAGATTACGGCAAAGCTGTTCAAAAGGTTTCTGATGTAGTTGGTTCTGATGGTCTTAATCTTCTTGTTAATAACGCTGGAGTACTGGAACCTGGCTTAGATCATCTGCATTGTCACACTAAAGAGGCCCTAGCGAACCATTTCCATGTCAATGTTGTTTCACCTCTTCTTTTAACTAAGGTATGGTCAAAAGCTCTCTATCTCTTTCACCTCTTCTTTTAACTAAGGTATGATCCAAAGCTCTCTATCTCTTCACCTCTTCTTTTAACTAAGGTATGGTCAAAAGCTCTCTATCTCTTCACCTCTTCTTTTAACTAAGGTATGGTCAAAAGCTCTCTATCTCTTTCGCCGGTTCTTTTAACTAAGGTACGGTCAAAAGTCAAAAACTCCCTATCTTCATCTGAGTAGATGGAGAATTTTTATATTTTTCTCAAGCTATAGGCTTCCTAGGGCATATATAAGACTGGTGACACAAGTCTTTACGATTTCCTGAACCAGTATAATTAAGTTAAGTTAAGTATAAGGTATACCTTTTTGTGAAGAGATTAACTGTTGATTTAAGTTATTTTTATGGAGCTTGTAAGCAGTCTTTGAGTAAGAATATGTACCTTGGACCTATATATAAAGTATTATTGATGTTCTAAAATATATTTATTTTGTATCAAGTTTAGTTATATATAGATAGCGACAACAACAATAGGATCAGAGCGCTGTTATCCATGACAACATTGAGAACTATGGAACCAAATCAAAACCGATGAGCAGAATGTGGATGGTCCATAAACGATGCGAGCCGATATCCGGGTAATCAGTTCAAGGAAAGGACATAGTGGAATGGAGGTTTGCGTGATGGTCTCAGTTCGTGGACATTGGGTGGATAGGAGATATCGAAGTGAAAAGCTTTTAACCTTTTTCAAAGCCTTTTTAAATGTCTACTATTGAACTTCTCTTGTAGTTTGTAGTATTTCTCATGCTATGTAGGCTCTCCTACCACTACTAAGGACAGCTGCCTCAAACCTCTCAGTCAGTGATGAGATAAAGGCAGCCGTGATTAACGTCACTAGCACTGTGGGCTTCATCAAGTGGTCTAAAGATCTGCCCGGTGCATTGCCGTATAAGTATTCTAAGGTAGTTATGTCACGCGGTATTTAACAGCTCGGTACTAATACTAATAATAAAAATATTAATATTAATAAACTAATAATAATAATAATAATAATAATAATAATAATAATAATCATCATAGTAATAATAGATAAATTGTTAAACTATAAAGTGTTCGATGGTTCTGGACAATAGAGTGTCATATGGTATATGCAAGTATTTAATGTACGAAGCGTTTAAAGCTAGTGCTGGAATTAGTGGGAACTCTATTTAAGTTTCTTCTAATACATTTTGATGATTCTACATGTATGTGTGTGTATATATGTGTGATGTATCTTGATGCAGTCTGTTTTTTACGAATAAAGAGATGAATAATAATTATAGATAACTTAATAAAAATGTAAAGCAGGTAAAGCTAATGTTAACGTCAGTTTCCTCACTCGAAAGCAACGTCAGTGAGGGGCGAGCTCAGGATTTGAACCCTGCACATACATCTATATTTAGCTTTATCTAGATATTTTATAATAATAATAATATATTTATGAAGCGCCGCTCTATGTGCTAAATACTACAGTAGCGCTGAATGAACAGTATGTTTAATGTTTAGCTTAATTTATGTCTAATTCAATATTTTTTATTGCATTGTAATTTATTGTACTGTGTTGTAACTGTGTTACATTTTATTATGTTGTAATTGCATTTAAATGTCATATAATGTATTGTATTGTAATGTATTGTAGTGTACTGTACTGTACTGTATTGTACTATACTGTACTGAAATGTATTGTAGTGTACTGTATTGTACTGTACTGTATTGTAGCGTATTGTATTATATTGCATTGTACTGTACTGTATTGTATTGTATTGTATCGTATCATATTGTATTGTATTGTATTTTATTGTATTGTAGGCTGCTCTGAACATGGCCACGTATTGTCTATCAGAAGACCTGAGCTCTGATAATATACTGGTCGCAGCCCTTCACCCGGGCTGGGTCAGGACTGATATGGGGGGGCCTCAGGGGCACATCTCCTCCTCAGAGAGTGCTCGTGGGTGCGTCAGTGTGCTGAGGGGTCTGAAGGGGGAACACAGAGGGGCCTTAGTTACGTGGAAAGGACGAGTTCTACCCTTACCAAACATCTGATTCAACTAATCGAAGATGTCCAATCTACTTTAATCAATCAATCAATCAATAAGAATTTAGCTTCCGGTTCCTGGCCATAAGGCAATGTTAGGGTCGTCAAAGGCAATGTCATGACGTTTAAACATTTCCTATGTTTCGTTGGTCATTGCATTTTAATAAGTACAGTTAATGTATGATAAATTTTTGTGTAATTCTTGTTATGCCTGTGGTATTGTTCATGTATAGAGGGCTGGCGATGTCGGTAAGATACTCGAAGGCGGATCAATATGTGTGGGGTTCAAATCCTGGGCTCGCCCGTCACTGACATCGCTTTCGAGTGAGGAAACTGACGTTAACTTTAGCACTATTTAATGCACTCTATAGTTATGCTGCTGATTTTGATTGAGCCAGTAGCATATCTGTTAATTGCCAGGCTGTGGATCGGCAGATACAGTGTTCAAATTTGTGTAGGGGATTTAGCGCATTCGGTTAAGGTGCATGTCAATTGAACGAAGAAAAGCCACGTTGCACGGGGTTAGTGTTTTGTGGGCCACGACTTTGGAAGACCGAGTGTCTACTGCTTCGAAAGTAAAAAATCGTCAGGGTATTGGAGGTTATTCTTAATTCCGCGTGGGCTGCTATTGGAGCGCCAACAAAAGGCAACGATTACTAGTAACTATGGATAGGAAAGGGAAGAAATAGCGAAAACTACAAAAAACAGCAACCATAAGAAAGGAAACTCTACAGAACATGCGTATTACAAGTGTGTCACTATCTCTCTCTTTCAGTGCACTGCCTACTAGCAGATCCGTATTAATTTCTTACGAGATGCTGCTTATGACTAGGTGGGCCCTTTATACCTTTTCACTTCTTGTAGCTATATACGGAATACAAAGCACTTAGTCGTCACTAGTACTCTTAGAGATGTGCTAGTTATGTTTGGTTCAGCTTTTTTATTTAAGCTTTCATTATATATATATATATATATATATATATATATATATATATATATATATATATATATATATATATATATATATATAGATACATGTATATTCTACTCCATCTATTCTAGTTCTATCATAATATCTATTTCATTTTATCCGTTCAGCAAGGAAAGCCTCGTGGCGCAGTGGTAGAGAGCTCGCCTCTTGAACGAGAGGTCGCGGATTCTTTTTTATATCTATTCTGCTCATGATTTACAGAGTGAAAAAATCAACATTTGTGTATATGTTGGACAATTTTTAGAACCTAAGATATAATTTGACAGTATTGGCATAACGAATTCTACCGATGGATGTATATAGACAGTGGCGGATCCAGGGGGCCCGGGCTCCCCCACTTAGGTCCGCCAATAAAATTTTTAAAACTATATTTTCATTGTTCCTATGGCAATTTCGATGTTTAAATATGTTAGTAATGGCAGTGATAAGGGGGGGGGGGGGGGCGGGGGGAAGGTAAGACAGGGTATATATTCATTGTTTTATGGCAATTTCGATGTGTAAATATGTCAGTAATGGCAGTGGTTAGGGGGCCCCGGGGGAGGGTAAGAAAGGGTATATATTCATTGTTCATATGGCAATTTCGATGTGTAAGCATGTCAGCAATGGCAGTGGCTTGGGGGGGACCCTGGGGGAGGGTAGGAAAGGGTATATATTAATTGTTCCTATGAAAATTTCGTGGTGTAAACATGTTAGTAATGGCAGTGGTTAGGGGGGCCCGGGGGGGGAGGGTAAGACTGGGAATGCAGTTCCGAAAGCTCAGTTTTTTCTAGGATATACTAGGAGCCCTGTATAATGGAAGGGGCCTGAAACATTTTGACCGCTTCACTAGCTCTCAATTTTCAATTGAACCAATGCATAACCAAATTGGAGGAAAAAATGGTGTAAGTAAAAAATGTGAACTCTGTCCCGTAGCAATGGTGCAAACAGCCTTGGCTGGGAGGGGCTTAAGCCCCACCACCGCCAAAATTAGGTCACTTTTGCAATTCGTAGAGATCCGCAGAGTTTCTTCAGAGGTGAAAAAATTAACCTACTTTTTCCAAAACAAATGTAGGACTTTAGGTTTTCCCCTGACTTCAGTACGGATATGAGCGGGGGGGGGGTAAGGTACGGGGATACACTCACTCTATGAGCCGAACGTATTTGAGCCCCCCCTCACAAAAATTTGTCTGGTTGTGTCACATGTCCCGAAGAAGGCGTAAGTAAAAAAATGTACACTCTCAAAAAAATTTCGGGCCCCCCTTAAAAAATTCCTGGATCCACCCCTGTATATAGATTTTAAATATATGGATTAGGTAAGTGCATTTGAGTAATCGATTTTAGAATTAGATAAATGCAGTCGATGAATCGATTCGAATTAGATAAGTGAATTAGAATTAAGTATAATCGTGCGCAGTGATCAGAATATTCGATTTATCGATTTTAGGATTACTGGAGATCAACAATAATAGACCGTATAATACACTGTATATCATCATCATCATCTTCCCTTGAATCACAGTTTAACTAGGGTCGTGATACGAATAGAATGTCTCAAATCCTCTCTGTCCCACATCTTATCATCCATCAGTTCATCCCCTATTTGAGACTTTTCCATTCGTTTACATTTTGTAGCAATTTCTGGAGCCAAGGCGCTCACCAGCCGAATGCCCTTTCTGACGTTGGTATGGATCTTAGTGCTTTAGTCGCCTCCTACGACACGTGCAGTCACCGGTTGGTCAATACTTCAAAAACCCAGACACAACTCGGGGAGTTGTATATACTGTATATATTGTTGAATAAATATTTATTTACAATTATCCTAATGAAAAATGAGTATAGCAAATGTTAGTGTAAACATTTTTTTAGCAATTAAAGAAGAGTTTTTCAGTTATTTTGCTGATCTCCATTAACAGTCGTCTTCCATACAGAACGTGTATTCTGTTAGCTGACGGCGTAGTGTCACTAGAAACAAAATGGCGTGGACGATTTCAGTTACCTACAAAAATGCACAGCTGATCAATCAATTAATTAAATTTATTTTAAAATTGACTCTAATATCGTTAATTTTTGAATAATTGAAGTAATGTTAAGTGTTTTTATTTAAAGACACAGGATCACGTATAACAGTTGACATGTAAAATAACCAGTTCTCTCTCTCTCTCTCGTAGTACACTGCCTACTGGCAGGTCCATGGTATATACGCTTCCACTCATCTCTATCTTCCATTTTCTTCTTCATGTCCTCATTCGAGTGGATCTTTAAATAACCATTGAAGGAATTAAAATAGCATGTCAAGATCGATCTTGTAATGAAGTCTGGAATACCTAAGATCGTTCAAAAACTACAATAAAGATATCTTCAAAAGAACGCTACCTGCATGAAAACTTCTATTGTTAAATGAGTATCGGCGATTAAGTAAGATTAATTTTTGATTTATTTACTAAAGATAAATGCTTAATAAGAATTGCATTGATATTGCTGACCTGTATAACGACTAGAGCTGAGAAGACTGTTATAGAATAATCATAGTTATCTAGCTGAGCGCCGATAACTGATTGGCAACCCTACAATAGAATTACATAAACATGGATACTGTTTACTGGATTTAAAAATATCCAACTGCCACAAGATAATATGGAATCAAAACTAGTTGAGCATATATCAGCGCCTTTAGGCCTGTATGTCACATTTTATTTATTTATTTATTTAGATCACCAAAAAGGGTCATTCAACCCTGTACAGTTCACAAGCAATGCAAACAAGCAAGTAAATGCAATAAGTGAGCACAAATTAAATGTGAACCATGGTGAACTTAAAACGAAAATATAAAGTAAAAATTAAAGATTTGAAATAAAGAAATTCAAAATAAATAAAATTATTGATAATAGGTAGGCATAATTATACATTTAAGATCAGTATCATTAATAGCTATTTCACTTTCTCTGTGGTTTTCTTTGGTTTCAAGTTGACTTTAGTTAAATATACGTGAATCAATTAATATGTTACTTATTGGGTGGGTGACTGCTTCAGAAGGTTGCAATATTAGGTTCATTAAAAGTACGGTACTTTCTATGCACAAATTTGAGATATGTTATCGTTAAATTATTGATAATATTCACATGGAAAACATTCATCTTAACAATAACATTCATCTTGACAATAACATTCATCTTAACAATAACATTCATCTTGACAACATTCATTTGGCTGGAGCCAGTGGCGTAGTCGGTAAGGCACTCGACTGCGGATCAGTATGTGCAGGGTTCAAATCCTGGGCTCTCCCGTCACTGGCATCGCTTTCGAGTGAGAAAACTGACGTTAACCTTAGCTTTACCAGCTTTTATCTTAGCGACGTATTTCACTTTTTCTTATGTTTACTGTGACGCACACTTTAAAAAAAGTAAACACGCATTATAGTGAAATAGACAACCATGTTGATATCGATCACTTTTAATACCACATGTCTAAACCGTTAGGAAATTTATTCCATTTTCCGTATAACCAGTCCAGTGAATGTCCGAGATTTTACTCTCAGATCAGCGCGGCTGGGATTCGAACCCACGTGGGTTCAATTCACCTCAGGATCTGTCATTTAAAACTTCATGACGTTACCCCTACGCTATTAAGACATTCGTTTACCTATTTGTTTTTTCATCACTTATTGGGTTCTTTATGTTCATAGTCTAAGATACTCTGAGATAGTTAAACAATCTATCTCACTTTCGCTCTCATTGTATGCTCTTTTAAGCGACAGGTTCAAGGTACTTCTTCCTACTCGCAGTCTCTTTTCACGCTCTATAAGAGCACTCTATAGATCAACAAGTTAGTCCAATCACAATTGCGAAGCATTATATCCTATACAAATTATTGTACGTTAAAAACAAAGATACAAGTTGATAAAGTCAACTTGTTGGTGGATGGATATATTTGTAAATGAGTGTGAAGGACACAACAGGGTTAAATAATAAAAAATAATAACAACAATTAGAGTGCTACAGTCATCAATGACAACATCGAGCACTATTGAGATAAAATCAAGCCAGCGAGCAAAAAGAAAGTCCAAAAACGGTGCATATTCCAAAATCCAGAAAATCAGTCCAAATAAATACACCCTGAGCCAGTAGTAGTAGATAGGCAGAGTAGTAGGTAGAGAGAGAAAGAGAGAGAGGGTGAGAGAGAAAAAGAGTGAGAGGGTGAGAAAGTTTTGAGAGAGAAAGAGAGAGTGAAAGAGACACAGAGAGAGAGAGAGAGAGAGAGAGAGAGAGATAGTAGTAAAGAGAGGGAGACTGTTAATAAATTACTACTCATACTTTTAAATGAATATTATCAGCTGGAATGGAGTGATTCATGTTTAGTATTGCCTCAATCTGACACTGGACTTCATCCTTAATCCTCCATTGCCTCCCTGTATCCACCAATCCCTGCTCTTCCTTTACAATCCACGGACTTCCTGCCGCCACCGGATCATCTCTGACCATTACACAACAGGACGGCGGCACGAAGGGACCATCAGCAAATTGAGTGTGGTTGAACCAGTAACTGTCGTGGTAGTCCTTTGGACCAGATGCTCCACAGCAGTTCCACTGCAACAACAACAACATCAAGTGGATTATAACTAATTCCTTCGTCCAGATCAACATCTCGCACTTTCAGCTCGTTGGCTGATATGCTGAAGCACGAGACTGATTGATTACTCTGATTTTTCTCAAATGTCGTGGTGATATTTCGTTAGCTTATCATCATCATCATCATCATCATCATCATCATCACCTTCATCATCATCATCATCACCTTCATCATCATCATCATCATCATCACCATCATCATCATCATCATCATCGTCATCATCATCATCGTCATCATCATCATCACCATCATCATCATCATCACCATCATCATCATCTCTTGAATCGCAGTTTAACTAGGATCGGGATACCAATAGAGAATGGACTGTCTCAAATCCTCTCTGTTCTACATCACACAACAAGCCAATCCCCTATTTGAGACTTTTCCATTCGTTTAAATTTTTGAAAAATTTTCTGAAGCCTAGACGCTCACCAACCGAATGTCTTTTCTTTTCATTAGCCTATCAATTGCTAAATATATTAATTTCATAATTATATCATTAGCTGATTGATTACGCGACTTCATTTTTTGAAGGATCGACTTGATTGATTATAATTTATTAATTGAATGATTGAGGGGTCGACTGACTGACATATTGACTAATCGAATAATTCATTATACATGAAATCATGGATTGAATCATTTAATAAGTAATTTAAATGAATTTCGAATAATTCATGTAGATGGGTTATATTTTATGGCAAGAATGATATATCTGCATAATTATAGATTTACTGATTCTTGCAAATTGATACAATTTATCGATTAAACATCGATAGATTAATTATTTAGTTGTTCTGTTACTGAATGTACTTTAACGATTACCATAAGACTTACGCTGTTTAATTAAATTAAATTAAATTAATTTTAATTAATTAAATTCGTTGCGTCAATCAATCAATAAAGACTATACTCGCTGTTGGTTGATGATTACAATTATCATTGAATTATTTATTGAGTCATTCAGTCAAATATTATTGCAACGTTATCTGTGGATAAGCATTAATATATTGATTCACTGATGAATTTATAGATTTTATTGATTGATTGACTATGATTGATTGATTGACTGTGATTGATTGATTGACTGTGATTGATTGATTGATTGGCTGTGATTGATTGATTGACTGTGATTGATTGATTGACTGTGATTGATTGATTGATTGACTGTGATTGATTGATAGATTGATTGTGATTGATTGATTGATTGACTATGATTGATAGATTGATTGTGATTGATTGACTGTGATTATTGTTATTAATTGATTGACTGTGATTGATTGATTGACTGTGATTGATTGATTGACTGTGATTGATTGATTGACTGTGATTGACTGATTGATTGATTGACTGTCATTTATTGATTGATTGACTGACTGTGATTGATCGATTGATTGTAATTAATTGACAGATTGATTGATTGGCTGTGATTGACTGATTGATTGATTGATTGATTAAGACATGCACTGAGCATGCTCACGGTTAGCTGGAGGTTATCCCAAGTTTTAGTTAGCTCGAGCGTGTACTGCAGATCTGCGGATGTTTTACGATGGGTTGCATTGTACTCGTATCTTATCTGATTCTTCATTGTTTCTACCACACTCGTGTAAATCTGAAAGCCGAAATAATTCAATGAAATACAGACTTGAATTTAAACATCCTGATTTAGTTTAATTGATAAATGGCTAAGTAGAAGAAGAAGAGTATATGTTTAATTTAAACACAACATCAATGAATAAGTAGGAAACGTACTAAGAGCTTCTTAAAGGATGATCCTGGCCGTCTATCTTTCAAAATGTTCCTAATTATCTGTCCAGTGATGGAACTAATCAGAGAAATTGTCTTAAACCTGCTGCTCATGTAAGGGGAGCAGCAGCTGAATATAAGATAAACTTAATAGAACAGCAATTTCTAATAGCTGATGACATACCGGAAAACTCTTGCAGGACTAACGCATTTAATTAAGAATTTTTTTTTTAATTTAAAGAATTAAAACTGGTCTACAAAGACCAACCATTAATTTTTTCCGAACAGTCTAACAAGTACACATAACTAAAAATAATCCACTGACTACATTTAGATTTTACAACTTTAAAATAAATCTAAACTTGTTGCTTTATAAGGCATAAATAATTAATAATTATAAT
Source organism: Enchytraeus crypticus (assembly GCA_905160935.1). Taxonomy (NCBI): domain Eukaryota; kingdom Metazoa; phylum Annelida; class Clitellata; order Enchytraeida; family Enchytraeidae; genus Enchytraeus; species Enchytraeus crypticus. Next base: position 499,796 of record CAJHZI010000552.1, on the reverse strand, counting down.
AGCAAATTGCTGTACTAGACCAGTACTTGGACCATTCAAATTAATTGATTTGATATCAAATAATTCAATTCAATATTAATTTATTCTAGATTAATTATTAATTTGATTAAATCACGAAATTCGTTCTAATTTTTGATTAAACTAATTCGAAGGGTTTCGTCCTCTTCAGTCTGCGCATAATTAAGAATGAACAAACACTTCCTACAGGTTTCCTTGCCCGTACTATTGAAGAATGTGTAATACACAGCCTTGTCGTAGCTAATTGTCGTAGTGCATAAGAAAGAATATACTTACATTATAAGAATGTGACTAATGTAATTATAATATTATATACATTATTATAATATTATAATATGTAATTATAATATTATATACATTATTATAATATTATAATATTTAATTATAACATTATATACATTATTATAATATTATAATATTGCATAAGAATGAATATACTTTGACGTCCCTGACATCATCCCTGGATGAGGAAACGGACGTTAAACCTTTATTATTATTATTACATTAAAATAATCTGCTTATTAAAAGTATCACCCGAGATCTAAATATTTGGCGATGTCGGCAAGATATTCGACCGCGGATCAGCATGAGCGGAGTTCAAATCCTAGGCTCATCCGTCACTGACATCGCTTTTGAGTGTGAAAACTAGCGTTAACATTAACTTTACCATCTTACCAGAACATCGCTCTGATTTAGAAAAAAACTTAACAATAAGAAGAAAATTTGAGAATCATCACAAATGCTCTCAACAAAGAGACCTTATATTTGGCCAGTTGTTGCTCCAAACAAGGGAAGAGGGCGGGAAGAAAAAGGAAGCCCAGAAGACATGAGTAGATTATTTATGTAGAGACAGGTCGGACTAAACTGTCCGGCTCAAGCCATGTTTATGGCTTCCCGCCGGACAAAAGATTACTTCACGCCCCGGACTTGTATTCTGTCTGCCGCTATCAACTACGTGTGAGATAAAACAAGTCATGGAGATACGTGGGATTTGTTATTTATAGACCTGCTTATCTTTATATACGTATATGTGTTGGATCAACAAGCTAGTATTGTGTGAACGACAGAATTGTTAGAACACTTGCCTGCTGAGGCTAAGGAGGTTAATAGTTCAAAATTATTTCGTATAGTAGCTCTGACAGTGGCATTGTATTCTAGAGACAGACTAATCTTAGACTTATTTTTTAAGAGGACAACCGAGAGCTTTTTTCGAATGGATTGGCAGGAAGAGAGAGAGAGAGAGAGAGAGAGAGAGAGAGAGAGAAAGAAAGAAAGAAAAAGAGAGAGAGAGAAAAAGATGGATAGCATACCCTTTGTTTAATGGGTTCGACCAGTCCAATGACGGCGAATTGAAAGACCAATATGACCAGTAACAGTACACAATACTGTAATACATTGACATCAAAATCAAATAAAATCATAGTCGAAATTACTCAGGAATAAGTTCTTGCGGTGTTCTTCATAAATTAAGGAACCTGAGCTTACGAGATCTTCAATAGTGAATTTATCACATTAAATCCTATTATGATCCGTGTTGTTATGTACCTCGTCCAATGGGTTCAGCTTGGGATTCAGGACTAAAGTATCGTCCAATGGTCTCAGCTTGGGACTCAGGACTAAAGGATCATCCAATGGATTCAGTTTGGGATTCAGGACTAAAGGATCATCCAATGGGCTCAGGTTGGGACTAAAGGATCGTCCAAAGGGGCTCATCTTGGTACTCAGGATTAAAGGATCGTCCAATGGGCTCATCTTGGAACTAAATGATCGTCCAATAGACTCAGCTTGGGACTAAAGGATCGTACCATGGGCTCAGCTTGGGACTAAAGGATCATCCAATGGGCTCAGCTTGGTATTCAGGACTAAAGGATCGTCCAATGGGCTTAGCTTGGAACTCAGGCCTAAAAGGTCTTAGGCCTACTATGTCAGCATAATATAGAAAAGCGTCATAAGGTTACCACAAATGAATAGGACTTCTATACGAATTTCAGTTCACTTTATACTACTAAAGTTAGGACGACATTTTAAAATTGGTAATTAGTAGCCTATCAGCTTCTGTTAGTATTATGACATCATCACAATATTAGCAGCTATGTACTTTGGACTGATTTTCTGAATTTTGAAATTTGCACCGTTTTTGGACCTTCTTTTTGCTTGCCGGCTTGCTTTTGTCTCGATAGTGCTCGATGTTGTCATTGATGACTGTAGCACTCTAATTGTTATTATTATTATTATTATTGTTGTTATTATTATTATTATTATAAATAATTATGAAATACAGGATAGAAAATTTCTAGGTTTTGAAGAATACTACTTCAAATGTTTATATTATTATTATTATTATTATTATTATTTTTATTATTATTATTATTGTTATTATTCTTATTATTATTATTATTATTATTATTATGTAGGCCTAACTGGAACTCTAGTAGAACTCCATGTGATCCAATCGATGGTAGCTTTATTAACGGCTACTCTGATATGAAGTAGCCACTTAATATTCCACACAAGAACCGAGTCACCCAGGGTCAGTTACAGAGCGAGGCGTTTCATATTCTCATTATCCGAACATTATCTGGCGAAATTACAAGAGGAATTAGGTCTCGCTTACAAGTTACAGCTCTATCAAGCTTCAATATCGTCACGATTGCGCAGTTATATTCTATTTCTAGCTAATTGCTCATTTCAGTCTCTCATCGTTACGATTCTGGCTGCACTTATTTTATTGTTGAGACTAATACCAGAATTGTCTCCATAGCTTAGTTTTTATTAACTTAATGTTGCTATTTCTACGAAAACTATTACTATTTCAGTTGAATTGGTATATTAGAAACTGATATACACTTTTAGTTAATTAATAGGGATTCGAAGTTCCGTAGTTTAACTCAAAAAGTTAAAATATGACAGACGTCAGAATATTCTCAACGTGCTGTAATGTTGAGGCAATAAAAGTATCTGATCAAATGTGCTTCAATACTATAGCATCCTTTATGTAAGGACTATCTCTAATTTATTTTAATTTTAATATTCCTCTAGTTCAATTTGCTTTTTATGTGATGTCGGTAAGATACTCGACAGCGGATCAGTATGTGCGGGGTTCAAATCCTGGGTTCACAAGTCACTGGCATGGCTTTCGAGTAAAGAAACTGACGTTAACCTTAGCTTTACCAGTTTATTTTATGAAAGAATGAATGTCAAGATTTCTGTTTTTTGTGCCGATACCAGCAAAAATAAATTGTTGAAATTAACCAATAAATTATACTTACAAAGTTTTCCCGAACCTATTTAGGCTGGGATTAAAGATACGACGATGATGATTATACTTACAAAGCATATGAAGCAGATGCTGTCGGTGTACGCTCCGCAGCAGCCCAGAAAACTGACAACAATCAGCGCCAGACTCACAGCCAATAGGAAGAGCACGAAAGCGTCTAGCAGCGTGCGAGAGGCTGCTAGCGTGGAAGCGGGCTCAGGCGGTCGGGCTGTAGCGGCTGCTGCAGGCCCGTGCGGAGTAAGCGCTTCAGCCTGAGCTATCGGCAGGGCATGCTCGGGCTTGTCTGCTGTCCCACCGAGAAGTGTGATAAATAGGAGGTCATGTTCTTTAGCGTGCAGCCAGACACTGGCACTCAATAGGACCAAACCACCAATCTGCGCAATAGGCACACTCCAATTGAAAATGTCGTGTTTCTATTTAAAGAGATTTATTCAGCTTAAATAGTTAAAAAAAGAATATTGAATGCCCATGCAGTATCACAATAATGAGACGCGGTTGAAACAGGTAAGGAGTTTCAGCATATATTTAGGTCACACTATAACAGATGCTGAAAAATTTGATTCCGAAATGTATTGTAGGATTGCACAAACAGTAGAGGTCACCGGCAAAAGGAAAGAACATAAAACAAAAAGTATATTGAAATACATTAAGGTAGCGATAGTGAAAGCTTTAGTATGGGACACGCTACTATATGGATGTGAAACATGTATCTTACTAAAATAAGGGGGATATCAGAAAACTAGAATCGTTGGAAATGTGGATAATGTGAGTCCAGCTAATCTTTCTCGTTCTTAATCTGATGACGATGATGATGATGATGATGATAATGATGATTATGATGATGATTATGATGATGATTATGATGATGATGATGATGATGATAATGATGATGATGATGATGATAATGATGATTATGATGATGATTATGATGATGATTATGATGATGATGATGATGATGATAATGATGATGATGATGATGATAATGATGATGATATGATGATGATTATGATGATGATTGATGATGATGATGATGATGATGATGATGATTATGATGATGGATTATGATGATGATTATGAAGATGATGATTATGATGATGATGATGATCATGATCATGATCATGATTATGATGATGATGCTGATGAAGATGATGATGATGATGATGAAGATGATGATGATGATGATAATGATGATGAATCAATATAAAAAATTTCAGCGTACAAATTAAATCAGTAAAAAGTAAATTGACTTACCATAAATACAAGATTTGACACGACGAGGAAGACTTTGACGCATACAATGGTACACGAGGAGGACAGGCAATCAGAACGTATCTTCTTTAGACAGAGTCTTGGCGAACACTTCCCCATGACTTCCGGATCCTAGCTTAATTAATCCCGCGTGTGATTCTACAGTGCTTCTAACTTTCCTTAAAAGATCTGTAAGCTCTCTGTATTTGTTAGCTGCGGTGCCGTTAATACTGTCAAGAACCGTTTAATTGTGATCATTTCAATAATAATTGTTGAAACTTCGATCATTTTAGCCTTTCTAATTGCTAAATATTTCAATTGAGTCATTTGAGCTCTAAAACAAGCAAATATTTAAAAATATCATATTTTAAATAGAATGTTATATTAAATGTCGGTTTTAGTACTTCAATGATTCTGAGAGAATATCCGTCCAGGATTAGAATTTGAGGTGTCCTGTTTATCAGACAAGTGTGCTGACGATTAGGCCATCCATTCGATACATATGAAGTACTTTAGCTTTACTCTCTCAGTGCACTGTCTACTGGCAGGTCCGTGGTATATTACGTCTCCACTCTTCTTCTCTTCTGTTTTCCTCTTCATATTCACATTATTTTATGAGAGGAACTTTAGATCATCTGGCATTCCTAAATTATCCCAAAAGGATAATCTATAGCTTTAACTTAAATAATTGTATCGGTATAATTTTAAGCCTAAAATGATCTGATAGTAATTCGTTGGATGATACTCGTGAGCCTGTTTAGCTGAGCAGTGACCAAATTAAGAAATTCTCCCCATTAAAAATGGTTTGAATGTAAAGCCATTAGATTTGTATTACATTTTATTACATATTATGACATTAGATATTACAATATATATTACATTAGATATTACATTAGATATTACATGAAACATTACATTAGATATTGCATGAGATATTACATTAGATATGTCGCCAACAGTTTTGTTGCACGATAAGAGTTTACCGAATTGATTTTAAATTGGGTCAGATGCAGGACTGGAATTAAAACTAAGCCTATTTTGAGTTACGATTTAGAACTGAGTTTAGTAGTACAATACACCAGTCTACTGTCCAGTGGATATCAACAACACGATTCCATTTACACGTGACATCACGAATCCATGTCCGGTGGATTTGTGGACAAGAGTTTAATTCAATCAAATGAGCTGACTAGCTAACAATCAATCAATCAATCAATCAGTCTGTCAATCAATCAATAAAGAAATCAAGAAAGAAAAAGAAAGAAAAATCGAACGAAGCAAGAACGAACGAAGGAACGAATGAAACGAAAGAACGAAAGAAAGAAATAAAGAAAAAAAGGAAAGAAAGAAGGAAGAAAGAAAGAAAGAAATAAAACTAGTCATCTACCAATTAGTAAATCAACCATTCCATCCATTAATCACTGAGTTAGCAGTCTAGAAATCTTTTTCAATAAATCAGCCAATCAATCAATCAACTAATCAGTCACTCTACCAATCAGTCAGTCAATCTTAAAAGAATCAATCAACCATCAATCAATAAGTCAATTCAATAACTCCTAAGTTAAATGAACAAAAAAAGAATTTTTCAGTCCAATTCATCGACCGAAAATATTCACATAAAAATTATATCTCAAGAACTTTATGCAGCTTGCAATAGTCTTATTTAAGTAACTTATTATAATTATAAGACAATGGTGACTGGAGCCAGTGGCGATGTCGGTAAGATATTCAACTGCGGATCGGTATGTGAGGGGTTCAAATCCTGGGCTCGCCCGTCACTTACATCGTTTTCGATTGAGGAAACTGACGTTAACATTAGCTTTGCCAGCTTTTAACAAAGCACTTAGCACACTCAATCTATGCCCTCCCAATGGGCACCTATATGAAATATATTACAAATGCCACTTTCAAAATTACAGCCGTTCTGATTTTAGATTTATTATTCAAATAGTCGTGTTTATAGCCTGGTTGCTTCCATTGTTTGCTTAGGGAGAAAATATTTTAACTGGTTTTAAAGTAATGGTGGTTAATTTTAGATAAAAGTAATTGTAGAGTAATTGATGGACATACGTTGGAGCCGTTGGCCTGTATGTCATTTTTCACGTCTCTTTTGCAAATTCTACTATGTCTTTGTGATTTCGTGAAAATAAAATAAATTTAAATATCCGTCTTACAGCTCTTTAATACCTTCATCGTCACAGAATCCAAAATTGAAAATTCTTTCAGATTCCAAAATGAAAAGTGCTTTCAGATTCCAAAATGAAAAGTGCTTTCAGATTCCAAAATGGAAAATTCTTTCAGATTCCAAAAAGTACGCTGAAAAGCCACAGGGAGATGATGAAGTCTTCAAATGGGTGTGGGTGGGGGAGGGGTGAAGCAGGGCTAGTGGGTGGGGGGTAGAAGTTCAGAAGTCACGTGATCTCGAGCAGACGTGTATTGACAACGTGTCACAATGTGAGGCTGAGAGAATTGTGACAACAATGCGAGCAACATTGTGATGTTGCAACAGCAACAACTGTGGCGACCATTGCAGAATACAGAAGAAAAACCAAAGCAGAGGTAATTGCAAGCATCATGTACAGTTGTTATTTAGTGTGACAAGCTATCGTGCTTCACGTATTATGATATTCAAGTAAACCTCCATTCCACTAGTATCCTTCCTCCGACTGACTTCTCGGATTTTGGCTTGCACCGTTTTTTGGATCCCACACTCTGCTCATCGGATTTGATTTGGTACCGTAATGCTCAATGTTGTCATGGACTATAGTAGCACTAAAATTCTGTTGTTGTTGTTGTTTTTCACGTTATATGCCTTCCATGATGTTTATACTTGTACTGTAACAAGCAATATTTTAAATTGTATTTGATATTATATCAAATACAATTAATAATATTAATATAAATAAGAGGCAGGGGCAGGCCGAGATTAGGTATGTTAGATGATCTTCTATGTGGAAATGAAGAGGAAGGCGGAAGACAGAGAACAGTGGAGGCGTTATGTACCATGGACCTGCCAGTAGACAGTGCACTAAGAGAGAGATTATATCAAACATGCATACCGTGATATTCTACAAAGAGACACGTTACGGTGCTACGTGATATGTGCAGGATGCATATCATAGTGACCATGAAAACAGATGCAGCCTCCATAAAATTCGAAAAGCAAAGTAGAAGCTAACTATGTGTGGACAAATTGCAAAGCTTCAACCAGTGATTGGAGCAGTAGAAACGAAAATCGTCATCATCATCATCATCAACATCATCATCATCATCATCATCATCATCATCATCATCATCATCATCATTGTCATCATCATTATCATCATCATTATCATCATCTTCCCTTGAATCCTAGTTTAACTAGGATCGGGATAGGAATAGACTGTCTCAAATCCTATCTGTCCTATATCATATCATCAGTCAATCCCCTATTTGAGACTTTTCCATTCATTTAAATATATATATATATATATATATATATATATATATATAATTTGGACTTTAAACTATCTTACCATTTAAACATCTGATAAAAAAAAGTATATATATATATATATATATATATATATATATATATATATATATATATATGCCATAATAGATGATGTCTATCAGTATAATATGTTTTGTGCGAGATTTGTATTCTGAAAACTCAGATATGCTTGCTATCGTTGTTACCACAAATCTTCTATTCTGGAAATTTTGCTAGGTAACGAACTCGCTCAAATATAAAACGAATTTCCAATATTTTCAAAAGCAAGTTCAGATCAATCAATCAATCAATGAGGACTTAACGTTACGTTCATTTCCAAGAATACTTTGATAAGAAAATGAGATCAAAATCTGTGCAAATTCATTTGTCAAAGGATAATTCTTTCTCCAAAAATAAGTGTTCAGATTCTTTTCCCTGTTGTACATTGTTCCAATAGAGAATGAAGAAATGAAGCGACTTCCATTGCGATGCACTACACAAATGCATTTAGGAAATTCAGAAACTTTTTCAAAAAGCAACAAAATTTCAGCCATACGTCTCAGATTTTATCCATCTCGTTCTAAGAAGCTTTTCAATGGGACTGCTCGCTCTGACATCGTCATCAGCAAACTGACGAGGTTTATTGAGTTGAGTTTATTTTATTGAAGATTCGCGGTGGGTTAGACTATAGCGTTAAGAGGAAAGTCGGTAGAGACTTCGAGAAATTTCAAATGCGAATATTGAAATAAGTTTAGCGTGAGAAAAATAGTCCGATTTCGTTGGTTTTTAAATAAATTGTCTTTATTTTGAAGGGTTGAAATTTTTCAATGTTTATTTCAATAACGGTTCTTCGTGCTAACTGCGTAGAACTTTAAATAAAATGTAATAATGAATATTACAATTAATGTTTCGATTTTCATTACTGTTGTCTTAAATTATTACCACAGACCCATCTTGAATTCTGATTGAAGTAGTATTGCAGTAGACAAGTTTATTCAATACTTCAAGGTCAAATGTCCCTTTTCCAAAATGAATATCGCAATAAATAACAATTTTAAAGGCTAAACGTCGGTCTCCTCAAACCAGGATGATGTCAGAGGAGAGAAATTATTAGTATTATTAGTAGTTCTAAAAATACATGTAGGAATATCCCAAGAACGTGTTTTGGTATTTAATTCTTCTGGAAACATTTTGGCATCCGCTAAATCTCTTTAATAGCATATACTTTTAAATATGAGGGAGTAGAATCCTTCTAACTTTCTCCATGGAACCCCGTGCCTACAAGAGAAATACCCGTAGAGATTGGCGGAGTGGAGACTCCATTTGTTATTCTATTGCATTAAGCCGTCTATTGAAAGAAAGCGGAGATCAGAACTTTACTCCAACTGGACAATCTAATGTGGCTGGAGTGAGAGGTGGAGAAGGGAAATGTGAGAGAGGACGAGAGAAGGAGGGAATACAGTTTTCGTAGTTTCTAGATACGGCCAATGAATCGCGTCACTCTTTTCATAAGAATATGAAAAATACATATTTTAATTACTTATTCATTTATTTAAGAAACTATCAAATATCAATCATAAATTTCGTCTGGGATGATTTTATTAGCGGCATCGTCGATCAATTAGCAAACCGGTGAGAAGAATGAGGCAGCTTTTCAATCCTTAAAACCATTATTAGTAGCATTATCTTTAATCGATGCCTCTCGTTTGATCCGATAACAGTGTTACCATGAAAAATATTTTTACAATTTAGACTAATGTAATTTTTTAAACAACACACAATTAATGCAAAAGTAAAAATGGAAATATATTTTCGAAATTGAAAATTAAAAGTAAAAGTAGCAGTATTTAATATTTCAAGATATTTATTTAACATTTATTTCAATAACATTTCAAGATATTGATTTAGAAGTATTTCATATTTCTAAATCAAACATCAACTGATAAATTTACACCCCTTTAGTTGTTATTATGTTGCTAATGTTAATAATGTAAAGCTTTTAAAACAAATAGAACAGTTGCAGTTCCTTTGCACAAAGAACAACACAGAGATTGCGCTACCTATAATATATATATATATATATATATATATATATATATATATATATATGTGTGTGTGTGTGTGTGTGTATATATATATATATATATATATATATATATATATATATATATATATATATAGCAATAATATAAGTTCCGTTTTACCGCTTAAATAAAGTGGCGGAGGCTAATAGAGTAACATTCGCTATTTGTTAATCATAATCATCATCATCAGTCCCTTGCTTTCTGAAGAGAAAATAGGCAACATTCCTCCATTCTTTTCTGTCTTACACATTACTAAGAAATCTCCTAAAGATTAATTACCCATACACAATTAGTAATTGAGACATATATGAGAGAACAAAAGAGACTCGAAGAACAAAATGATATAGATGGATAGGTCATAGACCCCTGTGGTAAAGCTAAATGAAAATACTGCAATTAGAAAAGCTTTAAAATATAGACTACTAAACAATAAAATGCGGGTAGGAATGGGAAATAGCTACATATTAATTAAAAAATATAATAATGATATACGTCAATTAGATACCAAATTAAGTCTTACGCAGGACGATATTTATGACTTTGCACAGGATCGTGATAGATGGAGGCATAGGGTTGAGGAGGCTGCTCTGTTGTTCACCGAGTGACGTTGCGCAGAAGTAGTATAGGACTACATGTATATGCAGTATATACGCACTCTTCTTAGTGCATTGCCTACTGGCAGGTCCATGGTATATAGCGCCTCATATTTTGTGCTGGGATATAGGCCTACCATTCTTTTCTTGAGGTACATATGCACATATACATGCCCATATACACACATATGTTGTACATACGTTGGTGCGGTCTGACAATGGACCAAGGTTAGGATGGACATTATGTAACGCTCTCTCCAGTGTTCTGCCAAGTGACAGGTCCAAGGTACACATTCCTACTCATATGCTGCTTTACAAGCTCTGTAAAGAGCACACCATCTATTAACGAGTTAATCTCTTCACGAATGGCGTTGCCTTATCCACACCTTAATGTAGCTTAAAGCTTGTTAATAATTTTCACGAAGAGATTTGCATCTCTTGTCAATAATATTATGTTAGAATAGATAGCCTTCTAGAAAGCTCTTTAATAAAGCCATTACTATTTCGTCTGGTTTACTTAGTATATCGCCAATTATTTATCCTTTGTTTTATTAATTATTCATATTATTATCACAATTATTTATCCTTGTTTTATTAATTTTTCATATTATTATCACAATTATTTATCCTTTGTTTTATTAATTATTCATATTATTATCACAATTATTTATCCTTGTTTTATTAATTTTTCATATTATTATCACAATTATTTATCCTTTGTTTTATTAATTATTCATATTATTATCACAATTATTTATCCTTTGTTTTATTAATTATTCATATTATTATCACAATTATTTATCCCTTGTTTTATTAATTATTCATATTATTATCACAATTATTTATCCTTGTTTTATTAATTTTTCATATTATTATCACAATTATTTATCCTTTGTTTTATTAATTATTCATATTATTATCACAATTATTTATCCTTTGTTTTATTAATTATTCATATTATTATCACAATTATTTATCCCTTGTTTTATTAATTATTCATATTATTATCACAATTATTTATCCTTTATTTTATTAATTATTCATATTATTATCACAATTATTTATCCTTTGTTTTATTAGTTATTCATATTATTATCACAATTATTTATCCTTTGTTTTATTAATTATTCATACTATTATCACAATTATTTTATAAGATTATGTAACGAAATTCTTTGTAGTATTTATCTAAAACGAAATATATTAATTATGAAGCATTAATATGAGTATTTTAATACTGTACTATAGAGTCTACTACTATTTTACTATTAATCTTCGTAGTATTGCGTGCTACGTAGTACTAAATGATATTATTAATAATATAAATATTATTAAACTTCATAGTATTTTGTGCTACGTAATACGAAATAATACTATTAAGACAATTAATACTATCAATGCTATGAAATTGCTTCATATTTCGTGTTTCGCAGTACGAAACAATACTATTAATACTCTAAATCTTCGTAGTATTTCGTACTATTTTTCGCAGTATTTTTTCTGTAGTATTTCGCTAAATAATACGAAGAAGAATTAAAAAAATTGAGAATTAGCAAAATTTGCTGTTTTCTTGTAATAGTGTTTCTATATAACAGTAGGGCCTACGTTAGCAGGCTAATAACATCGCATACTAGAAAGTATCTCAAAACACGACGCACGTTGGTAGGACTCACTCCTGGTACTGGATGAAGAGGAAACAATCCCAAGAAGTGGACGCTTCGTACAGCGGACAACAAGTTAATGGGATATTAGGCTAAATGTCTCATCCACCGTCAGCCATATTTGAAGTTAAAGGGTATATGTACAAATATACATGTGTATGTGTATATTGCAAATCGATTATATTTTAAGATCAACAAATCAACCCAAAAGACGATCACATTTGAATATAGTTAGTCTAGTGATAGAAGATAAGGTATATAATAATAAAATAATAAATAATAATAATAAATAATAATATATTATAAAAATTGTATATATATATAATATAAGATATATTTAAGATAGTCACTTTTTAGATAGCTATCTTGGGCCCACCCCCTGACATCACTTTCGAGTGAGGAAACTGACGTTAACATTGGTTTAACCAGCTTTATTATTTATTGCTTTATTCTTGTTTGCCTTACGTTAAATGCTTTGCAAACAAACACTATCAATCAATCAATAAGAATTTAACGTCCGGTTCCTCGCCCTAAGGCAATGTCAGGGACGTCTCTTGCAGACTCTACACAAACAGTAGCCAAAGTACCACACGATGAGATATCTACATATACACATAGCTATCCATATTTTTGTCTCACTACGTAACACTTTTCTACTTTTAAACGCATTAGATGAAATCAGCTGCAGCGAATTATCATCTAATAGCGGAGACATAGAAGTAAATCCATTCCAGTGATATAACATTCAAGATCTGTGAGAGGACAAATACTGCACCTCATTCTAGCAGGACACACTTGAGTAGTCCGACTTACTCATTCTATCTCTCTCTCTCTCTCTCTGTCTCTCTTTCTCTCTCTCTCATACACACACACACACTCTCTCTCTATCTCAGTGTCTGTCATTCTCTATCTCTATCTCTATCTCCCTTGCTGTTTCTTATTCGTTCTCTCTCTCTCTCTCTCTCTCTCTCTTTTGCTATCTCTCACTATCTCTCATTCTCTATCTCTCTCTATCTCTCTCGGTCTCTGCCTTCCTCTGTCTCTCTGTCTCTCTCTACATCTCTCTCTCATGCTGTCTCTTATTCTCTCTCTCTCTCGATATATATATATATATATATATATATATATATATATATATATATATACTGTATATATATATACATGTATATATATATACATGTATATATACATGTATATATATATATAGATATTTTTATCTTTCTGTCTCTCTCTCTGTCTCTCATTCTCACTCTCTCTATCTCTATCCTTGACACTCTATTTCTCTATATCTCTATCTCTCTCTATCTCTTTATATATATATATATATATATATATATATATATATATATATCGTTCTGACTAAACCCGAATAATCAATATCCCTCCTCTGCAGTTCATGATCTTTTCGCTTCTTTGAGTGTAATTTGAAATCTCGCAGGTTGCCGATTCAAAACCGGTTGAGAGAAATTACTGCAAGCAAACATAAGATATATCCGTGATAACATCAAGTCATCCCTGCTGCTCTCTCTTTCTCTCTCATTTTATGCCTCTCTCTCCTCTTCTCTCTTTCTCTCTTTCTCTTTCTCTTTCTCTCTCTCTCTCTCTCTCTCTCTATTCCAAAACTCTCTTGAGAATCGAACCTGTGTTAGCCAAGTTAGCAACAACCATGCTATCAGCAGAATCAGATTTCGTTGTAAGCACATAAGCAGTGGTCTAGTAAACTTTAGTGAACGGATGTGGCTGTCGGTAAAGTCAGGAGTCTGGATTGATGAACTTCTCCTGGATGTAGGAATGAAGAGGGGACAGTGGATAACGAGGTTCGATTGAGCATCAGATTTTATTGTATTATTTTCCTGATATATCGACCTCAGACTTTGCTATCTTGTTCTCTCTCTGTCTCTCTGTCTCTCTGTCTCTCCCCCCTCTCTCTCTATCTCTCTCTCTATCTCTATCTTTCTCTCTCAATCTATCTCTTTCTCCCTCTTTATCCATTTATTCTCTCTCTCAATTTGTAACTATATTAATTGTATGGTAATATAAGAGATCGTTTATAAATTAATAGTTGTATTTATTCTTTCGTAGCATTCCTTGTTACCGCTTTCCGTCATTTATTAGGTCTAACTACATCACTCCCTGTATATATATATATATATATATATATATATATATATACACACACATATATATGTATAATATATATATATATATATATATATATATATATATATACACACATGTATATGTATAATATATATATATATATATACACATGTATATATATATATATATATATCCCTCTCATTCTCTTCCTTGCTCTCTCTCTCTCTCTCTCTGTCCCTCCCTCTCTTTTTCTATCTACATAATTATATAGTATCTTCTCAAACTCCCTAACTCATTCATTTGACCAATGAAAAAGGGCCTGATGAGTGATTTAGGGATTGAGCAGAGATGATGCTACTATTTATCTCCTCTAGTTATAGCATGGATGATGCTACTATTTATCTCCTCTAGTTATAGCATGGATGATGCTACTATTTATCTCCTCTAGTTATAGCAGAGAAGATGCTACTATTTATCTCCTCTAGTTATAGCATGGATGATGCTACTATTTATCTCCTCTAGTTATAGCATGGATGATGCTACTATTTATCTCCTCTAGTTATAGCATGGATGATGCTACTATTTATATCCTCTAGGTTGTAACAGAAATGATGCTACTATTTATCTCCTCTAGTTATAGCAGGGAAGATGCTACTATTTATCTCCTCTAGTTATAGCATGGATGATGCTACTATTTATCTCCTCTAGTTATAGCATGGATGATGCTACTATTTATATCCTCTAGGTTGTAACAGAAATGATGCTACTATTTATCTCCACTAGGTTATAGCAGTGGCCTGATGAAGCTGTGATAATAAAATCCCGCCTCGTGTTACGTTGATGTTCACTAAGCGACAAATAAAGGGAAGATATCATTTCAGAGCCCCCATCTCTTTCTCTCTCTCTGTCTTTCTTTCTCTCTCTCTATTTATCTTTGTCTCTCTGACACTGTCTGTGTCTCTGTCTATTATCTGACTCTCTCTCTCTCTCTCTTTCTCTCTCTCTCTCTCTCTCTCTCTCTTCTCTCACTCTCTGCTGCAGCAATTCCATTCAACATAAAAGACGCACTCGCTCTTTATCGGCGCTAAGTTCACGCACGATTCTTGTTACAAATTCTCTTCTATCGTCAATGAGTCTTCAGTGATCATTATTATTCTCTCTTTCTATTAGCACTTCTGGGCCCGGGTAGATTTCAGCGTAGGTTGACTGAATTGGACAAGAGAATACAGTTCCTAGAAGTAGCCAGGCCAGTTTCATAGTTTCACTGTTTCACAAGTTTCACAAGTAATGGTAAACAATTAAATTATTATTATTGTTATTATTAGCATTATTATTATTATTATTATTATTAGTTTTATTTAACCCCTATTATTACTATTATTATTATTATTATTATCATCATCATCATCATTATTATCAACTTTATTTGTCCGCTGAAAGTTAAATGTTGCTGATTTCCGCAGGGGGTGATATTGCCCTACAATTTAATTATTATAATACTTAGTTAATTAATTAATGTCGGTAAGATATTCGACCGCGGATCAGTTGGTACTGGGTTCGAATCCTGGGCTCGCCCGTCACTGACATCGCTTTCGAGAGAGTGATAGATATCAACTATGTTGATATCTATCACTTTTAATACCACATGTTTAAACCTTTAAGCAATTTACACAAAGTTATCCATATAACATATGAGACATATATAATAAGACGTATAACATATAACATAGGAGATATGCTCCAGATTTTACTCTCAGATCAGCGCGACTGGGATTCGAACCCACGAGGTTCAATTCACCGCGGGATCTGTCATTTAGGACTTTATGACGTTACCTCTACGCTATTGATACATTCTAAACGACCAGTAGGCACATTTTAATACACTTCCATGATTGAAGCTAAGAGCTGTTAGTTAAGATGTTGATGGGACGGATGGTCGAGTGATATAGGAAATAAAAGTCAGTGACGAGATTAACTGACCATTAGATTGACCCAACAACTGACGAGTGTGGATGGAAAGAGGATTAGTCCTCTCTAGCGAATGACTTCCTGGCGAAACAAAATTTAGATTCAAAGAGAGCTCCAGAATTGAGCTACAAATCATTTGATAGGTAAATGATGTATCCAATGGTGAGAAGGTCTATTAATAGAGTCATAGAAGGTAGAATGGAAAGGAAAAAGAGGCAGGGGCAGGCCGAGATTAGGTATGTTAGATGATTTAAAAACCCACGCATAAGTGGAAATGAAGAGGAAAGCGGAAGGCAGAGAAGAGTGGAGGCGTTATATATCATGGACCTGCTAATAGACAGTGCACTGAGAGAGAGGCAAATAACTCTGACCATTGCATCTCTGACCGGACATCTCTATGGAATTCTTGTTCAGCAATTCTCTCTCGCTGTCCCTCTCTCTCTCTCTCTCTGTCCAGTGCTGCATCAAGCGGCAGGTCCAAGATACATATTCCTACTCACATGCTGCTTTTCACGCTCCATAAAGAGAACACCATTGATTAAAAGGTTAACCTCTTCACAAAAGGCTATGCTTTATCTACACGTTAATGATGAAAACGCATTTCTATACTTTACAATAATTACATTAATTTAGACACAGCAAAACAAGTAAGCTTATTATTATGTACAATAAAATGTACATAATAATAAGCATCATAAAAAAACCATACCATCGTTAGTATAACAGTAAAGCAGAATATGAGAGATACTTAGATATATATTATGATATAGCATTTACTGGTAAAGATCGTCCATAGGTATGCTTTTAATAATTCATTTTGAAGCTCATGCGAATCAGAATGTCTTAAAACTATGGAAAGTTCATTCCGCATGTTTGGACCTGCTACAGGAAATGACTTGTCGTCACAAGTAACTTGTCGGGGTTCAAATCCTGGACTCGCCCGTCACTGACATCGCTTTTGAGTGAGGAAACGGACGTTAACCTTAGCTTTACCAGCTTTTACAAGAAACCGTTCGACATACAGTATATGAACAAGAAGTTTTCCTGATTCAACAGATAGCAAATATTTCCTTTCTGGAAAAACCCTCAATGATTTACAGTAATCAATAAGACATACGCATAGGCTGTATCATTCAAGCGTTTGAATATAGATTGAACGGTTTTGTATATTTCTGGCTAATAGTACCTACATGTAGTAGCACAAAACAGTGCAGCAGAAAACTATTTCTTAAAACTACTACTAAAATTATAAACGAAAGAATAAGTTCATCCGGATAACTAAACCGAGCTACACTCACAAAATTAGGCAAAACAGGTACCTTTATGAAAAAGGAAGACAAAGAAGAGTGGAGGCGTTATATACCATGGACCTGCCAGTAGGCAGTGCACTAAGAGAAAGAATTGTAGTCAATGGTCGTCCACGACAATATCTAACATTAAAAATTCTAGCTATTATCATGGACGACCATTAACTACAATGTGTGTTAGACCGTTTAGCCATTTTCCCGCTCTCACCTCCTCTCGCCTGAAGAACACACAGCGTATTGTAATCAGAGGACGTCGTAAATCGTAATCAGTCCCTCAATCCAGCAATCCTGCCCTGTCCTGTCCTCTAGGACTCGCTATCCTCTCTCTACCACCCGTCACCAATCCTCACGGGTGGAGGTGGTCATTCTGGGTGGAAACGCTTATGCTGGGTGGAGACTTTCACTCTGGGTGTAAACTCTCAACCTGGGTGAAGACTTCATCCTGGGTTGAGATTTTATTACACTGGATAGAGACTCTCACCCTGAATTGAGATTCTCACCCTGGGTGAGAATCTTCACCCAGTGTGAGAGTCTCCACCCTGGGTGGAGACTCTCACCCTGGGTGGAGAATTTATGACCCTGAATAGAGACTCTCTCCTTAGGTAGAGATTCTCATCCTTGGTGGAGATTTTATCACTCTGGGTGGAGACTCTCACCCAGGGTTAAGACATTATGGCTGGAAATATCCACCCGGGGTAGCAACTATACCGCTATGTGCAGGATTAAAGAGATTCTAAAAAATATTAATGAAAGAAAGTTACAATTTTTCTGTTCGTTCTTTTATTCATATGGTCTATCCCTTCACTGATATCGCTTTCGAGTGAGGAAATTGACGCTAACTTTAGCTTTACCAGCCATATAACATGTCATACGCGTCACACAGTTTCGATGCCTGGTAGCGGTACTATTTATATATCGACGGCAAGAGAAATCATGATTTACGCAAGAAAATGTTACTAATGATTAGGTAATTATTTTAATTCTTAATACATCATACGCTTTCTCTTGCACTGAGTCGTCATCGTGTGGAGCTTTGACGTCTGTTTGTACAGTGTTTGCAAGAGACGTCCCTGACATTGCCCTATGGCGAGAAACCGAACTTAAATTCTTATTGATTGATTTGACAGAATATGGTTTAAAGTAGAAGCCTAGTTAACGCCAGTTTCCTGCTTTATAGTATATCAGTGCCGGAAGAGCATTGACTTTGAATCCTGCACCTACTGATCCCTTATCGAGCATCTAGCCAAAATGCTCAATACGTAAACGAGGTAAATACGTAAATACAAACGTAAATACGATACGAGGGTGTCTAAGAAAGATATCAGAATAAAAATTTAAGTAACTGATAGAGGTGATGGAACAATTCGAGAGGGTGGCTAAAAGAGATATGAGAGAATAGATTTAGACAATCGATAAGAGGTGATGGAACAATTCGAGAGGGTGACTAAGAGAGATATCAGAGTAAAGATTTAGGCAACAGATAAGATGGAACAATTCTATGGGGGTGGAGAGCGGGGGATAGGGGTGAATGGGGAGGGCTTTGGAGGGGGGGACTCCGAGGTGCCGGCTCTAGTCGAGAAGGTTAAATGATTTGACGCGGATTGATAAATGAGTTACGAAATAACGAAACTTGAGTTAGATCGATTGGAGAGAGCGAAAAATCAAAGCTGAATGCGAGAGAGAGAGAGAGAGAGATAGTGAGAGAAGAAAACAAAGAGAGAGAAGCAGAGAGAGAGAGAGCTAGATATTCAAAAAGAGAGAACGAAAGAGAGAGAGAGAGAGAGAGAGAAACAAAGAGACTTGGAGAGAGAGAGAAACAAAGAGATTCTGTGAGAGAGAGAGGCAAAGTGATTCAGAGATAGATAGATAGATAGAGAGTGAGAAAGAGAGAGAGAGAGAGAAACAAAGAGACTCGGAGAGAGAGAGGCAAAGTGACTCAGAGAGAGAGAGAGAGAGAGAGAGAGAGAGAGAGAGAGAGAGAGAGAGTGAGGGAGAGAGAGAGAGAGAGAGAGAAACGAGAGAGAATATTATTTACAAGAAAGTGAGGGAAAGAAGTGATTGAAGGTTTTCTTAAGATGTCTATTATAAGTCTTTTCTATTTTACTCTGTTTGTTAATTTTTAGTCTATTTATTTCTCTATTTGGGAAGTCGGAGCATAGACGACAATTTGAGTCCTGTGCATTTTGAAGAAGACCACGAGAAAAGACCTCAGAATAATTTTTGAATTACCTATAGTTATTAGACTCAAATACAAAGTGGAGGATTGCGACTAGCTGCTGATCCATGGTATGCACGTTATTGATGACGCCTCTACAGAAAATAAATATTATTAAAGTATTGGCCATTGGTAAAGCTGGTAAAGCTAAGGTTAACTTCAATTTCCTCACTCGAAAGCGATGTCAGTGATGGGCGAGCCCAGGATTTGAACCCCGCACATACTGATCCGCGGTCGAGTATCTTATCGACTTCGCCACTGTCTCCAGCCAGTGGCGAAGTCGATAAGATACTCGACCGCGGATCAGTATGTATTTGAGTTTACAATTAAATTGTAAACTCAAACAGCTGGAGTTACTCAAGATTGCTGGGGAAAATAAAGCGTTGTTGACCCTAGATTTGTCCCTGACATTACATTATGGAGGGGAACTCTTTCCCTCAAGACGACTCGACACACTCGAGTTACCGTCACAAAGACTCCATAGTTCTTATTACAGCTCTTTCATTACACAAAGTACATACATTGGTTCAGTACAGCTCACCCTGTGTTGCATACAACACGTGAACAATGAAAGATTTAAATAGCTAGGGTGACATGACAAAATTCCTAGTGTTAAGAAAATAAATATTCTAATATTTACCAGAAAGTTTTCATATTCTCTTGCGATATATCTCGTATCGGTAAACTACCAAACACAAAGGCGTCAGAGTAGTTCTTTGTACCGAGGATAGCTGATAATCATAGATGCAAAAAAAACGTTTTTTACGTATTTTGTATCTTTAAAAAAAAACTTTTTTACGTTTTTTATTTTGTAAAAAATAAAAGCGTAAAAAACATAAACCATGGTTTGACGTGGACTGCACATCAATATTGAGAAATTGCCGTTAGTTTCGTGCCATAAACATCACTATATAAAAGGTAATTCATTACATTTTTTATTTTCCAAGTTCGGCAGATCTTCTAATTTTTAAGACATTGTTTATTCTTAATTTCTTACGGATTTAAATTTTCTAGAATTGGAAATTATGAACAACTGACAGTGTGGCTGTAGGTGACCTGAAAGTATTTGTTTATATTTGTACGAAGTCTGTGGACATACTTTGGAACTTTAGAACTTTAGATCAAGTCTAGTTGTAATTAAATTGTTTAGTGTTATGGAATGAAGGCATGGTTATATATATGCAAGCTACGTGTACGCTACTGACGTTTTTTTCAACATTTGTTTACGTTATTTATTTTTTGGGAAAAAAACGCGTTTTTTAAGGTTTTTAATTTTTGGTAAGAACGTTTTTTTCATCTATGCTGATAACTGCACTTTGCATAGTTCCATAGTTCTCACATTCCATGTGCCCACATTTATCCTTTTGAGGCGCATGGAATGTCCTCTTGGTATATCTGTAAGGCATCCAAGGTGCCGATTGGCCGTGGGATTCTTACCACGAGGGATGCACGGGATTGGGGGCGCTCATTTTTGTCGTGATATGCCATTCTTTTCTGGGGGATTATGCTTTTGACTAGGTGGGCTCCCTATGCCTTCCTCAGCTTTGACTGACATTTACAGGGCAGGGGCGTCATTCCCCGAAAAACTTTCCTGTTTACCTAAATTACTTTGAATAATTGAGCACTATATACAATATAATATATTGAGCCAGTATACTTGCTGGTACCTACTGCTGGTACCTACTGCTGGTACTTACTACCGGTACCTGGTACTCGGTTGCCAGTACTTGATGGCAGTATTTAAATCTCTACTCGTTAGCAGAAGAGAAGTGAGATTGAGACTGTGACATTCGTCAGGATCAGCTCATTAGTCGATGTCTCTGATATTTACTCTCCACCAGAAGTGAGTAATTCTTAGCCTCGATTCTCCGCACAGATTTTTTGCTATCACTCGGTATTCAGTTCCATAGAAGAGCTGAATATAAAAGAGAAGCAAAAATTAAGATAAAAGTAACCTGTTGTGAAGCTGAAAGTGATTAGGAGTTAAGTTTAAAAAGCCAAGCCAAGTTTAACGTCAGTTTCCTGCTCGATGGCATGTTAACAACGGGTAAATTAAAAAAGCTAATGTTGACGTCAGTTTCCTCACTCGAAAGCGATGTCAGTGATGGGCGAGCCCAGGATTTGAACCCTGCACATACTCATCCGCGGTCGAATATCTTACCGACATCGCCACTGGCTCCCGCACCAGACGCAAAGTTTTAAACCTAAGCTAAAGCCAAATTTAACGTCAGTTTCCTGCTCGAATAACATGTCAGTGACGGAGAGAGCACTTGATTTGAACCCTGCACCTACTGATCAGCTGTCGAACAACTTGCCAACAAGCCACCGGCACGTACCTTATCTAAGTTTAAATTATAATTTTTAAAAAGCTAATAATAATAATAACTATAGTCATTATAATTTTTAGCTTAACAAATAGTTGTTGAATGAACGAAGTGAAAGCGCGTTTGCCTGATATGTAGATAGTCCTAGTTTCGTCTCTCGTGCAAAGATATATTATATCTACATTTCAAAATAATCTTTATTTCCATTTCTTTCAATATTGGACAATGCATTAGTTTCTCTTTGAATTTCTCTTTTACTTCATAAAATAACTCCTAATTTACTTCATCAAAAATAATTCTATTTTAATTTCTATTATAGTTCAGCATTTTTAAATCCATATCGTCACCTTATTGAATATTAGATAAATACTTACATTATAGTAAAAATTAACACGTTATTTCAACACATATGCTTTAAATGTTTATAAATTATAATGTTTGTAGCCTAATCAAAATCTACACAACGCGCATACAACAAGAGAGAATACAAATAAAACGGAAGCCAGAAAGAGCACAATTGAGCTCTATCTAGCTGACTACCGGAAACATGGAAACATAGTAACATAGCAAAAAAAGCTAAAGCTAAGGTTAACATCAGTTTCCTCACTCGAAAGCGACGTCAGTGACGGGCGATCCCAGGATTTGAACCCGCACATACTGACCCGCGGTCGAATATCTGACAGACTTCGCCACTGGCTCCAGCCACATAAGATAGTAGAAAATTGGAGATAATTAACATAGAAAATGAAATTAGCATTAAACTGCAAAGAGCAAAATAGTGTGGACCAGAGATCGAGAGAGAGAGAGAGAGAGAGAGAGAGAGACTATTCGCATAATTGCTCGTCGTACAATGCTAACAACACTGTTAACAGTTGCTGCGCCCTGTCGACTGAACAAATTTTTCATAAATACTTCATCGCAAAAATAAACTTTTAGAGGGCATGTATGCATGTACATTATATCAAACTATCCACACCCATAGCCATTATCCAGTGGATTTTCAGTAGAGTTCGCAAGAGACGTCCCTGACATTGCCTTATGGCGAGGAACCGGACGTTAAACTCGTATTGATTGATTGATTGATCTTATACATTTTACTGTGTCACTAACTGGAATCTATTTGCCCCTACGCATGCAAAATTTCAATATGAATTTTCTAAGCGGTATAAAATCAATCTTTTTGATGAATGGTTTTGCTAGTTTGTATGGTCGAAGTAATGTAAGTTTTAAAGTGTGTTCATTTTTATTAACATTTTTTATTAGTATATATTCTGTATATATATATATATATATATACAGAACTAAATAACTAATAAAAAATGTTAATAAAAACACCATACGGTAAATAAAACATAAAACACCAAAAGACCATACAAACTAGCAAAACCATTCATCAAAAAGATTGATTTTATACCGCTTAGAAAACTCATATTGAGATTTTGCATGCGTAGGGGCAAATAGATTCCAGTTAGTGACACAGTAAAATGCTAACATATATATATATATATATATATATATATATATATATATATATATAATTCTATATATATATATATACCGTATATAGTGTATATATATATATATATATATATATATATATATAGACTATAAGTTCAACTTTGTATTTATTATAAAACATGAACTCTAAAAGAATAAAATCCATAACAACGTCAGAAAGGGCATTCGATTAATGAGCGCCTAGGCACCAGAAATTGCTAAAAAAAATTTAAACAAATGGAAAAGTCTCAAATAGGGGATTGACTGATGGATGATATGATGTAGGGTTGAGAGGATTTGAGACAGTCTATTCGTATCCCGACCGTAGTTAGACTGGGATTCAATGGAAGATGACGATGATGATGATGATATATATATATATATATATACATATATATATATATATATATATATATATCTTAGTGCACTGCATACTGGCAGGTCCATGGTATATAACGCCTCCACTCTTCTCTGTCTTCCGATTTCCTCTTCATTTTCACGTATGAGTGGGTCTTTAAATCATCTAACATACCTAATCTGGGCCTACCTCTGCCTATTTTTTTCATTCTACCTTCTATGACCTCTTTTAATTGACTTTCCCCCTTAGAATGTGTCATCTCCAACTCTTCTTCCTATTTCTTAATACATATATCAACTGTCTATCTGTGCCAACTCTCTCCAGCCCTTCCTCATTTGTGACCTTTTGAGTTAAGCATATCACATATCAGTAACCAACACAAAATGTTTAGCGTGAAAATTGATTTATCATTGCGTTTGGATTATTGTGGAGACAGACGGGGGTGGGGGCTCGCCTAGGATATAGACTGAAATTCAATGGAAGATGATGATGATGATGATATATATATATATATATATATATATATATATATATATATATATATATATATATATATTAATATAAAATATATATATATTTAATAATATATATTATATATATTAAATTAATTAGGATCATTAGAATAAATTGTATTGTGTTATTTAATTTGCTATGCTATCTGTGAAAGATTGCCACGATGTATCAGATTTCATTGAACTAAATGAATGTATTATTGGAAAATACTGGACACACACACACTCTCACACACACATACATATATACATACGTACAGAGAGAGAGAGAGAGAGAGAGAGAGAGACAGACAGAGAGAGGGAGAGAGAGAAAAAGAGAAAGAGAGAGAGGTAGAGAAAGAGTGAATAGTTCATGCAGATTTATACGTAAAGCAAGCAGTTAGATCTTTCAACAGAATGTAATAAAGTAGGCCAATATAAAATAATTGGAACTTAATTGGATTTTTACCGTATGGTCCACTGTCTCTCTAAAGCAAGTGCATAGCCACAGGCTACGGCTATTGTCAGCTGAACTAAACCAAGAGTGGCAACGTTCTCGTTAATGAAATGATATCATAGGCTCGTGATAAGTAATTGATCAATGGCGAAATATTGATTTCAACATTCCACTTGATCGACATTCATCTATAGCTTTATAACGTAAATCTTCTCATGTAAGAGGAGTAGCCCATCTAGAGGCAGAAATATTAAAGGTATTATTATAGCCTAACGTTTTTTTATACTTTCCTACGCTTGAATTTATTTGTGACATCGTTTGAGTGTTCAGAGTTTTTATTATATTATTGTTATTTTATTATTATTTTTGTTGTTGTTACATAAACCTCCATTCCGCTAGTACCCTTCCTCGGACTGACCACCCGGAATTTGGCTTGCACCGTTTTTGGGCCCCTCACTCTGCTCATCGGTTGAAATTTGGTTCCACAGTGTTCGATGTTGTCATGGACAACAGTATCACTCTAATCGTATTGTTGTCATAATGAAGATTGGGACAATTAATATAGAATATATGAGAAAGATTGATAATAGTTTGAATTGATATATTTATGTTGATTAGTATCAGTTTTCTGTGCTGCTTTCTCTCCTTTTACAGTTTCGTACAATATTATTGAATCCCATCAATTTAGCATTCTGCTTTAGGCATAAAAATATCTTATAGTCATTTTGTTATACAAATGACTAATTTGAGAGGATTTTGGAGGGATTTAGGTTAGGTTAGATTTGGAGACAGATCGAGTCTGAAGTTAGAAATCATCGATTATTAAAACCACACCATTTTCAGCAACTTGCTTAAACATCTTTCAAGACAAAACTAGACATTGAGTTTCACCAGCTTTTTTTAGCGTAAACACAAGATTTAGTTACATTGCTAAATACATATATCAAAATTAATTTTTGTTGACAGAATTAAATAAGAAACTGTCTGAGATTAACTGTACATGTAAATAGACAGCAGTATCTGATAGAACTGTTTTTAGCGCAAATACTGTAAACAGATACTGTTTGATCAATGTTACACGCCTGTTCAATTTCTATAAAACACTAAAATAAGGTCACCGACCGGCGTTAAAATCGAATTTAACGCATAAAGATGCTTTAGTACAAGAATAAAATGGATAAGGAAATATCTACTGCTTAAAGTCCACTAAATAATATTATACACAGTACAATATAAGATTTAACCTATGCGGAAATATACATTATCAACACATAAATCAAACAACTCTACAGCGATGATATTCTTAAAATCAAATATAAAAGCATACCACTGACTAATAAACTAATGACTAGGGTAATTTCTTTCGATTAAGCAACGTACGTGTAACTGTTATGGAATGGAATAAAAGAGTTTTAGAGTAACGTGCGACATGATTTAATATGATTATTTCTTTGATCACAAACCCATGGAAAAACTTCATCTCGACCATGATTGTACTGTGACTTTTAGGTGAAGATGATGACGATCGTGAAAATTTAGTCAATCATTGTTTTAATATAATATAGGTCATAGAAGGTAGAATGGAAGGGAGGCAGGGAAAGGCCGAGATTAGGTATGTTAGATGATTTAAAGACCCACGCATATGTGGAAATGAAGAGGAAAACGGAAGACAGAGAGGAGTGGAGGCGCTATATACCATGGATACCATGGACCTGCCAGTAGGCAGCGCACTAGGAGAGAGTGAGAGATGTCTCATGGTATTGCAAATATTTTGCCGGTTAGGTTATCGTCCTTGGTTGGATAGTCTAATTTTCCATTCAAGCGAACACCAAGGCTGCATAATTTATATACCTCGGACCTGATGAATAACAATAAGAACAGTTGTCTTGAAAACAATTGGTCTGCTGATTTTCTGCTTGATTCAGTTTAACATACACTCTTTTGTTAGTTTCAATCAACCAATCTACCCTGACCATTTTTTGATCACCGGACTGGCTTTCGTTTATGGAAACCTTACTTCTCAGCACATTCCTTTTGCAGATTGGTCTGTGTGAATTGATCTGTAGTGACAGGTGCTGTGGGGACATCCCTGGCATCATCCCTGACGAGGAAAAGTAGATTTAAACCTTTATTGTTATTATTATTATTAGTTCATTCTTTTTGGATGGAGTCTTCGTTGACACAATTAATTCACTCCGTGTAAAAAACAAAGCTGAGGGTCGTTAAGATCTTTCTAAATTTGCTTAGACCATTCTTAGAGAATTCATTTGTGGAGAATTTTTGGCGTAGAATTTATTTTAACCTATAAATTATTTTACCAATATGTACGTGAAATGACAAAGCAAAAGATAGAGTATTATGCAGTGGAAAGTATTAACGTCCATTTTCAGAACAGATAATTATTCCATACAGCAACATTCAAGTATAAACTATATACATAACTAGTTTACAGGAATAAAAGTACGAGTAAATAAGCAAATAAAAATCTGGAAAAATAAAATCCGGAAGTTACAGATAGACAAACGAGTTTAAAAATAATTAGCTAAAATAATGCGTTATACTGTACATTAAAATCACGACTAATGGTTTGGCACACAGTATTCAGTCTCCTGTTTTTGTTTTACAATCATGCAAAATACCATCTTCTCCAAACTTCATATTTATAGCTTCCATTCAACCGTAACATCCCGCCCTTATTATCGTTGTATAATACTCCAACACAGAATAATCGTAGAGTGCTATAAACGTATCATAAAGCTAAAACAAACTGTACATCACTACTCCGTGGTAAATATAAGACAACAGTAGTCGGCGCTAAATTTTCTGTAGTTCTCAATAAATTAATTACGTCGTCAAATATTTCGGAACACAAAAAGATAATCCAAGATTAATCCTTAATCCTTTCTTTGTAGCATACACAAACTGCATTCCTCCAATTTCAAAAATATATTAGATAAATCTTTCAACTCACACATTTCAGTAATAATTCAATCAATCAATAGGAATTTAATGTCCGGTTCCTCGCCATAAGGCGATGTCAGGGACGTCAAGGAAGCCGATACGCTTCTAGTATTGCAAAACAATTGTAATTTGACGACAAATAATATAATGTACTGCTTTTTAAATCTTTCAATGCAGTCCTTTCATCCTTTCTCTTTTACATTTACTACACTTCAACTTCTGACTCTCTTCTCAAAGTTTGCTTTTATATAAAACACCACAAGTTTACACACAGCTGACTGATAAAATATCTGACTATCTATATAAACTGAGATTTATAACCACTTCGAGCTAATATTTGTCTTCCGCCATTCACTAATGCATTAAAATTTATACTTCCATCATCTGTTGGGTATCCGGGATGAATATCTCCCATTTCCTCTCCCTCCCCACCCCCTCCGTTATCCTCCTCGGGCCCCCTGTTCTCATTCCCACCTTCCCCCTCCCCCTGAGACGTTGGCCGCTTTTGTTTTGGTGGGGGGATGATCTCAGGATGTTCTTTGATGTATTTCTTTATAAACTGACGCATGTCGCTCTGGAGAATTGCCTAAAACAGCAATAGGAGTAGTAATTAGAAGTTGACAATTAGAATAATAATTAGAAGTTGACAATTAGAATAATAATTATAAATTGACACTTTGAATAATAATTATAAATTGAAAATTAGAATAATAAATTAATATGAAATTGACAATTATAATAATATTAATAAATTGACAATAAGAATAATAATTAGAAGTTGACAATAAGAATAATAATTAGAAATAGGCAATTAGATTAATAATAAGAAATTGACAATTAGAATAATAGTAAGAAATTAACAATACCAATAATAATACGAAATTGACAATTAGAATAATAAAAATTGGACAATAAGAATAATAAAAATCAAAAATTGAAAAATATAATAATAGTAAGAAAACGACAATAAGAAGAATAATTAAAAATTAAGAATAATAAACCTTTAAAAGCCTTAGTAGACTTTTTTTATCACTGATAGACTTCTAGATAGACATGAATTTGAGTTGCACAGTTAAAACAACAAACATGGCGAATGGTTGAATAAAAAAGTCAGTGACAATCAGCATATAGCTCATATTTAACTATAAATTCCCTGTGTAAAATGTAATAGAGCTTGCTTTGAGCGTGACCAGTGGTAGAATTGTTTGTTTAATCAAATAGTATGACGTCATTTGCTCGAAATTTTACTTTAGTCTCGCAATCTTATCATTCTAGACGCTAACAACTTTGCCTAAGCCGTTTGTACGGCTGCTGTAATCTGACTCCTACTACGCCAGTAAACAATATATTTCAAAAAGACTAAATACTAAACTTTAACTGAAAGTCAGACTACTGTCTAGAGAGAATGTCAATGACGTGAATCAGTAACTTAGGAATGAAATGAGCTAATCTGAACCCGTCTATTACTGGTCCGCAGTCCGCTATCTTACCGATATGCTACCATTTCAACGCACGCGCTTAGCAATGTTTTCACAGGCTTAACCTGAGTTCAACACTGCGCTATAGAATGAGAAATTATCTTCAATACGACAAAACTATCAATAAATACGACACTACTAGTATTAAGCCATATTAAAGGGTAGCTCGAGTCTGTCGAGTCGTCCTGAAGAGAAGCCTTGTGCTTTAGAACCTTGACGTTAAACACACTACAGCCTACCTACCTACCTAAGCACATATGCAATACTTATATAATTCTACTCGACTACTGACTAGCTATTAACGTATATTTGTGACGGTAGCTTGAACATGTCGAATAGCCTTAAAGAAAACTCTTGCGCCTCTAACCATGACGTTAAACACTGCTATAGATATTAATTATGGCATTACCGAATAGAGCTATGGTTCTTTTATAGTAGCTTCCTTTGTAGTGTTATTTGCTTATGCACTTTCCTATTGTTTGTAAAATGTGTGCTGTGATGAACAAATAAACGTTACTAAGCGATAAATAAACGATAATAAAATAAAAAACTATATCCTCAGACAAAGATCTATCTACCTGTTCGAGAGAATTAAGAGGCTGCGAGCCAAGCATGATCTGAGCCAGTAGCGGCAGAATGAAGACCACCTGAACTCCGAGAAACGAAACAATGGAATCTGTCTCGTGGTAGTAGGGATACTGGAGAGTAAGGATGAGTATGACCAACAGAAACATGAAGGCAATCACCCACATGATCCTCAACAAACAGGTATACAGCACCGGCTTAGACCTGGGAATATAGAAGGCTTCGATGAGGACGCGTGGAATGAAGATTTCCTTGCGGCGACGTATGACCAGTTCCTTAAACGATTCCATGCAGATGGAAAAGAACATATCCTTCGTCTGTTTGTAGAGGTTTACAGCGGGATCGAAGACCGTTATGAAGAAATGAATGCAGATTCCGAGCGGAATAACCCAGGGGGAAACCACAGCTATGTTGGCGAAGATACCCAGACCAACGAAATAGATGAGGTACGTAAAGAAGACTCCTCCGATGAGAACGAGAAATACGAAACAGAGAAAGAAACTGATGCCCTGAATAAAATTACCGAATGGAGAGATAATAAATAGCAGCAGGGCTTTCTTGCATCCTCCGTAGTTTATCGACTGAGGCTGAACGGGCAAGGGCGAAGGGGCCACATCCTGAGGGTCTGTGTTGATAGACGCTGGGGCCACAGATTTCTGATTCGCACTGGCCAGATTCTTAGCCTCGTCTCGGTATTCAAGGGAAACGATGAGAATGATAGCGAATAGTGGAATCAGGCAGGTATAAACCGCTTCAAAGATTGCATAGTGAAATATCTGACGCGAGCTGCCGGCGAACAGCCAACCCATGTGTCCCAGAACGTTCAGGTAAACCGATCGACTGTCGGAAAGCTGACGTAGTTCAGGAACCAGCGTGAGCTTGTAGGCGTAGATAAACATGGCGTAGATGACGTAGTACGCAGAGACCAGAAACGTCAGAACTATCACGGTAAACACGTCAATCACTTTTGATTGACGTGTCTTATCCACGCCCACCACATCCAAGAACCCGACGCTTTCTCGCAGCGCAACGATATCCGTTGTATCCTGAATGCGAATGAACCTCTTCGAAATCGTCACAAATCTCGTTATGATGTCCAACTTGATTTCGTCGATCGTATGCTCGAGACCGGACAGCTCTCGAATCTTCTGCTTATCGAATCGTTTTCTGTACAGCTTGTAGAAGTGGATGATGGCGATGGAGTAGACCCAGCACATCAGTACGATAGGACCGAACCAGACCAGTTCCCAGCCCTGAGCATACGACGACTCGCACACGTAGGGCTCGCCCTGCTTGAACGGGGCCGCGCAACAGCGATATCCGATGCCCCGTTCTCCGAACATGGCGTGGGTGAAGGCGAACGAGCTTCTACACACGACCGGTCCTTCCTTGTCAACCCCTACAGTCGTGCCGTTCACTGTGATGTCCTCGGCGATGAATTTGGCCACGAGATGAGCCACATCGCTGTAGTTGAGATGAAGAACACAGTCCTCCGTGGCCTGGTCGAATATAACATCCATGTTCCTCGTGTTTATCTTCAGCAAGCCTAAGGAAAGTATTCCATAATCCAGGGGCATTCTTAACAGGTTCTTTCCCTTTGGAGTTGACCACACCCAGAGGCCAGGCATGAAGGTGTTCTCTGATGAAGCATTGAATGGTCTTATGACGCCATCTGAGCTTTGAAACCACAGGTGAAAATATACGACGTATTTGCCTGTTTGAGCCACGTCCTGGAACTGCTGCCGAAGTTGAGCTGACGTGATGTTGTTGGCAAGATTCAACCGGCAAGAGGAGTTGTCTAAAGTTATTGACGTAACTGGTTGCGCCTGTGCTCCGCAACCACAGAGTAGCAATGCTATAAAACTGATTGACACGAAATGCTGCGTCATTGTTTCAGTTTTGATTTTATTCTTCGTAAAATAAGGCAAGACTTAAGACCATCCTTAACTCTTACGTTATTTGACTCAACTCGACCTGTTTAAATTATTTTGATAGTTCACAGCTCTACCGAACTCTACTCTGCATTTTGTATTGAATACTTTTTCTCACTCATTTTACTTAGTGCTTGGTGTAGCTGCTGAGATAACTCGTTTGTAAATATTAAAACTTAAAAGCTCTGATAAAATTTATTTTAGACTTTTCTACTGACTAAATTATAATAATTCACTAGACATCCGATGGTAAATATCCAAGAGAAATGCCAATATCCTGTAATAAAAAGAAAAACAATCTAAATCTTAAAGATCAAAGTACTGCCATCCAAACTTTATAACGAAGTGGCTAAAATTGTTCTTTTTTATAAATATATTAGTAGTCATATTAAAAGTCCGTTTTCACATAGAAGGATGATGCTAGGAACGTTAATCCATCCCAAGTCACTGCAGATCGATTAACACAAAAGTTCTGAGAAAAAGTGTGCTGAAGAGAAAGAAATGAGATCTTGTAATAATAAACTAAATTAATTTCATTAGTCACTCTCTTAGTGCACTGCCTGCTGGTAGGTCCATGGTATATAACGCCTCCACTCTTCTTCGTCTTCCGCCCTCCTCTTCTAGTCCACATACGAGTGGATCTTAAAATCATCTAAATAGTTGCGACTAGATACTAAAACAGTTACTGTAGTATCATGAAGTCATCTGCATATTTTTTAAACTTTGGTTTCAATGAGTAACAAGAACCATCTAGAAAGCCTTTGTTACTCACTGCATTGAGAATCACATCGTCAAGCTAATAAATTTAATATGCAAATGAAAGCTGGTGAGTTTTACATTAGATCAACATTTAATCTGCCTGCCTATAGTTTCCTTGTTTACTCCAACATCAGTCACAGTAGCATACCATGTACTGTGTGCATCGTACAGTAATTGTACTTCTGTGAAAAATACATGTAGTACTTTGCTTTACAATACTGTTTAACTATTGCTACATTTTATTATTGTCAAGTGTTATGCCAACGAACTAGTCAAGAACAAAATAGTCAGTAAACGAATAGTCAAGAACAGAAGATATCAAATTGAGTAACTAGCCACTAACAGTTAAAAACTCTGCATAACACACGTGTGGATGCAACCAGAAATTTCTGCAGACTAAAAATAAAGAGAACAACTTTAATTTATGCAGACCGTAGTGGAAACTATTTGTATTGTTAAATGCATTAACACTAATATTAAATATAGCTATGTAAAATTGTTAGTCATTTAACTATGCACAACAGTTTACAGCTGTATTTATTTTAGATAAACCTCAATATCAGCCTGCAGTCGACATTCGACAAGATAGCGCTTAAAATTTTAAAATTTTACAATTTTATGCTTATTTTCCCTTAGTTTCTCTTTCTAAATGTTCTTAAATAACTGTAAACAAAGCAAGACCTTTAATGTTCCTCTCTAGTAGATTTTAGATAATACGACTCTAGTGTGAACAACGTTACTGTACGGTTGTGAAACATGGGCGTTAAGAAAGAAGATATCAGAAAACTAGAAGCATTCGAAATATGGCTATGGAGAAGAATGGAGAAGATTAAATGGACTGATAAAATTATGAACGACGATGTGTCGATTAGGTTTGGCATAATAGACAATTGATAGATATCATAAAGAATAAAAAGCAGAACTGGATGGGACATGTACTGAGAGGGATTAGTTTCTGAAGGAGGTAATTGAGGGAAAATGGAAGGAAAAAAGTTAGAGGAAGACCGAGACTTGGAATGTTGGATGACTTGACAACAATTCATATGTTGATAAAAAAGCTAAATTTGTTGAATATGAATAAAAATATATTTGTTTAATAAATATGGTGACATAAAGAGAAAGGCAGAGGATAGAAATATGTGGAGGAGTTATACGTCATGGACCTGCCAAAAGTCAGAGCACTAAGACTGAAAGAGGGAATAGTACCTTACACCAATTGGATTTTGCAAGCTGTGCGCTTCCCATCTTATAATACGTGAGGATCCAATGGCGGTATAATACATAATTATTAAGTGAGCTTCCAACAAATGTAAGTAAAGGCTTCAACTTTGTTAATTTTTATAGGCAATATAAATATACTACACTATACATTTGAGTATTTATTTATATGATCGGTGTTGATAAAATTGAAAAAGCAATTTTATCTACACAAACATTTGATAGCTGTTGATGTAATATTTAATATAAAATTAACTCTTATTAATAAAGACTGAAGATTACTCAACCGGATTACATCACTATGATTACGCTACCAGATTACATCACTATGATTACTCTACCTAATTACATCACTATGTATTAGTCTACCGTATTACATCACTAGGATTACTCTACCTGATTACATCACTAGGATTACTCTACCTGATTACATCACTATGTATTAGTTTACCGTATTACATCACTAGGATTACTCTACCGGATTACATCACTAGGATTACTCTACCGGATTACATCACTAGGATTACTCTACCTGATTACATCACTAGGATTACTCTGCCGGATTACATCACTAGGATTATGCTACCGCATTACATCACTAGGATTACTCTACCTGATTACATCACTAGGATTACTCTACCTGATTACATCACTAGGATTACTCTACCTGATTACATCACTAGGATTACTTTACCTGATTACATCACTAGGATTACTCTACCTGATTACATCACTAGGATTACTCTACCGGATTACATCACTAGGATTACTCTACCTGATTACATCACTAGGATTACTCTACCGGATTACATCACTAGGATTACTCTACCGGATTACATCACTAGGATTACTCTACCGGATTCCTTTACTATCGATTACTCATCATAAATTCCACTTTATCTATACAACATTTTAATAAAGAATAGCGAGTGTAATATTTTACAACTGACTGCGTCGTTATGCTACGTAGTTATGTAAATGCTTACTAATTCTCAAGACCTGCTTTGACTGAAAGGTGAGTTAATATGGAAAGTAGCTAATACCTCGTAATTTTGAATCACCTTACAGTAGATAATATCCGATCAACAAGGCCATTGCTTTAGGACAGCTTTGTTTAGCCGCACCGTACAGCTGAACTCACTGAATGCGTTATGCGCTGCGCGTTCATGTACAAACAGATAAGTAAAGTGTAATGGCAAGCTGAGTTTTGAATCGTAACATGATTCCAATTCAGATTGATTGTGGCGATTTAAGGCAGTTTTCTAGATCTATACCGATTCAATGTCGAATTAAAACCCGACCATCAGAGATTTTATCAAATTGATTTTGCGCTAATTTATACTAATAACTTCCATCATTTACTTCGCCATTCCTAGCATAAAATAAAAACAGAAATGATCAGAGAGAAACAACTGACATTACATATGAGCAACTTGACCAGGTACACCCAGCCTTTGAAAAGATAAGGCACTTAAAGGAGAAGAAGAAGAAAAATAGAAAAAGGCTAAAGAAGAAGTGCATAGTCAATATGTTTAATAACTGCTCTAATTGAACAGTTATCTTGGACGGGTGGCATAATGTATTGATTAGCAAATATATGATCGTCAACAAAATATTGTAAGACTCAAAACTACAGTTTCCATTCTTGCTCATGTCGATTTCCCAGCTTAGCATAGTGAATCAAGTTAACTCAAAACAGTATATTCATTATTAAGATAACGAATGTAAGCCAACATTCTCATGTAATCGTATTAAACGTTATAAAACATAATTTCTACACTAAAACACTTTAACAATTTCCAAGATCTCTCACCAATAGTAAGCAGAATCTATAAAAGAAAATCTTCTGGTAATGTTAAACCTAATATTAACGTCAGTTTCTCAACTCGAAAGCGATGTCAGTGACGGGCGAGCCCAGGATTTTAATCCCGCACGTACTGATCCGCGGTCGAATAACTTACCTACATCGCCACTGGACCCAACCAATCTAAAACGAATCCATTTAAAAGTTACAGGTCTTCTTCTTCAGTGCACTGCCAAGTGGCATGTTCAAGGTACATATTCATACTCAAAATCTGTTTTTTCGCTCCGTAAGAGCACTCCTTAGATCAACAAGTTTAACCCTTCATAAAATCTATGCCTTATCCATACCTTATGTAGCCTATAGCTTGGGAAAATATGGCTTCTGAGGTGGTTTATCGTTGCCTTCCTCAGTTACAGATATAATTTCTTTATTTCTTAAGTTTCTCTGCCGTTTTTAAGAAACTTTTCTCATCTCTTATTGCGCTATCTCGTCATGGTCACAGCGTCAAAGACGCTAGTGCAAGCAGCCATTGCTGAATGAGACTTCTCGCCCAAGGGCTTCCGGTGAAAAAATGGATGAAATTTATTGATTAAAAAAAGCTAAAAGTTAATTTGATCGTCAGTTTCTTCACTTGAAGGCGATGTCAGCAACGAGCGAGCCCAGGATTAGAACTCCGGACATACTGATCCTCGGTCAAGTATCTTACCGTCATCTGGAGCCGAAAAAACGTAACTGTAATCAATCAATCAATAAGAATTTAACGTCCGGTTCCTCGCTATAAGGCAATGTCAGGGATTGTCAAAATTGTCTGTAACAGAATTTACAGTGAAGTACCAAAACAGAGATTTCTGTTCTTGGTCTGGTTTACGTTCGCATTGTTCGTCATTGTCGTTTAAGTCTTAAGCACTCTTATAAAGTGGTTGTTGTTGATGCGTAACGTTCGTTTTGTATAGTGATGATTACACGACCTTCTATATTAGTCCAAATAGTCATAAACATATGTAATATGAACTTATGGCACTGACTGGAGCCAGTGGCGACGTCCGTAAGATACTTGACCGAGGATTACTAAAAATTAGATTCAAAATTAGTAAACTCTATCAAACGTTATATGGACCAGGAAGATCATAAGAAACAAGCTAACTATAGGCCTGCAAGTAAGTCAACATAAACTCATTTTTCAAGCAATTTGACAGTTAAAACAGCAACTCCTTTTTGTTAAATTAATTAAACCATCAGTATAGCAACTTACGTTATTGCGCTGCTACTAGCATCAAATAAACTTTTTAATTGATTAAAAAGTTATTTGTATCTTTTAGTACCGCACTATTCTTGACTAAATCAATCAATAATTAGTATTAATTTTAAGGTAAAGAAGTTTTCTAGTAAACTATTTGATGGTGTTTTCAAATAACAGGAATTCTGGTTTGCATACTAACATCTTTGGTTCTGGATTAAAGCGTGTTTCGCTCAGCTTCTGTCATGTTTGTTTGCACACTGCAACGATTAACTTGTTGAAAATGACCTCGGCATACCGCAGGTTGCACTGAAGCCTATTGGGAGGTTAGCCGTGGAGCTATGTAACCAGGGGATAGGGGCTCAAAGCCCTAGGCCTCCCTGTTACTGACAAAAATAAATTAAGCTTTATAGTTATTGGATAAAAAATTAAACACGCATTATATGATCAACTATGTTGATATCTATCACTTTTTAATACCACATGTTTAAATCCTTAGGCAATTTATTCCATTTTCAGTGTAACCAGTCCACTGAATGTCCGAGATTTTACTCTCAGATCAGCGCGGCTGGGATTAGAACCTACAAGAGTTCAATTCACCTCAGGGTCTGTCGTTTAAAATTTCATGACGTTACCCCTACACTATTAAGACATTCTAGATAGCTAAAACTCTCACTAATGGATAGGCCATTAGTAAGAGTAGTTTCTCGGCTAGTGGTTTGACATCGGAGCTTTAGGCATAGCATTTAAATATACTGTTCTTTACTTGCTGGTATGCTTTGGAGACTCGAAACAAACTATAAACTTGGCGTTAGCTTTGGTTTTAACTCAATGTATGCAAATCTGACAAACCCAGATTTCAAAAAATTGAAATGTTACCAACTTTTATATAGGCCTATAGAGAAATGAAAAAGCTAAACAGTTTCAATTAGCAGAAGGTTTGTAGAGCTAGGTTAAAGCTGATAAAGCTAATGTTATCGTCAGTTTCCTCACTCGAAAGCGATGTCAGCGATGTCCTCATCATGTCGATGTGATTACGCCACAAAACAAACACAGGCTGTAGTTAACACGTGAATGCACTGGAGATGATGAGCACATAATATCACTGCAATTATTGTATGAAATGCAACATGCTCTCTGTTCATCTATATGTTCATCCTAGACCTTCTAATCATTAGACATAAAAAAGTGTCAAAATAAAATACCGAATAGAATAGAATGTGTCAACATAGACCGATATAGAGAGCTTTTGCTTAATTTCCTGTTCCAAACGTGGAAATTCAAATAGACCTGTCTAGCCACACGGATTAATGCAGGGCCATGACTATTACTCTAGGGATTAAAAACAATATTGTAACAACGTAGATACAATGTAAATTTACAGCTGGTCTGCATTCAACCAATTAATGGTACGCTACAAAATGCCGCACAATATGCTTCCGATATTTCTATACTAACCTTTGCTTTACTTCTCTATTTGTTCACACACCCTATAGCCAACAGCTAACTATAATCGTATTTGTAAATTGAGAAAGACTAATTATAGGTTGGGCGAGTGACAGTATACTTTACTCTCACGGTTTTTGCGTAGTCACCTCTTACGACACGAGCTGAAGGCGGTTGATCTATTACTGCAACGTTGCGGGCTAAACATGAGATTAAAATAGTTGACCTATCTTTATCACCAACCAGCGAGTCGATACAGTAACGTGGAATAAATAGGATACTGTTTACTGTAGAACGTCTCTATGGGATTTAACGCTCATCAAAAGCGAAGCTTTCCAATGTAGCTAATGGCTCGCAATTCTAGAGCCATTCGCTCTATGATAGAGCCCGTGTTGATACGCCATCGGAGGGTATATTACACAATATGCATTATAACTGTTACATTCCAAATGAATGTAGATTGTGCTGTATATTATATAGATTACTTTATCGCAACTTTACCATCGCCACTGGCTGGAGTAGGAAAGATATTCGATCGCGGATGTTGGAGCCAGTGGCGATGTCGGAGCCAGTGGCGATGTCGGTAAGATATTCGATCGCGGATCAGTAGGTGCAGGGTTCGAATCCTGAGCTCTCCCGTCACTGACATCGCTTTCGAGTGAGGAAACTGACGTTAGCATTAGGTTTTTTATACTGTTAAGTATTGCAGATATTTTTCATGCTACACACGTGGAGGGCTCTAGACTGATGGCGTACATACATATTCATACTTTGATTGAATTCCATAAAGCATATAGGCTAAGTATAGACTCAGCTATATATTAACAAACCACAGCTCTTAAAGCTAATGTTAACGTCAGTTTCCTCACTCGAAAGCGATGTCAGTGAAGGGAGAGCCCAGGATTTGAACCTGATTAAAACAGGATTTAATTATATATTATTAGTCAGCAAGTCAGTTTTAAAGTAACATCCAGAATACTTCAATACAATATCTGTAGTGATGTGTGCTGTGGGGACGTCCCTGACATCATCCTTGGATGAGAAAACGGAGGTAAATCTTCATTGTTATTACAACAAAATAGCGAATTTTGATAGGGTATTAGCGTTGAAGTGAAAAGTTGAGAACCTAACACCTAATCAACAGAACGTGACTCTACGAAGTAACTAGAGCAAAGTAACACGATCTGAATATATATATATCTCTCTCTCATAGTGATACGCCTACTGGCAGGTCCATGGTATATAACGCCTCCACTCAACTTTATCTTCAGTTTTCCTCTTCATGTCCACATTCGAATGGATCTTTAAATCATCTATAACATTCGTTTTGATATACCATTATTCTTGGAGGATTCTGCTTAAGATGAGGTGGGCCTCCTTTACCTTCCTCAGCTTCGACTATCGTTTACTGGGCAGGGGCGTCATTCCCTGAGAAAACAATCCTGTTTATCCAAATCTGAATCTAACGAATCTAACCAGGCACTAAAAACATCTGTTCTACAGAGATTTGTCACAGAATTAAATTGTGATTTTTTCTAAGTCTAGAGTACATCTTTGCACTAGTGTGACTTTAACCTGATATGGCAACTATATATATATATATATACATATATATATATATATATATATATATATATATATCATCTGCACTAAAGCTTCAATTACTTGCATGAAGTAAATCTTTTTGAATTTGTAGTTGATTAAGAAGCTACCTCAAATACGTGATTATAATTATTTAGTAGTGGAACAGATTATATTTATTACGATACACTTTTAATATCAAGCGCTCTATATACTATGGCTTTTAATGAACAAAACTGTACATGTATATTATTCTTAAACGGCTGATACATCATCTCTCACGGATCACATTGGGTGTAGACGCTATATCCGCTCTTTAAAACAAAAATACAACAGGTTTTATTTTAAGTTCAATAAGCTTGACTACAACTGATTTGGGATGTGGTAATTTAGAAAGGAATGAAAAATAGGGGATTGATGATATGGCAATTCGTATGCCAAATCTAGTTAATCAGAGATTCAATGGAATATGATGATGATGATGAAGAATGAGATTGAAAAAACAATACTAATTAATTCTCCATTTAATTAATTCACGTTATGTACACGTCACAGTACAGACTCAGACACTGCACAAACTGATGGTAGGAAGACTACAGACACTGCACAAAGTGATGTTAGAAAGACTATAGTAACAGAGTAGCACATAGTAATGGAAAAAACTGTTTGAAATAAACTAACAAGCTACAACCTTAGTAAATCATTTGTTTCACAGGGTATTATGTCTAGTAAATAAAAATCTGTCAATTTTCTTAAAAGAAAGAGAACACCGATTAATCTCGTTTAATAACATATATTTTGCAAATACCGCACTACACTTTAACTTAGAATTGCAGTAAATCAGACAAGATTAATCTTATAACCTAATTTACCAGATATTACTTATAACTGAAATGAACCTACAAGTTCATCAGCCTGAAAGAACTGAAATTCTAAAGTCAACTACGCTGTATTATGTGTCCTACACATGACTGTTGTCACTCATCATAGTTTAGGGTATCGATGAAGCCTTTCTCTATTCCCATAACAATCTCGCTAACAGATGTATTTTAAGTTATGCAGTTGACACCAGTTCGAGCACGAATCAAACTGTCTTGCACACTTGAACTCAAGTGTGTAAACACAAGGAAGGCTAATAGTAACGTATAAGCCTCTACTTAGTGCTATATTCAACCAGATATTAGAAGCTCTAGTGTACAGTGGACTGACTGGAGCTTTAGACACGTGTCAAGTATCCAGGTATTTAGACTCAAAGCACAACTGCTTAAAACAAACAATCATTCCAACCAGACTGTCTAAGACGTATTAATATTACTGTAATCCAAACTGATACAATCAGGAACAAGCTCGTTCATAAATTCCAAACAAAACTAAACAACAGACAATGTGAGATAGTATTTGACGAAGGTCAAGGATCTTGGAATAAGAATGACTTCGTAGAGAGGCTGTGATTGGCCGAGAGATGTGAGATTACTCGTAGACCCAGTCGTTGGCACAGGTCTTCCAGTCAACCACCTCATGGTCGCCACAGAACCAAAGCTTGATCTCTTTCTCCGCACTCTCAACTGCGTCTGACCCGTGGCATATATTCCTGCAAATGATACGTGAATTTCGTTCAAGATCATCATCATCATCAACAAGTTAGTATCATCATCAAGTGTTAGTGTTGTGAAGAGTCTGCATGTCCCATCCTGAGACGTCCCTGACACTGCCATATGGCGAGGAACCGGACGTTAAATTCTTATTGATTGATTGAAAACTTAGAAAACAGAGACTCTAAGACATATTCCTGCAAATGGTACGTGTATACGTAAATTTAGCACCGAATCTAATATCTAATTAAGAAGTTAACATCTGCCGTCTCTAATACAATTTCTTCAATAAATGCAATGTCAATAATACTCAAAAGAAAATATAAACTAGCATGTCATTCAAGGTCATCAAGTGTTAGTAAATAAATAACTAATAAACTGTTAAATTATTACCTAAACAATTCAAGAGAAAAGAAAATTGAGAAAATAGAGATTCCAAAATAAGAGATAAGTGACGGGACAAAACACTGGACTTAAACCATGCGCCTAATGATCCAGTAGGACATCATACCAACATGCTAACTTCTAAGCCTTTTATACTAAACATATTTACAAATATTACTCAACATATTAAGCAACACAAAATAATACATTTAAATAAATAAGCAACAGCTTGACCGGTCCAAGGCTGAGAAGTTCTTTACCTATTTACTATGTTCCTCTTAAATGATAAAAAGCGACAGTAAGCCTACTACATATAGAGGTAAAGCCAACCTGCCAACTTCAATGCAGTAGTCACCCCTGATGGTTCCTGGGCTGGATTTGAATGGATCGGTCTCTCCCAGCATGATACGTCCGGTCTTAACAACGTTCTTACCCTCCCACACCTACACATCAATCAATCAATCAATCAATCAACTTAGAATGATACATCCAGTCTTAACAACATTCTTTCTATTCCATACTAACACATCAGTCAATCAATCAATCGATAAGTCTAGTCTTAACGTTCTAGTCCTTCCATATCTGCTCATCAGTCAATCAATTAACTTAGCATATGTCCAGTCTTAACAACATTCTTTCTATACCATACCAACACATCAGTCGATCGATCTATCAATCAACATAGCATGATAAGTCCATTCTTAACGTTCTAACCCTCCCATCCCATATCTGCACATTAATCAATCAACATAGCATGCAACATCTAGTCTTTGCAATATTCTTACCCTCCCTTACCTACGCATCAGTCAATCAATCAATTCTGCGCGATACACAATAATTTAAGTACTCATTCTCCAGAATATACACGCCATCAACTTAGTAACTCAAGATACATGTCAACATTACTCTGCATGTTTTAACTAAATTCTTACACTAGATCACAGAAAGCAATCAATCGATACACGTTCCTCTTTCCAGGCCCTATAATGCCAACATAAAAGTGCATTAAAAAAGCTTGCCGTAAACCCTGAAAACCAAGGGATCAGTCTAAGACCTTTAAATGTTACAGCTAAATTGACATCTCCGGCAGAGCACTGAAGGCAAAAACAGGAATTACATGATAATAAAAAGCTGATAAAACTAATATTAACGTCAGTTTCCTCACTAGATAGCGATGTCAGTGACGGCCAAGCCCAGGATTTGAACCCCTCACATACTGATCCGCGGTCGAATATCTTAACAACTTCCGTCACTGTCTCCAGCCATTATATAGCTCATGAATATGGAAACATCTGTTTTTTTTTCAATATATGAATTAAGACATCTAAAACTTTCAATGGTAACTAATTACAAAAATATTACAAATCGTGATTGCACTTCAAAACTTAGTGAAAAGTAAGATAAGAGGCTTACCATGGGGACAACAGGTCCTGAGCTCATGTACTTGACGAGTCCGGGGAAGAAAGGCTTGGACGAGAGGTCAGCGTAGTGCTTCTGCAGCAGCTCCTCCGAGGCCTAAAATATACAAAACAGCAAATTTGTAGAGGCCTAAAATATACAAAACAGTAAATCTGTAGAGACCTAAAATAAAAATAATTAAATTTGCAGAGGCCTGAAATATACAAAACAGTGCATTTTTAGAGACTTAAAATACAACATAGTAAATCTGTTGCGGCCTAAAATATACAAAACAGTACGCTTTTAGAGGCCTAAAATACAGAAAACAGTACAATTTAGAGTCCTAAAATTTGTAGAGATCTAAAATATACAAAGCAGTATATTTTAGAGGCTTGAAATATACAAAATGGTAAACTCTTCCAGGCCAAATCTGTAAGCAAAAAAATTTAGAAGCCTAACATTCAAAATAATAAAATATTCAAAAACCTGTAAAATACAAAATAATACACAGTTTAACAAAAACTAAATCGCAGCCAGTTCATACTTTTAATTTAACTTTAAATATACAACTCACAAATACAGTTTAAAGTGGGAATTAAGAGCTAGAGGAATAGTCAGAATTTTTCGTGTCACCCTGTAAAGTAATGGTCTCCCTAGTATCTAAAATGGGCTTTAGCTGGAGAACGCATGTGAGAAAAAAATAAGTGTGAAACTGAGTTCACCTGCGTTCCCCCCTCCCACTTTAACCCCTGCCTAAATATATTTGTTAATTTTAATGCTCATCATTGTACGGTTCAGAGGGTAATATATATATATAGCATAGCATGTTTCTCAAATTGACAGGCAATAACTAGTAGAGTACCTATAAGCGAAAATACCACATACATATGTGTGTATTTATAAGAATTTAACAGAACTGGTACCATCATTCGTTATTCTATTCTTTCTTCAAACTTAGGTAGTAGGAAAAAGGGAAGAAAGCCAAAGGCTTATTTCAATCCTAAATAAGAATAAATACTCATTACAGTGAA
Source organism: Enchytraeus crypticus (assembly GCA_905160935.1). Classification (NCBI taxonomy): domain Eukaryota; kingdom Metazoa; phylum Annelida; class Clitellata; order Enchytraeida; family Enchytraeidae; genus Enchytraeus; species Enchytraeus crypticus. Next base: position 455,321 of record CAJHZI010000552.1, on the reverse strand, counting down.
TTGATGAACTATTTTGATATCATTTTTAATATCACATGTTTAAGCCGTTACGCAATTTTGACCATATTCGGTACAACCAGTCCAGTGAATGTCCGAGATTTAACTCTCAGATCAGCGCGGATGGGAATCGAACCCACGAGAGTTTAATTCACCTTAGGATCTGTCATTTAAAACTTCATGACGTTACCCCTACGCTATTGAGACATTCAATCATACATAATTACAACATCCAGTTGGTTTTAAGAGTTCATGTAAATTCACGGCTTTTAACAAAGTTTTCGTAATTATTAAACCGTCCATCACGACATAATTTATAGCTGTATAAAACTGTTATAATATACTTGAAACCTTTAAATCAATCACACCGGGAAATTAAATACCTACCCACATGAACTTCATAGCCACGAGCTTAAAGCCTTTCTGTTCGAATCGCTTGATGATTTCGCCGACAAGGCCGCGATGGACACCATCGGGCTTGATCATGATGAAAGTACGTTCCTTGTTCCCGGCCATTTTTTTGTTTCTTAAAGATAAATTAGGCAGATATTACGCAAATTAGGCGAAATTTATTTATTCGATTCACACAAAGGTCTTCAACCTCTCAATGACAGCGTGGGAAAGGAAGAACAAAACAAACTTACATACCCAGCAGGCTCCCTATGACTTTAAAATCAACTCATGTAATATGAATCTTACGTTTTTCTAAACTGTGATAAAGTAATTAATTTACAAAGAAATCTATTATTAAATATATTTTTGCTCATATATTAAAATTTTCCATTATTTTTACCCAATAAAATAACCTATGGGTTTTAGAGAAAGGCAGCATGAAAGTTATCGAGGGCATTAATTACAATTTAACCAAGAAATATGACTAAAAATACCCCTGCTTACTGAAAGTGATATTAATATTTAATAATTTAAGCATTAGTGAAAATTGTAATTTGCAAAAGTAAATGTTATATTTATAAATTACTGGTCTAACACTTCTGGAGCCAGCGGCGTTGTCGGTAAGATATTCGACCATGGATCAGCATGTGCGGGCTTCAAATTCTGGGCTCGCCCGTCACTGGCATCGGTTTCGAGCGAGAAAACTGACGTTGACACTAGCTTTAGGCCTACCCTACCAGCTTTTTTCTGCAACTCAGCTAAATGTGCTGTCAGGTTGTAGGCCTACCTGATTTCTGGCGTACATGCATGTAGGCCTTTCTAATAAATATATAGCGACGACGAAAATGATAGCAACATCAATTAGTAGACTGCTACACCGGAGTAATGGCAACATGGAGCACTATGAGCTAGATGCAAAAACCATGCAATCAAGCGGATATCAGCATATGTACGGACTCCAATTATAGAGGCCTACGTATATAGGCCTTTCAATAGATAATACAATTAGATATAATTCAATTTAGGTTCTTCAATACATAAGATAGGCTACTATCATATCTTCAAAATGCTTACAAAAAGTAGGCCTATCTATATCTTGTATTTTAAAAATACCTTTAGAAAGTATCTGTATCTTAATTGTATCATTAATTATGATAATTTTAGAAAGTAGCCCAGGCTATATAGGAATATACATAGCCAATGAATCTTGTAGTAAGATCTTAGGATGCATTTAGAAAGCATCTTGCCCAACATTGCAAGCAGGTCTCTCTTCTCTTTATTTAATTAATACAACTTTTTGTTTTAACTTAAATTAACTTTCTATATATAAACTGTGCACATCAAAGTGTGACATATTCACATATACATATATATGTATATACAGCATACTATATCAAATAAATACCTTCAATCTCGCTTTCTTTCTCTACTTGGCAGTCTTCACTGGCTCCCTGTTAATCAACGCATAAAATATAAAATAGCACTATTAACTTTCAAAACTCTGCGATTTGGCAAGCCTTCTTGCTTATCTTAAATTCTTCTTCCCTATCGTCCCTCGCGTGCACTTCATTCCACTGATGCCGATCTCCTCTCTGTTCCAAATATTCTAACATCTTTGAGCAGACGTTCATTTTTTATGCAGCACCCATAATCTGGAACTCTTTACCTATTTATATTCACCCTTGTTCTTCTCTCTTAACTTTCTGTAGTAAGCTTATGACTTACCCTTTCCCACCGTAGACATAATCGATCTACCCTGACCATTTTTATCACCGGACCAGCTTTCGTTTAGGATCTTACTTCTCCTCAGCACATTTCTTGTGGATATTGATTTGGGTGAATTGATCTGTAGTGATGTGTGCTGTGGGGACATCCCTAACAATCATTTGTTGAGGAAACGGACGTTAAACCTTCATCATCATTATTATTATTATATATATATTATATAGACCTATATATGACAGAGCTCTATAGGCCTAAATATCTGTGAATGATTTTTTTCTCGTAAATCGACGGAGTGCTCTTTATAAAGCGTGAAAGCAGAATCTAAAAATGCGAATATGAACCTCATTGGACCTGGGCAATTTGACCCGCAGTAAGTCATGCAAAAACTGAACATACAAAACAAAGGCGCTGAATGTTAATTATCAAAGTTAGAAAATGTAGACTATAAGACGTTCTAAAGCATATAATTTTGTAAATTATGATTACGAGTTGCAATTGCTGAACACATAACGTTGCCTTATGACCGTTTATGAGCTTCTCTTAGTACAAATTTACAGGTTTGAGAAACACACATTTAACAGTAATGATGGATAAGCAAAAAGCTACAATATTATGATAGTGGCTGCCGTGAATGATCTTGCGCGCTCTGTGGCTGTACGATAAATAATTTATCGTATTTATCATTTTATCCCGAGTTCTACTGCTACAACCAGACTACTATAGTATTTTTATAATATCGAGTAGCCTGCACCGATATTTTTGTAAAGTGCCAATATTACACGATTGCTAATATTGCACTGTGATTTACACACATATGTGTGTGGTTTTTTATACCCGGATTGCTTCTGCGTTTTATTGTTACATCCCAAATGTATTACTATTTTACAGCATCATAAAAATTACTCCAATGTTAAATTGTTTGGTATTACACCAAAATTGACTTTCACATTGTAGAATTTAATCAAGGCTGCCACTATTGAAACGGTCGAGCTGGTTGATAGGTTATAAAGATTTCATGGAGATAAACTTCCGCTACAGCATAAAGTCTAACTTTCTCACGACAAATCACTACGTAAGAGATTTACACAAAGAGTTTTCTTAGTTTATTTCACTTAAAACTGAGAAATTATTCAAATTATATTCTAGAGAGATCACGATGTTACAAGTAACAATTTTCCTGAAAATTCAAATAGAAAACTACAGTGACTACAATTACTGTTAAATATTACAATATTAATTATACTAGGGTCGGGATAGACTGTCTCAAATCCTCTCTGTCCTACATCATATTACATCATATTATCATAGTCAATCCCCTATTTGAGACATCCATTCGTTTAAATTTCTATACTAAATTTCGAATTCTTTATTTTAAATTTAGACCTTACTTTTTAAATAGGATCATATTCCGACCCTAGTTAAACTAGGATTCAATGGCAGATGATGATGATAATGATGACTAAAATACTAATTATATTACCAATACTATTAAATCGGTTTAACAAGACCGATCACTGACTGTGAAAACTAACAGTGTTTCACATTATACATGTAGGCCTAAAAACTAAAAAAACTAAAATTCGATCGTGGTTATACAATACACAAGTAGGCCTACATGCAACACTGCAATTATCAGGAATCTAATTATCCCAGATATATCATTCTAGTTATCAGAATTTCTAGCGATAAGCATGAAGTCAAGTCCGTTCACCAGTTCGTGGAAAGAGTCCGAGATTTTTCTTCTTCGTCTATTCCGGAATTCGAATCTACGAGAACCTAATGCACCTTAGAGGCTAAACAAATTTCTAGCAGTAGATTCACACGATAGATGAAATATACGCTAATTGAAAACACTATTCAAATCATCATATATTTAAATAATTTTCAAGTAAATTTATAACTGTAGTATAACTGCTTCTTGTGACCGCGTAATCATTGACTGACTTAAATTCTAGAAGAGCAAAAGTATTTAACTGTTGAGGATGAAATCTAAATCACACCTATATTTCATCAACTTATTTGATTCTATATAATTCTGGTTTTATATAAGTAACACTAATGCCGTTTCCGCCGCAGTTAAAAAATATTTCACCTCTATAATCAATCAGTTTATCAATCATTATCAGTTTATTAGTAACGATTATTCTCCGATTTATCGCCAGATTTTGGGAACGTCTTGAACGATGTGAACACTTGCTATTAGATGAATGTGTTCAGGATACAAAGACTCTTGAGTGAACTACGAGAGAAATGGAGCTAGGCACCTATATCTGCTTTAGTGCTCTCCTAAGAATTACGCAACTTCTCGGGTGATCTTATCGAACTCCATGCGGTTTCAAAACGTCCTATTTAAGCCCATGGAAACAATTTTTTTATTTTAACTTCAAGGTTGACGACTGGTGGATTATTAACGGAATCGTCAGTACTGTAGTCAGCAGTACTGGAGTCATCATTACTGGAGTCATCAGTACTGGAGTCATCAGTACTGGAGTCATCAGTACTGGAGTCATCAGTACTGGAGTCAGCAGTACTGGAGTCAGCAGTACTGGAGTCATCAGTACTGGAGTCAGCAGTACTGGAGTTTCACGTACTGGAGTCATCAGGACTGTAGTCATTAGTACTAGAGTCATCAGTACTGGAGTTTCACGTACACCAGTATACAGCTTTTTTAATACTGAAGTCGGTAGGACACCCGACCGCGAATCATATGTTCGGGGTTCAAATCCTGGGCTCTCCCATAGCTGACATCGCTTTCGAGTGAAAAAACTGACGTTAATATTAGCTATACTATATATATATACGTTTGTTTAAATGTTAAAGTCAAAAGATCTTCAGTACTTGATATCACTTTGATATAATTGATATTCTATAAAGTCAAGGGCTACTAGAGATTTCTGCGACACAGTAAGACGTCCTGGGTTTGACAGAAGTTCTGTTTAAAACTATCTAGAGGTTTGTGAGCAAAGTATGAAAGAGTTGTACAAGCCTGTGAGGTTAGAAAAATAGGCGATATATATATATATATATATATATATATATATATATATATATATATATATATACATAGAGAGAGAGAGAGAGAGAGAGAGATAGATACAGAGAGATAGAGGGAGATAGATAGAGAGATTGACAGAGAGAGAGATAGGGATAGAGAGAGAGAGAGAGAGAGTGAGAGCGAGATAAGAGATAGAGAGTGAGAGAGAAGAGAGACAGGAGAGAGAGGGTGCAGAAATAGAGAGAGAGAGAGAGAGAGAGAGAGAGGGAGCAGAAATAGAGAGAGGGAGATTCAAAAGAGACAATAAAAGAGCTTCTCCGGATTTTTCTGGCATTCAGGTTCTGTAGATTCAGTAGCACATTGAAAGATAATAGAGACAGCTACCCTCGACACATAGGCTGCACTATTATCCAATCTCTCTCTCTCTCTCTCTATCTCTATGCTGTCTCACTCACACACTCTCTTTTTTCTCTCTCTCTCTGTTTCTCTCGCTCTCTCTCTCTCTCTCTCTCTCTCTCTCTCTCTCTCTGTTTCTCTGTCTCTCTCTCTTACTACCTCTCTCTCTCGTTCTCTCTCTCGCTCTCTCTTTCTTTCTCTCTCTCTCTCTCTCTCTTTCCTCTGTCTCTCTCTATCTTTTTCTTTCCTCTCTCTCTCTCTCTCTCTCTCTCTCTCTACTCTCTCTCTCTCTCTCTCCTCTCTAAGATCTATCTCATTCTCACTCTATGCTCTCTCGCTATCTCTCTCTCTCTCTCTCTGTCTCTGTCTCTCTCTATCTCTATCTCTATCTCTTTTTCTCTCTCTTTGCTTTCTCTCTTCTCTTTCTCTTTCTCTCTCTGTCTCTCTGTCTCTCTGTCTCTCTGTCTCTCTGTCTCTCTGTCTCTCTGTCTCTCTGTCTCTCTGTCTCTGTCTCTCTCTGTCTCTCTCTCTCTCTCTCTCTACTCTCCAATGCTATACACTGATTCAACCATTCATTCACCACGGGCTCTCAGTGAGCGTATCATATAGTGGCCGCGAGGTCATTGTTGTGAGTTTATATTTTTAGTTCTCTGTGTGTCGCTGATTTGTTCTTAATTAAATTGTGAGCTTTAACTGTAAACTTTACACCTATTCGTTTGATTCATATAACTTGAGAATTTATCATGAGAAAACTTGTTGTTGTTTCGAAAAAGGCGTAAGCTTAACCATTTGAAAGCAATGGCTGTGTTGCTTCTAAATGATTTCGATGTGGCAAAGGAATTGCCTGCTTCGTATGGTTTTAAATTTAAGCCTGCTACCTATTGATCTATGAATAGTCATGTATTGTGGAATATGGTAGGAGCATATTATAAGCTAATATGTGTAAGTATTGATAGTTTTAAAAACAGTGGGCCCTCTATTTGCCTATCATTGTCGGTGTAAAGTGAAACTTCAGTGAAATATTATAAAATATTGATAGCATATACATGTACAATAGCGGTGTAAATGTGTAGATTTGGTTTCAAATAATAAACTTATAGCAGTTATTTGTAAGAAATTTAACTAGAGGAGAAATTTGCATGTGTAATATAACACATGTATGATATGATATACGCAATTGTATACCATAGGGCGTCAGTTTAAGAAAAGTCGCAAATGCTGCATGTATACTGAGTGGAAGATGCCATAGCAATATGCTACTAGTCCATATCATATAAGGAGACATTAAAGTAGCACATAGCTATAATAGACAGGATTGTTATCTCTGGGAAGGACGTCCTTGCCCAGTAAATGTTAGTCAAAGCTGAGGAAAGCATAGGGGGCCCGCCTATATAAGCAGAATCTCACAAGAATAATGGTATATCAAGTGGAATGTTATAGATGATTTGGAGATCCACTCGTATGTGGGCGTAAGAAAGGAATCGGAATTTAGGGATGGTAGGTGGCGTTATATACCATGGACCTGCCAGTAGGCAGTGCACTAAGAGAGAGAGAGAGAGATAGCTATAGTACTGTTAATATCGTTTTAATCATTTTTCAGATCGGACTGATAAAGTTTTATTTCTTTAACAAGTCATTATAGCAGAATGCACTTAAATGAAAAATAGTTTTACCGACTCCTATACTTTTGTTGTCCACATAAATTAATTACGCAGTGCAATACTTACACATTAAACTGAAAACTTTTACGATCTTAAGGCTTAATTAAAGATATGGTGTTACTCAGATATTAGGCCCACTAGGATATTAAAACATTCAAACTACACGTTGTCTATTTTTTAAGCTAGAGAAGGAATTTGAACGTGCTCGTTTGTTTCACGTAAAGTATATCATGTGATAAGGCGAAGATTAGCATCCAGTCTAAAATCTTGAAAGGATATCAGTTATAGTCGAGTCGAGAATTTACACCCGTGTCTACTGACCCGCAATCAAAACATTCGTGGAACGTTTCACATGCGTGACCTTCCCTTTAATATAATACATGTATTTCTCTTTCAGATTGATTTGGGTGAATTAATTTAATGTGGAGTAATGTGTGCTGTAGGGACGTCTCTGACGTCATCTTTGTGTGAGGAAACGAACGCTTTATCACTATGTTTAATATTATTATTATTATTCTTATTATTATTCTTATTCTTATTCTTATTATTATTCTTATTCTTATTCTTGTTATTATTCTTATTATTATTCTTATTCTTATTATTATTCTTATTCTTATTCTTATTCTTATTCTTATTCTTATTCTTATTCTTATTCTTATTCTTATTCTTATTCTTATTCTTATTCTTATTCTTATTATTAGTATTAGTATTAGTATTAGTATTAGTATTATTGGTATTATTAGTAATATTATGCAAAAATAATAAATAATAATAATAATAATCATTATTATAATTATTATTATTACTAGTATTATTTAATTGTTTAATTTTATTCATTTAAATTTTTATTTGTTACTAATAATTATGACTGTTATTATTTAGATTCTTTCTTGCAACAGCATTATACATGTAATTACGTACACGCTGAATCATTGAACTATGGTAATTCAATAAGCGATAGTTGGTGTCAAATTCTCACTCTTAATTAATGTAGAGATTATTTGTCCAATAATGACAAACTGAAGAAGAATGGTTAGCATTAATTTTGAGAGTTTCTTCGCACAGTTTTAAAAACGTGAGCAATAGCAGCAAAGCAGGTTTTGTCATTCGCTTATACATGTATATTACGACTATGTTCAGGCATAGAACTGATGTATTGGATTATTTTATTTTTATTTTGATATTTTGATATTTTGATATTTTGATATTTGCAGAATTGGTTATTTTCGCAAATAAATAAAACTCGCGAAGATTAAAAGAAAGGTGAGCCATGAAATAATATTAAATGTCAGAGAGTATTTCATGCAAACACATTTCTTTCTCTTTCTTTCTTTTTCACTCTTCTTTCTACCTTTCTTTCTTTCTTTCATTCATTCCTTCATTCATTTGTTTTTTTCTATTTATCTTTCTTGCTTTCTTTCTTTCTCTCTTTCTCACTTTCTTTTTTTCTTTCTTTTTTCATTTAATCTTTTTTACTCTCTTTCATTTTCTCGTTTTTCTTTCTTTCTTTCTTTTGTTTCTTTCTTTCATTATTTCTCTTTTTCTCTCTCCTACTGTCTTTATTTCTTTTTTCTTACTTTCTTTTCTCTTTATTTCTATTTTTTCTCTCTCTCTTTCTCTCTCTCTTTCTTTCAACCATTCTACTTTTCCCTCGGCTTTCTATTAGTCTTTCACTTAGAATTTTCAAGAAGGTAATAGTAAACAAGATAAGATTAGGGCGCAACTGTTTATATGTGAATTATCTGTAACAAAGAGACAGTGGATGCTTCAACCCTAACGTATTTCTTGTTTATCTCTCGCTTCCATAATGTACTAGAAGATTTATTAAATTTAAAGTCCAATGGCTGACTTCTTTCCAGACTTTATTTTATAGAGGGTTCAATATAAAAATCAAATGTAGGCTGTGCTCGACCGTTGGGGGGGGGGGGGTGGTGGTCTGGATATTGCGCAACTGTTAGAAGAGAACTGTTATAGGCCACTTCATCTGAGACAAACACCGACTCACCGAGTGGCCTGGGTTCAAAGACCAGGTCACTCAACTACAACTGGATATCCCCAAGGGAACCAATAGGGTTAATGTCAGTATGTGCGGGGTTCAAATCCTGGGCTGACCCGTCAGTGACATCGCGTTCGAATGAGAAAACCAACGCTAAAATTAGCTTTACCAGCTTTAATATTAATCAATTAATGAAAATGTACCACAGCCTATAGTATTTGGTGCCATTTACACGAGAGATCACAGAAAGAATTTAAAAGTGTCGGGAACATGTAATGCACTCTCGAAGACCGGTTCCCGGTCATGACGATGTTGCATAAAATATGGTCGTATAAAACATTCTGAAAAGCTTTACAGTAATTTCTCTGATTTTATATTCTGCTGCTATCTCTTATTGACCACAAATTTCTCATATTTTATTACGCAATTTCTAGAATCAATGTTGAGACATTTGATCAATTTTCCTAGTATCTGACTTAGCCGTCTCTTACCTGTATATGTTGTTAGAAACCGATCTACCTTAAACCATCGAATAAGAATAGATTATCTTTGAATCTATTTTGATATTTATGAAAACATTTCAAGGATTTTGTTGAGATATTTATGGCATTCTGCTGTGCTGCCATATTGCTGCGTTACTAACTTACTTAATTAACTGCGTTACTAAATTACATCTAATCATCGGAGAGTCTTTTCTCAGGTTGTGCTGATATTTACGAGAACTGATAGTCCTAAAAAAACGTTGAAGAAAGCAACACGAATAGTTATTTGTACAACGTATAATTTCTTCAGATTTGAGAGATACTAATGGCTAGGTTACACTATACATGTAGTTGGCGTCAAATTCAAAGGCTTTCTCTTCCATGAAAAGCTACTACGCACATTCAAGATAAAGCTACTGTAAACTATATGAATAGAGGTTATTGTTCACGTACTATCACGTATGCGCGTTATTTTTTTATTTCACTGAATTGTCCTGCATTGTGTAACATACCATTTGAATCATTGAAAACGAGGCAATTACTTCTTTAAAGATAAAGTATAAAGAAAAGAGATTACTGTTGAGGAATTAATATTGCAACGACTGTCAGAGATTTTATTAAAGTTTAATCTTTAGCGTTTAACAGAGTATATCAGGCAAGCACATCTCTATGCTTTACAATAATTGCTTTCACAATCTTAGCACCTACAATAAAACAAGAAATATTCAATAGAATATACAGCATAACAATCATCACAAAAACTAAATCACTATCATCATTAATACAGTATCTAAAATAGCAAAATTTATGAGATACTTAAAATTGAAATTGTATAAAATGCCGCAGAATTTACAGGGAAGCACTTCGTGCAAAAATATGCGCTTTAAGATTTTCTAAGGCTATCGCGGAATCAGAATGTCTTTTACTAAACCGAACGTTCGTTCCATATTTTGGAACCTGCTACAGGAAATGATTTGTCATCATAAGAAACTGTTCGATATTTAGGAACAATAATATCATTGGCATCTTTTAAATTAAGAAGTAGTCTGATTGGTTCTCTCTCTCTCTCTCACTTTCTCGGTGCAGTTCCAATTTGCAGATCCATGGCATGTACCTACTCATATTTATATCACTACTTCTTTCCTATTGCCTTCTTTCTATACCCACATCTCTTTCTCTTTCTTAGTGCACTGCTACTGGCAGGTCCATGGTATATAACGCCTTCGCTCTTCTCATCCGTCCTCTTTCCTCTTCATATCCACATATTAGTGGATCTTTAAATCATCTAACATTCCAAATCTATATGATTTAAAGATGTAAAGGTTCTTAACATGCATAATTGTATTTAAGAAACTTGTTTGTTCTTAAGATACGCGAATGTATTTAAGATACATGCATGTATTTGTTGTATTGAGTCTGCTGTATGTTACATGTACAAGTCTACGACAGCAAATATCTGATTAAATGAATTTCATCAAAATTCTGGATTAATCTGCATGTAACGTTTCACCGCCGGAACTGGCTCAATTTATCGTTAGACAGGCGATGATTGTGATGTGTGGACTCGTAAAATGCTCTCGTTAAAGACACGGATTTGAACGAAACTTGTAATGAGGATTAGAAATAAGCTGACGAAGAAAATATTATAAATGAAATATGAAACTTCCAAATAGTTACAAGTTGCATAAGGGATTAATTGCGTAAGAGAAAACCAATCTACTGGATATTGAACCTTGGACTTACTTTTCCAGATACCAAATGTACTATACTCTTTTAAAACAGCCGGGTGCAAAAAAGATATAACGGGATGAAAATTTATCGTAGCGATTTTGTACTATTATCGAAATTTCAAACCTGAATATGCATTGTTTGATTGTTAAATAAATTTAAAGCTAAATGCATTACATATTGCATAGCATAGCGGCACACTGGGTCAGGAAGCACAGAAACTTGTTTAATGCCCATTTCCTTCTTTCTCTCCATGGTTATTAGTAATCGTTGCCGTTTGATGGCGCATAAATTGCAGCCGGAGTCGATTTAGGAATAGCCTTCTAACACCCTGGGATGTTTTCATTCAAAGCTGTCAATACTCAATACTCGGTCTTCCAAGGTTGTCATGCAACCATATACTAACCGAACTAGATATTACTAAATATAACTGTATATATATATATATATATATATATATATATATATATGTATATATATATACATGTATATATATTTATGTATATATACATGTATATATATACTATATATATATATATATATATATATATATATATATATATATATGTCGTATTAAAAATATGACCATAAAATTGTTTAGCGTTTGCTTCGATATCTCATGATGATGATGGAATGACGTGATAATGATGATGGGATGATGTGATGACGATGATGATGTGGCGACGATGATGATGTGATTCTGTGATGATGATGATGATTATGTGATGTTGATGATGATATGATGATGTGATGTTGATGATGATATGATGTTGATTGTGTGATTATGTGATTATGTGATGATGTGATGATGTGATGATGATGATGATGATTATGTGATGTTGATGATGATGCAGCGGGTGTGCATTACAGTATACAGCAATTGATAAAGTTTGTGTTTTCTTTAGACTTTTAAGTTTTTCATTCTGTTTTTCATTCTATCCATTCTGAGTTTTTCAGTAAATTCAAAGGATGTTTCACTCTAATCTTTTGTTTGATAATTGCATTAATTTTGCTTTGTTATTCATTTTTCAGAAATGCAAATTGTTGTCTCATTCATGATCTTTTCCAGATGTATTTTGGCCAAGCCTTCAATCTATCGGTAACGTTAATGTAAACGAAGTAGACAAAACACTTGTTTCCGTACGTCATGCCAAGGCAGGAGAACTTGAATTAATGGGCTAGCTATCTAAAATTCAATTATCAACTGACATTTATGGATTCATATTTAAGTCGTATAAATTCTGGTTTAAAACCGATATAAACTTGCCATATAGCAGCATGGGTTCCTCTTATAGGGATTACCTGTTGATTAGAGATTAAAAATTTAATTAAATGTTATTTAAATCTAAAGATTTAAAATCTAGATAGAAATGATAAGAAATAGAACTTATAGAAATTTTTTATTATAGTCTAGACTAGAGAGTTCAATACGCAGCGATATTGTATAATTAGGACTTAATTATATGGACTTCATTGTATAATTATTTATTAATTATTAATTATTAGGACTTTGTTGTATAATTAGGACTTAGGGATTTGTCAGAAGACAGAAAAACAACGAAGAGAACTTGAAATACAAGTAGATAAAATGTTTGCGAATGTATTGATATAAAGTAGATTTCAGCAGTTAGCAGAAGTAAACAGAAATTTAAATTAGCACAGAAAACATTCTTTTCTGCTCAATATTTCTAGGTCTCAATCTTTAGAATTTCATCGATTCTGGGATTAAACTTTAGGGCTTTCAACTCCTCCTAATTCTGATTAATCGCGGTGATGCTTCTAGGCGAACCGACGATAATGAACCAGACTTTCGCGAATTTCGGGGACTCTTCAAGTTACAGCGGTACAGTGGGTTCAGCGGACTACCGGTACTGTACCGTGTTCAGGATTAGTATTAATACGGTACTGATTGGATTACTCTGCATCCTCGGTATTGTTGGAAATACTGTCTCCATTGCCGTACTCAGAACCGACTGCCAAAACAGGTATTTATTTCTATATGATTTGTTACACAATTTTCTAAAGCGAATGAAAGAGAAGATTATTCGTATCGTGACCATGATTAAACTTGGAGTCAAGGAAAAGATGATGATGATGATTTCTTTATAGGTTATTTTTTCAATTTATTTCGTAATTTATTTCTTTACATTTTGTAAAATGTTTGCCTAAAAATTTATATTTGTAATTACACTTGTACCATTTGGATGACCGAATTTGTCAGTAAAAGCAAGTATTTGTTTCTTTAACGAAAATTTTGTTGACAATTGCTTTCTATTTGCTTATTTTTGTTACGTACTAATTGCTTACTATATATATATTCTTTAAACTGCTTTAAATTTTAAGTTGCTTAAAAGGTTCCCTATGCTTATATCTTAATTATACATTTTTAAATGAATGAATGAATTAATTAATTTGTAATTTGCACCCATAAGCAGTGTAATATTGAACGGTCATTTTAGCCTATTTCTAGTATATTTACTCAAACTTATACAGTGACACTGGGTACCGTTGCGAATCCTATAATAGTTAAAATTCTAAAATTGAAACTGTATAGATCTGATTTTCAGCTTATTTTACCATCGTGACCCCTTTTAGGAAGGCAGTAATCTTTCCACTCAAATGAATATTTTTGTTTATTTTCTCTTTATCTCTTTCTCTCTCTCTTGCTCTTTTATTTTCTTCCTCTCTCTCTCTCTCTCTCTCTCTCTCTCTCTCTCTCTCTCTCTCTCTCTCTCGCCAACTCTTAAATTACAATGCGAGAATGTTTTGAAGATGTGAAAAAGACAAAACATGTCGACGTAGATCTGTCAAAGGAAATTAGTGTTGGTCTACAGGGTGTAAAAACTGTCAGCAACTACATCGCACGCTGTGCATTTACATAACGACGAAATTGACATATTCTACAGATGTAGAGCAATGCTGTAGAAGAACATTAGATATAGACTAGTAGATATGGCATAGTTATCTATTTAGCAAATCTATGTAGCATACAGTATAAATATAGTAGATATGTAGATATAGATGATTAGATATAGAGTAATAGCAACAGTGCAGTATCTGGAATGCAGTAGCAGTGGCAGCAATATTGTTTGTAGCTATAATTTTGCAGTTGATTTGATGCAGTAATTCTGCTGCATTTCCATGATTTACTTGCTATAATAACTTTCTCCGTTTTGTGTCCGGGTTGCTTGAAGAATAGACCAACCGTGTAAATATGCGCACGTCGTAAAAGTCACAATTAATATAATGTCGACCCTGGTTAAACTGGGAATTAAAGGAAGCTGATGATGATGATGATAGCTTGCTAGAGTAGCTTCTTGATTATTGTTAGTCTCTCTGTCTCTCTTTCTTGCTTCTCTTTAGTGTTCTGCCATGGGATTGACTGGAGGTAGATATTCTACTAACATGCTGCTTTCAAGCTCCATGAAGAATATCTTTCCTCTATACGTCGGGCACAATGGGGAGATTATAGTTAATATTTCATATTGTTTGTATTGAGTAAACAGAATAGTGTTCTCAGTGAATGACGCCCTGCCCAGTAAATGTTAGTTGAAGCTGAGGAATGCCTAGGGGACCCACCTCGTCATAAGCAGAATCCCCCAAGAGTAGTAGTTAATCAAGATATGTGTTAGATGATTTAAAGACCCACTCGTATGTGGACATGAAGGGGGAAACTGAAGATGTAGATGGGTGGAGGTTAATATACCATGGACCTGCCGTTAGGCAGTGCACTGCGAGAGATATAGTTCGTTGTCTCTATGTATCTAGTAGTCTCTTTTATCAATTCTTATTTCCTAACAGTCGGTCCGCAAGAGAAATAATTGTCATTTAATTTCAACTCTTTAGAGTATCATTGACCGACATCAAAGAGATTATTTGACACAATTAAATGAGTTTAATTGAGACAAAACTAATTAATCTTCTAATATTCCCCTTGACCATTAATTCATATCGGAGATCAACCGGCAAAATATTGTACCTCTAACAATATTTTATGTCTCATACATTTGAGCTTGCTTCAAAGGCTCTTAAGGAATCCTGAAAGCACTTATGGTTATTCGCTTTAAACTAATATGCTATTCTCAGATATTTTTGATTTATATCCAATGTAATATCATAATTTAATATAATATAAGCATGTATATATATGACTATAAATTATATATATATATATATATATATATATGTATATATATACATATATATGTTATCGTTATAGATATATAGATAATGTACATAAATATCTATAATAGATATATAATCATATATATATGACTATAAATATATATAAATATAAATTATATATATATATATATATATATATGTATATATATATATATATATATATATATAATGTATGACTTTCTTATGACGCAGAAAAATGAATTACATAAAATTTTTGCAAGAATGATTCTGGTTTATAAATATATGTAAAGGAAATTTTCGTGAGCAAATTAACGAAGGAAGATAGCTAATGGAATCCTTTCTTAAAGTCTTATAGATCATACAGGAGACACTTTCCGAATTGGTTTCCGGTTTCAACGGAGTCCGATTTGGAAAGTATACAACCTTGCCATCAGTATTAATTTCGTGCTACCATTTCTGACATAACTCTACCGGCGCTGTACGGGAATCCAGTTAATACAGCAGCCATAAAGTCTAATTTTGTCTGATTGATTAATTTCTGGAAATGCTTTATAGATCAGCTTGTGACCCATCAAATCAATTTGTGTGTAATACTGTCGTACAACTGTATAAATTTAGTAACAGTTTCGTTTATGCTATTTATTTGATTTCGTATAATTGATTTCTGCTTCGTTGGTTTTGACGCCAGTTTTTGTCCTTCAAAAAGAATAAACTTTTTTATTTTTAGTTATTCTTATGATGGACGGCCACATATCTCTCGTAAACTTTGATATTCGACGTTTAATTGCGAAAGTTCATTTATCTTCATTTATTTCAGATGTGCTCATGCATATTTTAAATGACTAAATATATACAATGTTGGAGGGTTCGTGGCATAAAGTATGATATTATTCAGGTTTGTTTGGAGATTTGATATGTTACTAAATAAAAATAAAAATAAAATTACATTTACATTATATCTCTCTCGCCTCTTCTCTAGTACTCTGCTATATGGCAGGTCCAAGGTAGTGATCCTCCTAATGATATTAAAAATAGACTCGATGTTGACTATTTAATGGAGATATTTCTTGCTTATTTCTTGTTATAGTATTGATGTACATATATTGCAGCGCCTAGAAATCAAAAGAAAATATAATATAGGTATACACACCCTCTTTCTCTTAGTGCAGTGCCTACTGGCAGGTTCATGGTATATAACGCCTCCACGCTTCTCTGTCTTCCGCCTTCCTCTTCATGTCCACTTATGAGTGGATCTTTAAATCATCGAACATCTGTACCAACCCTCTCCAGAACTTCCTCATTTGCAACCTCTTAAATCTAACCAATCCTTTCCTTCTTCTCCACATCCACAATCCCTATGCCCCTAGCTTTCTGATACCTTCCTTCCTACACGTAACTGTATATTTGGTATGCATATCGTATATCTTTAATTGTAGACCTGTCATTTTTTCATACAGCCTATGACTTGGAAAAATTTAGAAAGAAGAACGATTCAAAACTTTACCTAATTATAGTCTTAAAAGCGCATGATCTTTTCAATATGTGAATTAATAAAATTTTGTCTCACATTTGAAAAGGAATCCTGTTTGCTTGGTAAAATAGTTAAAGCTGGTAAAGCTAATTTTAACGTCTGTTTCCTCACTCAAAAGCGAAATCAGTGTCTATGAAATTGATAGTGAGGGTATTACAATGAATTATAAATAATAATATTATTCGTAGTTTTTACTATCACACGTTAAACCGTTAGTCTTATTATAGTCAATCAAATAGCCTTATGAATGTCTACTTTCTGATCAGCTCGACTAGTAATTGATCCCAGAACCTCCGGAACAGTAATTTAGTTGTCACGACGTAATCTGACGCTCTACACATTGAAATTTCTCGACTGGATTGCTGTATGGCTAAAGGCTACTAAAATATTCATTCTGGGATAACCAACGGATAGCAGGAAAACGCATGAAAGTCTAATGAAGTTTATCATGCAATCGCATCTATACACTTTAAAACATTTACATGGAGCAAAACAACGCAATAAACGATAAAATACACAATGACAAGCATCACAAAATTAAAGCAGGAAAACTAAGGCATCATTCATATAGCTAAAATCCAGAATCAGATATACAGTATATACTTAAAACGGATCACAATACAGAATATACGGGAAAGGGTGGTGCAAATTAATGCGTTTTAAGATTCATTTTAAAGCTATCAAGTGAATTAGAAAGTCTTATAGAATGTGAAAGTTCATTCCACACTTTGGGATCTTCTACAGGGCCTGTTGTGTGAGGCTGAATACTATTTAATTCTTCTTCAATGGACTGGTGTTTCAAACGTGATCTAGTCATCATTGCCGAATAGTAATATATTTTGCCTGTCTGCTTGATTTTGGTTAGACAGTGCTCGATGTTGTCATGGGCGTTGGTATCACTCAGTTGAGTGTTGGAGTCAGTCGCTCTTTTTTTCAGACTGTACGATGTTTCCTGTTGAGTTGTTAAGTTTCGAGATTCTGAATCTGACTGAAAATGCTTAGTGTTTAATGTTTAATAGAGTATATCATGCTAAGGCATCTCTATACTTTACAACAGTTACGGAAATAAGAAATATACAATAAAATGCACACAGTAAAAATCACTAAAATATCAAATAGCCATCATATGTAACTTAGCTTAAATATCGTAATCTGAGAGATTTATCAGTGGGCAGAATTTAAATGGAATGATTTTGCAAAACGATGTGGCTTAAGACTCTTTTTAAAGCTATCAGGTTTATCAGAATGTCTAATAAAATGTGAAAATGTAGCGACACATGGCAGCAAATGATGACTATTAACTATGATAATACAATGCATAGTGGAAATTGTTCAGAACCATTCTTGGTTAGATTCTGAATTTGTAAGATCATACAGAGCGACTATTGAGCAAAGCTGTTTCTACTATGTAAGGATGTCATTGCGAAAATCATTGTTCAACCAAAATTGAGGAATTTATTTATTCTCACAATTATAATGACAATATCAATTTATTTTACTCTTTATTTTAATTATCTTCCATTTACAATTTAGAATAGTCTATATTAATATAACCTACATGCATCTTATAGGAAATCGTTATTTACTATAGTAATTATTTATATGCAGTAAGAAATCATTGTCTATTAAGAGTTTAGAATCATTCCTTTCATTGACCAGCAGAATAATTATTTACCATTAGCAATAAATCATTTTCTATTAGTAGTTTAGAATAATTCCTTTCATTGACCAGTATAATAATTATTTACTTGTAGTAACAAAGCTTTTGTCTATTAGAGTGGATCAGATGTGTGAGATACACTTGAACGCTCACTGGACGTCTCATTTCCATGTGGAGAAGCACTCCAGGCCTAGTCCATCCTCGAGTTGATGCTTCCTCCTTGATGCCTCGTTATCGCTCAGAATAGCTGACGGAACGCCTACTTTTTTTAGCTTCTATCTCAATAAAAAGAGATAAAAGAGTTTAAGAGTTTTCTAGTGAGGAAAACGACGTTAACATTAGCTTCATCAGCTTTATAGTATTCTTCCAAATGGCAGGTCCAAGAGGTACATATTCCTACTCATAGTCTGACGCAAAACAGGACTTAATCGATCAACGAGTTAATTCTTTCGCAAAGGATTATGCCATATACTCACCTTAACGTAGCCTATATAAAGTAGAAAAAATATGTCGTTTTCGTTGGTAACAACCAATGCATGCATCGAATATAAATTATTTATAACGGTTGTCTTATTTTACTATCGTAGTTTTCTCACACAAGGATGACGTCCCTGACATCACCCTTGTATAAAGAAATGAACTTTAAATCCTTATTAACCCTTTATTATTGCTCAATTAATTAATTAACTAGTTAATAATTAGTATAATTAAGACACAATTAGTGTCTTATGCTTATAAATAATCCACATTCGAGATCTAGAAAAGACCGATGCACAACCTCCGATTATGTATCAGAGACAAGAGTATACCACAATTTTTTGTTGATTAACCTTTCGTTCGAACCTAGGTCGCTTCAATCATTTCGTTTTCTGAGTCAAATACCTTAGCCGATCGTCTACATGTATAAAGACATTTGAATAAATTTTTGGTTAATCAGGCATGAAGTGTTCTAAATCACTCGCACAATTTTACTAAATTAATAAAAATATTTATTCTTTCACTTCTTGAATAGTACTCACCAGTTTGGTCTCCGCATTTAGTTCACGACCTTTTATTTAATTATTTTTGATCGTATAGTTACTAATATGACAGCGTAAATGCTACAACCTTTTCTTTGCTTATTTTCAGTTTTGACAATGTTTTTAATTTTCTCCCTTTACTCCATGATTTTTAGTAATCGTTGTCTTTGATAGCGCACCGACAGCAGCCGGCGCGGATTTGATTATTTCCATCATTGCGATTTTCATACTCTATCTACCCATTCATGAACTAACCGAGTCTGACGTAGCTTAACTTCGTTCTCTGATGCGAAGCTAAACGAACTACGCTAAATCCCGTTCCAATATTATTTCTAGAGTCAGTTCAGGAATAGTTAGCCAAAAAGAATCATAAGTGTCATACATATATCCTCTAATGATAGACTCAAATCCTTGATCATCTCTCTCTCTCTCTCTCTCTCTCTCAGTACACTTCCTACTGGCAGGTTCGTTGTATATAACGCCCCCACTCTTCTCTACTTCTATGACCTCTTTTACTAGTAGATTTCCCCCCTTAGAATGTGTCCTATCCAACTCTTCTTCTATTTCTTAGTGCATTTACCTTAACTCTTATAACCTTGATCTCAGAAAATTTCAATTTCATTTAACTTTATGCCCCAAGCTACTGAGTGGTTTAAAGCTGATGCTCTTGAAGATTTCGACTTGACACTGTGAACTCGAAAATCTCCCTGAAATTCTTTTAAGATTAAATAAGTGACGTCTCTAGAATTGATTGCGGAAAATCAGTCCTCATAGCTCATGGAACCATGATGCCTATTCTCCGACGAGACAGCTTTATTTTTAAAAATGGAAATATTTAAAACTGAAACTTTAAAAAGTACCTTTTAATAAACTATTAGTCTTGAAATCAGTGGAGGATTAACTAAATTATTAAATTAAAAATTCAATTTAATATGAAATCATACTAAATTCCGATGATTTCTAGAGGTTGCTCTTTTTTGAACAAAAATAAAGCACAGTTGTACATATGTCTGTAGGCCTACATGTATAATTTTACGTGCATTCTTGTGAATTGAATCTTACATGCATTTTTGTATGTATGTGCTATTTACATACATGTCTTTTATAATTTTATTTGTATATTTATTTTGTATGTTAAGATTTACAATGGCTTATCCTAAACTGTTCTTAAAATAATGGTAGTCCTGATGGGCGTTCGTAAGAGCCTTTGGGCTCCTCTGTATAATTCCAATTTTCAAGTTGTACTTTGCCTAATGTACAATGTCATTTCGTACAAATTAAATATATTCATTTAGCAATTCATTCAGAAATAAATGAATAGATAATTGTACAAATAAATATACAAATAAACAAATAAATGGCGTACAATCATAATAATGATAGGTTTAAATCACAGAATGCTAAATATTGAGTGCCTAATATGTCCTTGATGTCACAATCGATTGAGGAAAGGGACGTTAAATCGTCATGGCATGGTAATGTAATAATGAAAACAGGTCTTAAAAGGCATTAAAGTAAATATAAATTATAATATATATATATATATATATAAATTATAAATATATATATATATACATATATATACATATATAAATATATATATATATATATGTATATATATATATATACATATTCAGTATATATACATACATATATATATATATATATATATATATATATATATATATATATGCATATATATATATATAAAACAGTAGATATATATAAACATATTTATATATAGAAGGAAGAAAAATAATGAACATCGAGGAAATGGCAAAGAATAGAGTTTTGTGGAGGAACCTCATAGAGAAGTCTTCAACTGGAACCAGCTACAGGAGGATCACATGATATGAATAATTTACTAAACTTTAAAAAATCACGTTTGAAATGATCAACCTAGGATGTTTGATAACGAAACCACGTGGTAAAGCCTGCATTGTAATTAAATAATTCGAACATATAACTAATGGTCTGTAGAGAGAGAAAGAGATAAAGAGAGAGAGAGAGAGAGAATGCTTATTTCAATACACTCAAAATACACAGTGACATACACAGGTAAGGCCGTCAAAGAGGTCACAAGTAACCTATCTAGTTGACCACCCTCAGCTATACAAACTAAAAAATAACTAGGAAAACGGAATAGATATGCAATACAAGTAACAGTTTGAATTGTTATAATGTCATTAATTGTTATAATGTTAATTGTTATAATGTTAATTGTTATAATGTTAATTGTTATATTATTGTTGTTAGAATGTCTCAATAGCGTAGGCTTAACGTCGTGAAGTTTTAAATGACAGATCCCGTGGTGAATTGAACCCTCGTGGGTTCGAATCCCAGCCGCGCTGATCTGAGAGTAAAATCTCGGACATTCACTGGACTGGTTATACGGAAAATGGACTAAGGTGCCTAACGGTTTAAGCATGTGGTGTTAAAAAGTGATAGATATCAACATAGTTGATCACTTCACTATAATGCGTGTTTACTTTTAGTATGTAAGCTATAATAAGAGAAAATTATCCGGTTGTTTCACAACCAGGTACACACACAAGAAAGCTACGTCGTTTAGAAACCAGTAGGAAACTTTTTAGGATCCCAGCTAACGGCAGCATTTCAACTGTAAAGAGATTTCATTCTCATTTATTTTTACGATTTGGCGATAACCCTCCTACCCATCTGCTCTCTCTGCTACCAATCCAGTGAAACAACCAAGGATACTTTATTTTCCAGACGGACCATTCCTTTCTTTCTCAATTCTTTCTTTCTTTTTTCTTACTTTTATAGTCTTTCATTATTTTTTCTTTCTTTCTTTCTTTCGTTCTTTCTGTCTTGCTTTCTTTCTTTCTTTCTTTCTTTTTTGTTTGTTTGTTTGTTTGCTTGTTTATTTGTTTCTTTCTTTTTTTCCCTCCACCCCCCCCCCACCTCTCTTTCTATTGCATAAGAGGCATCATGCCTTTAATCCTGTTCTCCGCTTTTTTGACATCTTCGCACCATTGATCTATCAGCAACTAATTCGATGACAAGTGTAGTTGAACTGGTAGCATATTCTTCTTCTTTTCTCTGCGTGACGTCACTTTGTGGACTCCAGAGCAGCCTCTTTTACCTTCTGTTTCCACTGATAACGGTCCTGGGCAAGATCATAGACATCACTCTGTGCTAGGTTATATTTAGTATCTATTTGTTTTATAACTTTATTATATTGTTTAATTAAAGTATATCTATCTCCTATACCTAGTTTCATTTTATTTCATTTTATTATTTGTTATTCTATAATTTCGAGCTTTTCTTACTGGAGTATTTTCATCCAATCTTAGCATATGTCCTATCCAACTGAGTCTTTTGAATTTTATTAATTCACTCCATGGTTTTTCTTGTGTTCTGTCATATAGGTCCGTATTGCTAATTATGTGTGGGTATTTTATGTTTAATATGATTCTCTATAGCTTTCTTTGAAATATATCTAAATTACTTTCCATGCTTTTAGTTATTATCCATAATTCACTTTCATATATAGAGATAGGTTTGATATATATATATTAAATATTTTAATTCTTATTTCCAAGCTTAATTTTTTATTTCTTAGTTTAGATTTATATTTATTAAATGCCGTCATTGTTAATTTTTTCCTTTGATTTAAATCTTTTTCTGATTCAAGCATACTACCTAAGTATTTAGTATTTTGCCATTGCGCATCATCTATTGTGTTTGGTATAATTATTTTCTTTGTTTTATCTTTATTTATCTGCAAATCTCTCCGTTTTAATCTATTTTCTACATATTCTATTAGTTCATCAGATTTGTTATTTCCAAAAATAATCCATCCTATATCATCGGCAAACTGCTGATCTATTGTTTCTATATCTATTTTCTCATTTTTATTTTTATTCCAATATGTATGATCTTGTATTTCTGCTGGCATATTATTATCTTCTTTTGCATTTAAAGCTATGGCCAGATATAAAGTAAATAATGTAGGACTTAAGCAGTCTCCTTGAGGGACTCATGTGTTGGCATTAAATTTTTTCCTTCAAAATTGTCATTTATAACTTTTATTTTTACATTTTCCATTAACATTTTTATTATATGAAGTTCATCTTTCTCTAAGATCTGTTCTATATCTTCACTTAGTATCTTGCTGTTTACACATTCAAATGCTTTACTCATATCTAATAAAGTATTTCAATATTTACATTTTGATTTATTATTGCCTTTTCTATTATTAGTTTTAGTGAACATACATTTTTTATTTGGTAGCATACTGATAGACTAATTAAGAAAATAAAAAGTTAAAGTAGAATTAAAGTAGAAAACATTTAAAAGCTTAAGCTAAAACGAATAAATAATTGCAATCGAAATGTGGTGTTAAAAAGTGATAGATATCAACATAGTTGATCATTTCACTTTAGTGCGTGTTTACTTTTTATTTTAATTTGGATATCAAACTAAAAAAAGGTAAATTTTGCTATGCGAATGCTTCCAGTATCGTCAGAATCTTAGAGAAAGTAGCTGTCACGAAACGCTCATTATTTGATCGGAGTCTGTGCTTTAATTGGTATGCAAATATGAAATTTTGTATGATATCGCCATTTTAAACTATCTAGTATTCAATTTATATCGGGAATCTTTAGTATTCTTTTTGCTTTTAATAATCATTTTCTACAGGCTTGCAAAAGTAATAGCCAGTCTATTCCTTGCTTAGTGACTCTTCGCAGATATTCTTTCATTTTGTACATCACTCGCCAAAGTGTAGTACTAACTTTTAACTTGTCTTAGCACTAGACAGTATTTGTCGTTTTCTTCATCTATTTATTCTTCATATTTATGTGTTTGTTCTTCATGCATGTTGAATGTCTCAATAGCGTAGGGGTACCGTCATGCAGTTTTAAATGAGAGATCCTGAAGCGAATTGAACTCTCGTGGGTTCGAATCCCAGCCGCTCAGATCTGAGAATAAAATCTCGGACATTCACTGGGCTAGTTACACGAAAATTGGACTAAATTGCTTAACGGTTTAAACATATGGTATTAAAAGTGATAGATATCAACATCATTTCACTATAATGCGTGTAAACTGTAATTTTTAGTGTCTCATAGAGTGGTCGATGCTTTGAAGATTATAATGATAATATCGTTCTGTCTACAGTTTGAAACATCTGGATATATGTTTAGTTCATTCATGTTATACATTTAATGCTGAAGTAAATGATATCAGCTTGAACGATAATTTCATTTTACTGTTTATTTCATAAATTTGGTTCATCTATTTATCAGAAACGACGGTCCGGTCCATATGAACCGGTCCATATGAATGACAAGTCTCTCTGAAATTATACAACATCTTCATCATCATCATCATCATCATCATCCTCATAATCATCATCATCCTCATCATCATCATCATCATCATCAGCATCAGCATCAGCATCATCATCATCATCATCATCATCATCATCATCATCTCATCGTTATCATCATCATCATCATCATCATATGCCCTTGAATCCCAGTTTAACTAGGATTGGGATACGAATGGACTGTCTCAAATTCTCTCTGTCCTACATCATATCAGCCATCAGTCAATCCCCAATTTGAGACTACTTTGATTAGCAATTTCTGGAGCCTAGGCGCTCACCAACCGAATGCCCTTTCTGACGTTGGTGTGGATCTTAGTGCTTTAGTCGCCTTCTACGATAGGTGCAGTCACCGGTTGATCAATTTTCAAATAACCCGGATACAACACGGGGACGGACACTGCATTGAGACGGACACAACATAGGGAAAATTATACTGAAATTATACAACATTTTCTGCAAATAGTCAACAATTCCTCGGGCGATGACACCAGTGCAGTTAGAGTCAGTTGACACGAAGCTACGCCACGCTGTTAGGTTTTGCTCGGGTAATGAAAATATTATACGCTACAATTACAATTGTCTTAGACATTACATTTGAAAAATATGAACTCCATATTCAGTTAATAAAGTTGTTTTTTATACTCGAAAGGAAATTACTAAGGAAATTACTGTTTAGTATGGTATAAGTCCACTAAAAGAGGTCATAGAAGGCAGAATGGAAGGAAATAGACATCATCTTCTATGAGGAAACGGACGTTAAACCCTTATTTTTTATTTATAATTATTAGACTTGGGCTAACTGAGGACCTGCCGCGCTATTACAATTCTATAATTGTTAATGATAGAGTAAGAGTATAAAATTGCAAAAGAACAAAAACTGCTAAACTTTGCAAAACAGAATAGTGTAACTCGTGCGGGGTGTCAAATACATGTGCCGCGTCTCTCCCCGTGTTGAGTTCGGGACACTGAGGAATAGACCAGCTGATACCTTCACGTGTCTAAAGAGGTTACTCAGCATATCTGAAGATACCCCGTATAAACGAAGGAGAGAGGGAGCGATTTGTCATGTATTTATGTCACGTGTTTATATCATGAGTATATGTCATGTGTATTATTAGACTAAAAATCTGCCATTCGCTTCAGAATTGAGTTTAGAATCCATTGAGCTACTTTTACCGTGTCGTTCAAAGCCATAGACACCAGTCTTAACGATTTTATGCATATTGACATATGGTTAGTATCATCATCATCATCTTCTTCCCTTAAATTCCAGTTTAACCAGGGTCGGGATACGAATAAAGTTTATCTATATGTATTCGTTTAAGTTTTGTGAAAATTAATGGAGCCTAGGCGCTCACCAACCGAATGCCCTTTCTGACGTTGGTATGGATCTTAGTTCTCTAGTCGCCTTCTATGACACGTGCAGCCACCGGTAGGTCAAATTCTTCCAACGACCTGGACACAACACGGGGAGACATATGGTAAATATATTTAAAATAAATTACATGGGCGTCGAATTCAAATAAAACGCAGACAATTCTTTCATAATGCAAAGAACACTTAACGATCATTTTTAGCAACATTTAAAACATGCCGTGGGCCTTTACTGGCTGGAGCCAGTGGTGAAGTCGGTAGGATACTCGACCGCGGATCGAGCGGTATGTGCGGGATTCAAATCCTGGGCTCGCCTTTCACTGACATCGCTTTCGAGCGAGGAAACTGACGTTAACCTTAGCTTTTACGGTACAACTCTTTGAGCATTTAAAAATACAATTCGTAAACTTTTAGAATAAGCATAATGTTGCATAGTTGCAGCAACGAAGCTAATCAATCTGTTACTTTTAGTTAATTTGTAATTTTTCTGATGCAAGAGGATTATTTAATTATATTAAATTCTACTGAATTATCTGCTTTGCTGAAGATATTCACACTAAAATAATTATAGTTGGCTTTGATGAAATTAATTTAGAGCAGATCAGTTATGTATAATATGATGGCATACTTGTACGTATACACAAGGCTAAGTAAACGGAATCGGACGTTGAACCGATATATAATTAAACTTGAATTAGTTTTTTGACTTCCTGGTCAACGACATCGTCAATGTTTTCTCTGTATCGTCATTACAGGAATCCAAATCCTTAATCCCTGAAACCCGGCATTGTTTAATCTATTGATTAAGTTGAGAAAAATTTAAAAATTCCGCGTAGAGATTTAGTAGAAGCAAATAGAAGCCGTTATAGGACAGCTGTTAATGGGTTGTTTGAAGTTGACGTAGTTTTTGACTATAATTACGTCAGTCAGGATCTTATTTACTTTGGACTGAATTTCTGGATTTTGGAATTTGCACCGTTTTTGGACCTTCTTTTTGCTCGCTGGCTTGATTTTATCTCAATAGTTCTCGATGTTGTCATTGATGACTGTAGCACTTTAATTGTTGTTATTATTAATTGTTGTTATTATCTGCTAACGTCTTTCCTCGTAAAAAGCTTGCACTGCACTAAACTGAACTCCAACAATAGAACTGGTTCAGTTCTACAACAATATCCATCACGACAACGAAGTTCCGGTGCTAAGGTCTCTTCTATACCTCATTAAACTGTTCATGCACCATTGTGCAATCATTGTAAAATACAATGATTCATCCTCTAATCATTAATTTTTAGATTACTTCAAAACTGGGATATGTTTAGTCTAGGCTTAAAGTAAGCCCTATTTTTAAATTACATTATATTTAACTTTTCTTCTTCTTCTTCTTCTTCTTCTTCTTCTTCTTCTTCTTCTTCTTCTTCTTCTTCTTCTTCTTCTTCTTCTTCTTCTTCTTCTTCTTCTTCTTCTTCTTCTTCTTCTTCTTCTTCTTATGCTTCTTCTTCTTCTTTTCTTGTCTTCTTGTTCTTCTTTTATTCTTCTCTTCCTTATTCTTAGTCTTCTTCTTTTCTCGTTTCTTCTTATTCTTCTTCTTTCTTCTTCTTCTTCTCTCTTCTTCTTCTTCTCTTCTTCTCTTCTCTTTCTTCTTCTTTTCTTCTTGCTTATCTTCTCTTCTTTTATTCTTATTCATTTTATTCTTCCTTTGCTTCTTTTCTCTTTCTTCTTCTTTGTCTTCTTCTTCTTCTCTCTTCTTATCTTAGTATTTTAGTCTTCTTCTTCTTATTCTTCTGCTATTCTATTCTTCTTCTTCTTCTTCTTCTTCTTCTTCTTCTTCTTCTTCTTCTTCTTCTTCTTCTTCTTCTTCTTCTTCTTCTTCTTCTTCTTCTTCTTCTTCTCTATGTGTCGTGCCTCTTCCAAGCCTGGGCGGTCATGGTCATATTCCTCCATATGTCTCTGTTCATTGTTCCTCTGATCATCTCTGTTTCAGTTAACTGCATCCAGTTGCTAAGACTCTAAACGTCATCCGCTGTCGACCCTTGCATCTTTTTCCTTGTATTATTTCTGTCACTCAACTTATTTAACTTTTACATTACTTCATAAACTTTTAAATTTTAATTTAAAATAGTTTGAAGATGAGGTAGTTATGCTAAGGTTAACGCACCTGGCTCAATTACGTCGTACAAACACTTATTCGGGACGGAATCTATTACATCCGGTGTGTAATCTCTTCCGCCCGGGGTGGTAACTCTTCCAGGATCTTATCAGAGCCGACGTAGACAAATACACAACACCCGCGTACACTGCTTATGCGATGTGTACGCCGCATACGGCGCATACGACGCATAGGACGCATACGTCGCGTATAGCGCAAGCGACGCGTACAATGCATATAACGCAAGCGATGGATATGACGCATACGACGCATACGACGCATACGACTCACACGACGCATACGACTTATACGACGCATACGACGTATACGACACGTACAACGCATACGATGCATTCGACGCGTATAACTTAAATGACGCATACGACGCTAGTCGTACATATAACGCTAACTAGGAAATTTTCCACTCATTTGGCGCTTACGATTTTTAAGACGCATACGACTTTTATAACCCATTCGACTATTATGACGCATACGACTTTTATAACCCATTCGACTATTATGACGCATACGACTTTTATAACCCATTCGACTATTATGACGCATACGACTATTACAACGCATACGATTATTATGACGCATACGACCATTACAACGCATACGACTCTTATGACGCATTTCTATTCAGCCACTCATTGGTGTAATAATGTTTAGCTTTTAATAAAATTTTGAACGAACGAACTTCAGGTCGAACACATGGGATTTATGTGCATTCAGAAGAGTCTATTAAAATTTCATGACTTCTCCAAACTCTTCAATACAATATGACATTTAGAAATCATCTACTTGTTGAATGAAACACAAGTGCGGTCAGTTTTATGCTAATTTTTAACTCTACAGTGTCGACAAAGAGTGGTGATAATCAGGTTTTTCGTAAGTTCTTCTAAGACAGAATAAAAGTGACAGCCGAACCGAACGTGCATACTTTTTAATAAACTGGATATTTAAAGATTCAATTTAATTCGTAGATTATACCTGTGCCATTTTATTTAAACTAGGTGAAAAATGTTATTGACGCTATACGCTACATCGCGTGTTATTTAAATGAAAAGAGATTAGAAAATTGTAATACCATACCGCCATCTCTTGTTCACGCTAATCAGGTGAACATGTAAATCATCTTTCTCATATTGGTATTTTTATTATTTTACATTTATTTTTTATTTTTCAAGCTCTGCTTTTCTAAATTAGTGCCCCTAGTTGGGGCTAATTCGCCATTACCGTTACCATTACCTACTTCGCCACTGGCTGGAGCCAGTGGCGAAGTAGGTAAAATACTCGACCGCGGATCAGTAGGTGCGGGTTTCAAAATCCTGGGCTCACCCGTCACTGACATCGTTTTCGAGTGAGGAAACTGACGTTAACCTTAGCTTTACCAGCTTTACCTAGTAAAACCGATGCATTTGAAATAGACTATGCGAATACAGTTTACGTAGTTAAGGACGTCGAAAGGAGATATGAAAAAACAATGGATATGTTAGAATTTTTTCAGGAGTAATAATTCTTATGTCAAAGGCTATGCCAATGTTTACAAAACATAGCATACGTGATGTCATTGAAAGTTTGGTATATACGTCCCTGACATTGCCTTATGGCGAGGATCCGGACGTTAAATTCTTATTGATTGATTTGATTGATTTAACACAAAGAGAAAGAAAAAGAGAGTTAGAGATATGAAGAGAGAGAAAGATAGGAAGCAATATATAAAATTAGTGCTCTTTTGAAGCAGAATAAAGAAAACTAGAGAGAGAGAAAAAAGAGAAAGAGAGAAAGAAAGAGAAAGAGAGAAAGAGATAGAGAAAGAGAGAGGGAGAGAAAGAAAGAGAGAAAGACTATGTGTTAGTACATTTCGCCGATAGTTTCTTTGTACGATGTAATAGTAACATCAGTCTACCTCCTGCTACCAATTTTCCATCAATTGTGAAAATAAATTCAAAATTAAAATTTCCAGACACGAAGGAGAGGGCTAATATTTTATCATACGAAACTGATTGTGCAGCAAATATGTAAATAAAAATCATTATGGCATCACACCTGCTGCATCGATGGCTTGTTCACAAATTATGCGACTGTATCCTTTACAAGGTACACGATATTCGAAACTCGAGTCGAAAATATTGTTGGAGAAAAATGTACTTTTTCCAGACTCTCAGTTTCTACGTAATAGCCTATAAGTTTGCCCTGTTAATATGGGAAATATCAAATGTTTTTGACTGGTCTTCAAGAGGCTTCTCGCATTTCCAATTGAAACTCAACAAATGAGAGAGTAAATAGAGGCGAGCTGATCGGGTAGAAATAAGAGCAGCGGTAAACAAGCAGTTACCGGTGACCGCATAAAAAAGAGAGGCTAAACATGGTGGCAATATGTATGACTTGCCAGTAACTTACTGTTACATTAATCTCTGTGACGATAGCTCGAGTGTGTCGAGTCGTCTCGAAGAGAAGCCGTCTTGTATTTCTGAACCTTGACGTTAAACACACTACAACCTAACAGTGGCACTTTCAACTGTTGAAACAAAGTGGAGCGAGGTTTTAAGAGATTTTTATCGATTAGTTTTATCTATTTGTATCAATTTTTATTGTTCTAACAATACTTGATATTCCTTAACGAAAGCAGATAATTTACTGTGAATTACTTATAGTTTCGCCATGCTCATGAATGGTTTAATCTGATCATTTATTTAACGTATTATGATAGAATAACTATAATGTTTCACAAGAATATCCGTACTGTTCTTGATTTAGAAAATTCTAACCAGTTTGATCTGATCTATAAAGATCAGATCAAACAAGTAAAGATAAGATCAAATCAGGCAAATCCAGTAGTTCAAATTAATGTGACATACAACTTCAAAAACACTTGTTATAACTGAAAGAGCCCTAATTACAACAACTGAACGGACCCTTGTTAAGTCTTGATCACTTTAGAGATGCGTCAATATGACTTTTATATTTTTCATTATGTCAGTCAATATGCCAGTACGTAAGTATAATCAGTAACAGAAATAACACTCATTAATACTATTTCTATTATTATGCAACGAATAATAATGATATCCGCGGTCAGTATGTGCGGGGTTCAAATCCTGGTCTCGCCCGTCACTGACATGGCTTTCGAGTCTGGAAATTGACGATAACAGTAGCTTTTAAGCTTTCAACCTCTTTATTTGCTTCATTTCATAATAAACGACAAATACAATAAACTTAACTAGAAACTAAACAAATAATCAGGAAGAGGGATACTTCAAAGGAACCTAAGCTCTGTGAGGTAATAGGCCTACAGGCAGAAGCGATTAGAATAGCAAATACTTTAACTAAATGTCTTCTATGCTATAGAATACTGTAGAACATTTGGCAATCATACACATTAATTTATGGCCATAAAAGAAGGTAAATATCGGAAACATAGTTATATAAATTTAAAGCAAACCCTGTATGTACACACACACACACACACACACACACACATATATATATATATATATATATATATATATATTTACATATATACATGCATATATATATATATATATATATATATATATAGTGCCCTTTATACACACACATATATATAGGCCTACCTATATATGTAATATTATATATATATATATATATATACATATTTAGACCTATGGACACATATATATCTATATAGTATATATATATATATATATACATGTATATATATATCTATATATATATATATAAATAATAATAACGATAAATTATGAACACTGTACCTGCTGAATGCTGATTGCAGTTGAACACTTAACTGATCAGGCTACTGCTTCACCGACTCCGCCCTCGATAGAGTACGAAACCATTTCGTAATTTATTTGGAGTGTAGATTACAACAGAGACAGTCTATTTGTATCCCGACCCTGGTTAAACTGGGATTCAAGGGAGGATGAGGATGATGATGATGATGATGAGAGTGTAGTTTATTATAGAGGCAGTCTATTTGTATCCCGACCCTGGTTAAACTGGGATTCAAGGTAGGATGATGATGATGATGATGAGAGTGTAGATTATAACTTTGTAATTTGCTGACTGCGTTGCACTGCATGGTCTTCTAATGAATTTTCCTATAGACTTTTTATATTTTCTTACTCTTATTAAGCTCCGATAAATAGACAAAAGCATTCAAGTGTCCTTCAATTTATCTTCTTCAAGCATTTGTTTGCTCAGAGTTTCTCTGTGTTTAATCGAGCATTACATCTGTCTAACGAGAATCTACGGCCTGTTCTATGGTTTTACCTCTCACTCTGGAACTTTCTTTCCTGTTTGTCCTTCATTATTTCTCATACTCATCCGTTACACGGACAAGATCAGGAGCATAGTGTTACAGAATCGACTGTTAGAGTCCATATATTCTGTTGCAATTTCTGTACTGTAATTTTCTGCGGTTGTCAGATTGAACACAAATAAACGAATATACTATTAAACGCATAGTACTGTATATGCTGTTGCTCCAAGTGAAGTTCAAGATATTCTCTGTAACAAAAAGATATTTTCGTGAGAAAGTGTAACTGAAATTCAAATAAATATCTTCCTACTTTTGTGATGAGTATCCCATCAACTCAGTCATTCAATCGGTATATGATTAAGCCAGATAAACTGTAAAATATATGTTATCATACACACACATATAAATGTAATAAATGTATTTTATAATGTAAACCATATGTTAGCATCTTTAGGTATGGTAAGCCTATTGAAAGTAAGATGTAGTACTGAGACACTGTATTACATTGTTAATTGTAATGTTTACATTGTGTAGCGATGTGTTGACTTTTATGTTATACTTCATTTCACCACTTTATATTGTATTTCCAAACATTCATTCATTCCATTATGCGGTTTTGTTCTTCATAGTTCTACAGGAATTTGCATTGCTTGACACTCGTACGGTGAATTGGTTGTGAAAGTGGAACCCCTTGTAGAACATTCATGGTAGAATATTCATCTCTTGAGCGAAAGGTGGTCGATTCGAGACTACTTTGCTGCATTGTGATATGGGTTTTCGCTTATGGAGGGAAGCACAAAAACTCAGTTGTGAACATTTGGTGGTGTCAGGCTGAAGAATAGACGATCTTAAGGTTCCTTATCCTATCTGTCGACACAGTTAATTGGGACATAACGGCAGGTTACAGCAGCCTAGTGATAAGGGAGGGGCAGGGGGCCTTATGCCCTCATAATGCCAAGAAAAATTTCTATTACGACCAAAATATTTGTGCATACATTATATAAAGTGAATGCCTTCCCAAAGTGTTTCCATATATACTGTTTTTATATAATATACATGTACTATGCAATGTAATACTGTGTGTCCCGATGTTTAGTATAACATGAAGAATTATGCAAAACTAATATCTGAGTACAATTTGCTTTATGGGATGTAATGTTACGGATCTATCAAATGTAAACTGGAAGTATTATTTGCGTCTATACATTTAAAATAATAAACTAAATATAAAATAAAATTAATGCACGATAACTGAAAAAGTAAAAGAATATAATTTTCTCTAATTAATTTGTTAACATCAGTTTCGTCACTCGAAAGCGATGTCAGTGACGGGCGAGCCCAGGATTTGAACTCCGCACATACTGATCCGCGGTCGAGTATCTTACCGACTTCGCCACTGGCTCCAGCCAGGACTTTACATTATGTCTTCATTGTGTCATGCTACCATATATTTTGGTGAAATAAAGATGTACATACATGTATGTCCCAATATTTAGCCTGTCTGTCTCTCAATTCAGTGCACTACCAACTGGCAGGTTCAAGGTACATATTCATACGCAAAGTCTGCTTTCTCGTTCCATAGGATCACTTCTTAGATCAACAAGTTAATCCCTTCACAAAGTCTATGCCTTATCCAACCTCATATTTTGATTCAGTTACAAATAAATGATAATGGTTCTCTTATGTAGCCTATAGCTTGGGAAAAAGTATGGCTTCTGAGGTGGTCTCCCGTTGCCTTCTCAACCTGTCTGTATAACATATCGTTTCAGGGTGGCAGCATTCCTCCTGCAGATGTTGGCACTGGCAGACAACTCGGTGCTCCTCATGTCCCTACTCGTTCTATCAGTACTCTATGGGCTGATGCCCAGCTGGCCTGAGCACCTTTTTCCCCTCGTGCCCTACCTCAACAAGTACGTCAACCCATTCGGTAGCATCACCCAGAGCTGTGCGGTGTGGATGACTGTGCTGCTGGCTGTTAACAGATACATCGCCGTATGCCAGCCGCTGACAGCTAATCTACTCAGCATGCGTGGTGCCCAAATACAGGTGGGGTATAGAGTTTATGAAATCTATCAGATAGATAAGCAATCAATCAAAGCAATCAATCAATTAATAACTGTCAGGGTTCGTACTTTCAGTTATGGAAGCGCACTTGTGGAATCAATATGTTTTATTGAATTGTTGTATTGTTGTTGCTGTTGCGCGTAGCTGTGAAAAAGATGAGGCGGTTTGTTGTGAGCGATGATACAAGGACTTGGGACTTTGGTTTGATGTTGATTAGTTAGATTTAGTTTTGAGGTGATTTTCCAAGTCATTTGTTGAGTTATAGACGGTAGTACCAGGATACTATTCATAGATAATTTAGTTTATAGTACCAGGATACTATTGGGGTAGTTATAGCGGAGTGCCAGTGAGTTTTACAAGTCCAGGGGTCTATAGCAAGTTTATGTATAGTAGTAGCTAGTTTAGGATTACCACGCTAGTTTTAGTTCTTATTTCACTATAGCACTAGGCTGCATAGTTTAGTTCTAACCTAGTCATCTAGACTATAATTTAGTTATGTTTTAAGGGTGGTTCTTTAAAGTTATAGTTTAGCTATGTTGTATTGAGTAGAAGGTTTTATTGTGTTGAATTTGATTGGAATGTAGGAGTTATAATATTGTGTTATGTTTGATTCTGAGTTTACCATACCATCATTCATGTATTAATGTTCTTATTTTATTGTATTAAATATTACTTTATTATTTAACTTCTAAACATTGATTTTGTCTTGTTTATAGTTAGTATAGACTGAAGTTATCGAGGCCGGAATAGGATTTAACGTCCGTGTCTGACAAGTGATGACTCAGACAAAGATCCTGTCCTGACAATAACATAATACTGTTAATAGTTAGCTGTGTGCCAACCTTTAACAGCCAATCTCTCTCTCTCTTTTAGTGCACTGCCTACTGGCAGGTCCATTGTATATAGCGCCCCCACTCCTCTCTGTCTTCCGCTTTCCTCTTCATTTCCACATATGAATGGGTCTTTAAATCATCTAACATACCTAATCTCAGCCTGCCCCTACCTCTTTTTCCTACCATTCTACCTTCTATGACCTCTTTTAATAGGTGGGATATAGAGTTTATGAAATCAATCTGAGAGGATAGTAATCAATCAATTAATAACATAACGCTGTTAAGATGTAGTTATCTGTTTGCCATCCATTGACAGCTAATCTTCTCAGCATGCGAGGTGCCCAGATACAGGTGGGGTATAGTATAGAGTTTATGAAGTCTATAAGATAGACTAGCAATAAATCAACCAAAGAAATCAATCATTCAATCACTAAATATATGTACAGATAATATCTGAATGCATAATGCAACAGCAGAGCTAAGGAGGTTAGTGATCAGTCAAGTAGCTTTGTGACAAAAGACCACAACCAGTATAGTCGTTTGATCTCTACAAGTCTGACATACATTAGGTATTGACCAATTTGTCTAACATAAATTAGTACAACAGTGCTACAAAATGCACCAAATCACCATCACCACCTCAAATCACCTAAAAACATCTTTAAAAAACCCAAACCACAACAAAAAACCTAATAATATTACGAAATAATAATAATAATAATAATAAAGGTTTAACGTCCGTTTCCTCATCAAGGGATGATGTCAGGGACGTCCCCAACAGCACATATCACTACAGATCAATTCACCCAGACCAATCTGCGAAAGAAATGTGCTGAGGAGAAGTAAGGTCCTAAACGAAAGCCAGTCCGATGATCCAAAAATGGTCAAGGTAGATTGATTATGTCTATAGTGGGAAAAGGTAAGTTTTAAGCTTGCCAGAGAATGTTGAAAGAGAAAAACAAGAGCGAAGATTAGCAGGTAAAGAGTTCCAGATTGTGGGTGCTGCGTAAGAAAAAGAACGTCTGCCCAATGATGTGAGAATATTTGGAACAGAGAGAAGATTGGCATCGGTGGAACGAAGTGAACGTGAGGGACGATAGGAAAGAAGAATTTCAGATAAGTAAGAAGGCTTGACAAATCGCAGAGTTTTGAAAGTTAATAGAGCTATTTTATATTTTATGCGTTGATTAACAGGGAGCCAGTGAAGACTGCGAAGAAGAGAAAGAGAGCGAAATTGAAGTCGAGACGACTTACAAACAACACGTGCAAGAGAATTTCTAGAAAGACATAATAGAACACAACAAATTATCTAGATAACTCTACACATACCGCAAAACATCGTAAAGCACTCAAAAACTTCTCAAAGTAGCACATAACACCTCAACTATTCCAAAATCACCACAAAAGACCTAACAACATCACAAAACTCTTCAAAAAGGTCATAAAGCACCTCAAAATATTACAATACACCACAAAACATCACAAAACAACTCACAATGTCTTTAAACACCATAAAAACACCACTAAAACACCATAAAACACCACAAAAATCCACGAAAACCTCAAAACTTCACAAAGGACTTCAAAACACCACAAAACACCATAAAACACCACAATGCACCATAAAACATCCACCAAAAACCATAAAACACATCGAAACATCTTAAATATTCACAACACACCTAACTGCCTCTCAGCATGTACCTCCTATTCACTTACGTCAACTATTTTCCTATTAATTCTGCCCACGTTAATAATTTTCTGATCTACATATTATCAGGCACTTATCTCTGTACGAGATAAGAGCTATAGTGATTATATAGGATTATAGAATTACTTTACACGTAGTACTTTATCTGTAGAGATACTCGACTGTTTAAAGCTGCAGCACAAAATCCCAGTTCTCCTATTCAATCCTTCCTGCGTATCCGGGTTCCATTCTTAAAGAGATAAATCAGGTAGAAACGAAACCATATTCTGATGTCTTGGTTAAATGCCTTTTGGGGAAATAAAATAGGATTATGCAAAGTCTATACGTAATTATTGCAGCATTAACCTCTTTAAATACATAATGTATATGTACATATAAATATTATGCAATTACTGTACGATTTGATAATTAAATTATTACAATATTATATAATGGTAAATATTATATCATAAATACTCTTTTTGTCTCTCTTTTTCTCTCTCTTTCTTTCTTTGTGCACTGTTTATTGACAGGTCCATGCCTCCACATAATAAATTAAAATAATGATTTCTCTCTCTCTCTCTCTCTCTCTCTCTCTCTCTGTTTCTCTTTCACTCTCGATTGGTTTCTTTCATTAATTAATTCATTCATTCATTCATTCTTTCTTTCTTTCGTTCTTTCTTTATCTCTCACTCGCTCTCTCTTTGTCTATTTCTCTCTTTCTTTCATTAATTAACTAATTCATTCATTCATTCATAAATTCATTCTTTCTTTCTTTCTTTCGTTCTTTCCTTCTCTCTCTCTCTCTCTCTCTCTTTGTCTATTTCTCTCTTTCTTTCTTTCTATCTTTCCTTATTTCTTTCTCTTTTTTCTTTCTTTCTTTCTTTCTATCTTTCCTTATATCCTTCTTTTTTTCTTTCTTTATATATATATATATATATATATATATATATATATATATATATATATATATATATTTCGAGCGCAAAGGTAGTAATTTTTATTGTAGACTAAATTAATTTTCGTATTTATAATGAAACTTATTCCCGATCCGAGCTAGGATTCAAGAGAAGATGATTATAATTTCTAATAAAAATTCTAAAAGGATAATTTAAGTCGAAACAGGTTTCAGAGTTTCAGACGCTACGAGGCTTCGAAAAGCCGGTTTTGTATGTATTGGACTATATAATTAAAAATAAATAAGAAATAGATAAATAATGTCATAAAAAATAACAGTAATAGCTTTTAGACATTACTCCACTAGGCCTATCGTTTGCAAAAAATCAAAACCCTGGGGCTTTTAAGATCATGGGACTTTTAAAGTCTCGTTCACTTAGATTTTTAAAACAATTCTTAAGTACGAGTTGTGATAACTAAAAATAAAAAACAATCTCTTTGGCTAAAGACTCAACAGTTTAATTAAATTTGAGCTCAGACGACACACTGAATCGCTTCATCATTTGATTGGATCTTGAATTTTATAGAATCTCTATTTTTCACTTTATATTACTTCAATTGCTATATTTAATGACGTTTTTCTATGGTGAAATAAATTAAAATAGTGCCTATTATAACTATATACTGGATTTAGCGTTTTTCTGCATAACGAGAAACTGTGTGAAAAAATCCTTCAGTAATTGAAACTGTGGCCTCTGTCTCGAAGCAAGTTATCAAAAACTACGTCTAAACTTTCGTCAAATTAATGAGGGGAAATTTTGTAACAGGGAAATAACATATCAGTTTTTATAAGGGGTTAAATTACTTACTATTTAAAAATCAAATGCATGGTTTTAGGTTTTTAGAATTTTTCCACGGTTGCAACATTCAAACCTATAATTCTTGAAATCTTTGAAATCATAATAGAAAATGATGAATGCAATGTTGCAATATTTTAGCTTGAAAAGGGCTTGACTAATAGTTTAACGATAAATTTTGTGACAGTTATCAAAAGTTAATATTCAATTGTCAGATTTAAATTTGTAAAATTAAAAAATTTCGAATTTTTGGTTCATTTGAGAAACCTAAAAATTTACTTTTTGAGCGTTTAGCTATTAAATAAAACTAAAAAAATCATAACCCTAAAATAACTAATATTATGACTTCTTTTTATACCTAGAAAGAGCCTACTTAATTAAATTAATTACTTAATTTAATTTGTAGTCTGCCGAACGGGTTTAATTTATTTTTACTGGAAAAAGCCTTTAATGCCAATAATTGTTGACCTAACCCGGTCTGTATAATATGAAGAGGAACTACCATGTCCTGAATATAAATATAAGAAAAAAACTAAATCATTGCACTGAAGTTTGGCCGCTTTTACTTTAATGTAAATTTAACATGTGTCAACAATCAATATAAGAGGGCTTTCATCGAATACAACTGAAAGTTATGACGCCGATGATAATTGTAATGTTGTTTTGATATTGTTGTTCTAGTTTTGTTGTTGATGATAATAATGACGACGACGATGATGATGATCATAGTGATCATGATGACGATGATGAAATCAAGTTGTCAACACCGACGTCAATACTGTCATCAAATTAATGGGAGGGAATTTTTTAAAAGTGAAATCTTAACATATCAGTTTTATAGGGAATTAAATTACTATTTTAAAACAAATGTATGGTAATAGGCTTTTAGGTTTTTTTCAGTTGCAACTTACAAACCTGTAATTCCATTAATTGATGAAAGTACTATTTTAAAGCAGATCTCCCTCACTGATCTTACACACTCTTCTTGAATGGTTTTGGAGCCACTACCCAACCACACTGTCTGGACTTAAATTATAAAAATAGTGTTAAGTCTTCGATTCTTTTGTCACTGATATTTGACTACAGTAGATGTAATTGAAGCTGGTTACTACTTTTTACTGAAAATTATATCTTGACGTTTTTTCACTTCCCTTTTCCTTAGCTTCAGCATAGCGAAGCGAACGTCTTTTCTTAAAATATATTCTTCCTTAAGGTGAGATTCTTTTGAAATTGCAACTATTAGCTGAGTGATTTAAAATCCCAGACGAGGAAATAGAGGAGTAGACAATGTATTTTTAAGTTCTACCTGGGGATTGCAAAACTTTATTGTCGAGACTGCTTTAAATATTCTGTTAGCAATATGAGATTTTACATGGATTAATCATGTCTTTACTGTGGCTGTGCCGATAGGCGGGTAGTTCAGATACAAAGTTAAGACTCATATGGAGATGCGGGATACCAATGGTACAATGCTATGAGTAAACTGTGAAATATTAACTATTATGTCTTATGTAAACTGAGGAATATTCACCATTATGTCTTGTGTAACCTCGGTCAACCAAAGATTTTCACATACAGTAATCTTCGGATTCCAATATGCATTAGGAATTCGTTATATAATATCCCTATAATGTAAAGCAATAGCTCGGGTGTGTTGAGTGGCAGATAACGTCGTGAAAATTAAAAACAAATTAAAAACAAATTGAAAACAAAACAAAAAACTGTATTGTATGGAACTCTCGTGGTGTCGATTTCCAACCGAGTTGATATTAACGTATTATTCGTCCCACCCCACCCCTCTCTCCATTTCACGCTTCTCAATTTTTACATCCCACTACCTCTCTTTTCTCAGAGCAAATTGTTACAACCTTGAACAACTGTTTATCTGGTGGTTCTATTATTTAATATGAAAGTCTAGCACGTTGGTTCAAATAAACCGTCTTGCACGAAGTATTCCATTAATTAATTACATATGTATAAAGAAATACTGCAGATTCCTATAAAAAATATAAGATTGAAGCTGAGGATGTGGGTGGCAATTATGGAATACTTTATGAATATTAAAGTGTTATTACATGTATATTCTGTAATGTTTGTAACAGGTCTTAAGTAAGTAGTTTAGATAGCTCGAGATATAATTTGAAAGATTAAAGAACCGTTTGACATTATTTGAGCATTCACGTAGCGTAGTGTATGATATTTTCGAAAAGTAGCCAGTATGATTTTCTTGAAAAGAGCTAATGCTAGAGGCCTACTGTGAAAATTTCAAAATATTAAAAAATACTGTTAAGTCATTTTGGTGCATCTAATACAAAGTAGAAGACGACAGTTTCGCATAACAGCCATCACGATATTCTTGAAATGAGTTTGTAAAGTGCTATACCTATTTTATAATATTTAAAAGTAATTTTGAGTCATTTTTGGTACGGATACTTCAGAATACAAACCTTTGCTCTGTATTTTTAACATTGTTTGAAGTTTGGAGAAATGTCATCCATATTTAGTGTAATCTCTCCCTGTGGCTTCAGTAAGGTTGGAATATAATAATACTGCACTATAGGACTTGCCCTTGAAATCTTTTCCTTTCAAGGATGACGAATGATGCCGATCGATACTAAAAACAAAATTATATTTTAAGTTAATTGATGTCAGTTAGAATCATCTAGAAGTTTTTATAAGGTAATTGATGGTCATTACTGATATAAAAATGTAAAATCTGCTGACATTTAAACTTAACTATGCTGGTTCAGTAATTTAAGAGAGGTGTAACAACATCTACAGTTAGTTTTCATACCTCATCGTAGAGTCTAGTCGTAAATTTTATAATTCGTCATACAGTTTACAGGTAAATTCATACAAAAAAATTGAAAAGAAAAATATAGAAACCTTGATAAATTGATCCACCAAAAACATACTTACCAATACACACGCGATATTGATCCACTCACTTAGAAGTAATATAGACATACACATTCCTACATGTATACACAGTATTATACACACACTTATCTACACACATACACATATACAACTAGATACATACACAAAGACGCATATATATATGTATATATATATATATAAATATATATACATATATATATATATATATAAATATATATATATATATATATATATATATATATATATAATATTTGTGAAATACATGTACACATGTACAAATATACATGTATTTATACATGTATATCTATATATATATACATATATATACATGTATATATACATGTATATATACATGTATATATATATATATATATATATATATATATATATATATATATATATATACTGTATATATATACTAAGAAACCAGCTGAAGACAATCTTAGAAACAAAACGATTTCCAACAAAAGAAGCACTGTATTGTCAAAATATATAGTTAACATAGTAGTTCGCTGACCTATTTAATACTTGTATGTTACATACCTAACCATTTTTGGCCACCGTCATAAACTGTTTGGTCAATAAACCTTTATTATTATTTTTATTTTACTATACATTTTGTTATTATTATTATTCTATTTCCATTACATACCATTATATACCATTAATATTTTTTGATTTTTGTTTTGTTTGTTGGTCTATGCTCAATAGTAGAATATATGGAGTATTTCGATCCAATTAGGCTAACTGTAACTCTAACTATGTAATAGGTGGTGGTTTATTTTTTATACTAATTTTATGGTTTATGCTGTTTGATTTGTTTATTGTTGTTCCTGTCAAATGTTGACGAATAAATAAGTGGATATATTATTACTATTGAATAATATTTTAAATACGGATTGAACAGTTCACAGATCATTTAATGATTAAGGGCTATATTCGTTCTACTGCAAAGCGTCAATACGACCAAGAGTGGCGTGATGTCTAAATGATGATTGAACGAGATCGACAAAGTTGACAAAAGTTAAGAAGAGTACCGGTAAATAAAACTCTTTGTTTTTTCCATGTCATCTGGAAATGAATCTGAAAAACGAAAGAAGAGGAGATGTAGGGTATTGGTCAATGTCGGACCAGGAACGCAATTTACGAAGCATTAAAAGCTCTATGATGCTAATGCTAAGCTAATGGAAACAGAAAAGCATTGTAATTATTTAAAAGTTTAGTCCGTCCATAGCTGCTGCGGTATTGAAATACATTCATTTTTATTGTTTAGGTTTGTTTATTATTTCTACTGAGTCGGTAAATGAT
This sequence comes from Enchytraeus crypticus, assembly GCA_905160935.1. Classification (NCBI taxonomy): domain Eukaryota; kingdom Metazoa; phylum Annelida; class Clitellata; order Enchytraeida; family Enchytraeidae; genus Enchytraeus; species Enchytraeus crypticus. The sequence goes on along the minus strand of CAJHZI010000552.1, from coordinate 411,902 downwards.
TCTTGCTTTTATAATTAGACGCTGATGTCTTCTTTCTTTTTCTCTGTCTATCTTCTCACTTTGACTATCTCTCTGTATTTCGCTCTCTTTTTCTTTCTTTCTTGCTTTCTCTCTCTCTCTATCTCTCTATCTCTCTCTCTCTCATATATATATATATATATATATATATATATATATATATCTGTTTTTTTCTCTCTCTCACTCACTCTATCTGATTATCTGATTTGCCTGAATTTCATGGCCGAGACAATTAACCAGCCTTTGGGTTTAAATAAACGAAATATTTTATGGAATAACCAGCCTTTGAGTTTAAACAAGCGAAATATTTTATAGATATCGTCTAGATCTTAAGGAGATTCTGAAGCGACGTTAATCAGCATAGACCGATACTTCAGGGTCTTGTTGTTACACATCTAACGCACTGGATGACGCAATTCAATGTAAACCATGGAACTGCGAGTGCCATTGACCTAACGAAGAAACTACTTAACCTGACTCGTCAAAGCAAACACGTCTCGACTGTATGACGAAGTGATACTGTGTCAACTTTCGTCAGGTTTAAATTTGTCAAGGTTGATGATTTTATTGACTTCCGTTAAGAAATGTGAAAACTGCACGCAGAGAGAGAAGAAAAAGTCAAGTAAAATGTTGGACGAGTATAGAGAAGTCAGAAGTGATTGACAATATGATCTTTACCTTTGAGTCAGTTAAACGACCAAAATATCGCTCACTTTTCTTAAAAAAGATTATTTTATGTTGCGGTCTTCTGTTTCTTTAAACACTAACATACACAATCTCTTTCCTCTCTTTCTCTTTCTTTCTCTTTCTTTCTTTCTCTCTCTCTCTCTCTCTCTTTCTCTAAATAATAATATAAATAATGAGTAAGTCAGCAGTGATTGACAATATGATCTTTACCTTTGGCCAGCTTAAACGACCAAAATATCCGTAATTTTTCTTAAAATATTATTTTATGTTGCGGTCTTGTTTCTTTACTCTTTTCTCTCTCTCTCTCTCTCTCTCCAGTGTGTTAGTGTATAAAGTTCAAAATGAATTTTCTTTCAAGTAAAAAGCTGGTAAAGCTAAGGTTAACGTCAGTTTCCTCACTCGAAAGCGATGTCAGTGAAGGGCGAACCCAGAATTTTGAATCCCGCACATACTGGTCCGCGGTCGAATATCTTACCGACATCGTCACTGGCTCCAGCCATGTATTAAATTCTAATTTATTTTTCTATTTTTTTACAGTTAATTGAAATAACGAGTTTATTTCTATAGTGTCAATCAAAATAATTAAATTGTAATTTTTTTAAAATTTCTTACATGCAATTGATATATGGCGTATATTTCTATAATTATAATTAATTTATTTTATTTCACCAATTCAACGGTAGACATATATAAAAGACAAAACTACAAAGTTACCAAGTGAATAAGAAAAAGTAACATGTAAAATGTTCATATCGTTAAAAGCCAAAAAGTGAATAGCAAAGAGTGCGAACAATATAGAATATATACATACACACATACATACATATATATGTGCATACACACAACATACATACGTACATATACATACACATACATACACATGCATATATACATATACAAATATATGTATACACATATACACATTAATCACTAGCCTTGCTAACATGTAAATTAAATTATAATTAAATGTATTAGATTCTAATTTATTTTATAATTTAAATTATAATTAGATGTAGTAAATTCTAATTGATTTTTCTAATTTCCTCGCAGGTAATCAGTGTTCTCATTCTATCAACCCTCTTCAACCTACCTCGGTTCTTTCTCTACGACGTCAAGCCCCTCAGCGCCCCCTCAGGCAGGCCTCAAGCCCCCAGGCTCCCCTCAGGGGCTGCGATCCTGCCATGGTCGAACGAATCCTCGGAACACATTCCAGAGTCCACGCCTAATCCTCATTCCACTTCCGGTCCCATCCTGTCATCCCTACTGGATGTGAGAGTCAAGTATGAGCTGATCTATACGGCTCTCGTGCTCATTCTGCCGCTGATTGTGCTCACGGTGCTCAACGTGAGGCTGATACATGAGCTACAGGCTGTGAAAGGTTTGTATAGTCTATTAAATAAGTGAATCTCTGGTTGAATTCAACTAATACATGAGCTACAGGCTGTTAAAGGTTTCAAAAGTCTGTAAGATATTCGACCGCGGATAGTATGTGCGGAGTTCAAATCTTGGGCTCGCCCGACCGTCACTGACATCGTTTTCGAGTGAGGAAATTTACGTTAACGTTAGCTTTTCCAGCTTCTTTTGAATAAGCGATTCTCTAGTTGAAGTCAATTAATTTTTACTTTCACAGGTTTCAAATGATTTTTAACTGAGATTGTGCTTCATACGGTTCTTAATATGTGACTAATACGTGGTTATATAAGTAGATTTGAATGTGAGATTAAATCAATCAATACAGGCTGCCATGAATGTGCCATGAAGTGGGCATGAAACACAAGAGACCATGAATTAGTGATTAATTCAAGAAATACAAGCTTCTAAAAATGTGTAATTAATACATGCAATATAACCTACTCAGAATGTATGATAAATACAGGAAATACAAGTGACTGTAAGTGTGTAATAAATACGTGGAATAAAGCGACTAAATGTTCGACAAATTCACGATAGAAGCGCAACCTTTGTGGACATTGTTATCTACTCAATATTGTTGTTGTTATCTAGTCATTATTGTTGTTGTTATCTACTCATTGTTGTTGTTGTTATTTACTCATTGTTGTTGTTGTTATTTACTCATTGTTGTTGTTGTTATTTACTCATTGTTGTTGTTGTTATCTACTCATTATTGTTGTTGTTATCTACTCATTGTTGTTGTTGCTATCTACTCTTTATTGTTGTTGTTATTTACTCATTGTTGTTGTTGCTATTTACTCATTGTTGTTGTTGCTATCTACTCATTGTTGTTGTTATCTACTCATTGTTGTTGTTATACACTCATTGTTGTTGTTATCTAATCATTGTTGTTGATATACACTCATTATTGTTGTTATCTAATCATTGTTGTTGTTGTTATCTACTCATTGTTGTTGTTATACACTCATTGTTGTTGTTGTTATCTAATCATTGTTGTTGATATACACTCATTGTTGTTGTTATCTACTCATTGTTGTTGTTATACACTCATTGTTGTTGTTGCTGCCACACAGATCGAATGCGTCGCTTCTCCTCTATCTACTCATTGTTGTTGTTGTTATCTACTCATTGTTGTTGTTGTTATCTACTCATTGTTGTGGGTATCTACTCATTGTTGTTATTATCTACTTTTCTTGTTATTGTTGTTACCCACTTATTATTGTTGCCATCCACACATCATTGTTGTTGTTGCCTGCCACGCAGGTCGAATGCGTCGCTTCTCCTCTATCTACTCTGGCGCCAATGAGAACAACATCACCGTCATCATGATCATCATCGTCGTCATCCTCGTCACCTGCCACGCCCCGGACAGGGTCGTCCAGATAATACGATGGATTCCTGTCGACACGAGGGGTCAGCCGCACGGGACGCCCTCCAGAGCATCCTGCCCCACTCCCCTCTTCTACGTCGCCAACATCTCCAACCTTCTCGTCGTCGTCAACTCCTCGACGAACTTCGTCATTTACTGCGCCTTTCGACGCCGATTCCGACAGATTCTCTTCTGGAAGATCCATGCGATGTGTTCCAGGTCTCCTCCAACCATCAACTCCCAGTTCTCATGGACTCAGAATGGCGGAAGGGGCACGCTAACCAGAAGACCCGTCCTGTTCAGTAAGACCGAGGAACTGACCGTAAAACCCGGATCCTGCCGGGACTTGTTTCAGCGAAGACGGATCATCAGCCCGGATCCACTGAAGAGGTCCAGGTCGATGTCCCCACTTGTGGATTTTACTCAGTTGAGGCATCCACCAAGTTTGACGGACCCTAATAGAGACACTCCAAAGAGGTGCCCAAGTGAGGGTCAGGCAGTAAAGCTGTCGAGGTGCCCCTCGTGTACGGTGGCTTTTAAGGGGGTTAATAGACCCCCGGAAATAAATATTGTTGAAGATTCGTCGTTGAACGGTAATTTAGAACTATACGTTCTCTGATCAAAACTTGAATATTATATATTTGTTAATACTTATTTTTATCGTGCAGTATGTATTTATAATGATTAGATGTTTCATATATTCAGGTATTGTTTTTAAATTGTTGAATATTAGTATTATAAAACGGTTATATTCCGGAGGACAATTTCAGTAGTATTTTAGTAAATTTGTCCTCGCTCTATTTTTATACCGGTTAAATTGTCGAACTTGTTTTTAGTCGATAGACACAAGAATCAAATCCCCAACTACCGTGAGTGACGACTAAAGCGCCTTTAGCTGTTACCATGCTAATATTTTGTAGATTAATTTATACCAATTTATAAATATTAAAAGGATTAAAAAAGATTAAAATGATAAAATTATTAAAACGATTTTCCTTGGACCCCAGTGCTTGAATAGAGTAGAATATGTACTAATTTCTCATCAAGACTTTTAATCTTATTTCACCGAAATAGTATAGCGTCACCCTAAGTAAGGACCATATATTTCAAAATAGTAACTACTTTCTCTCGTTTTAAATTAATTTTAATTTGTTACATTACACTTTGAGATTTGTTTCTCGCTTTACTGTAACATTTTCATTAGTTGCATTTTAGTTGCATTTTAGTTGCATTGTGTAACAGAAGTGGTTCCTTCCTCATTTTGCAATGAAAAGAATGGTTAATACCCAAATCGGTGATATAAGAATGGTTTAGATGGAGTCTTGGTGTTCCTTTCTATTGAGTTTATATATTTAGATTTATGTTTTAATAGCCTAGGGGTAACGTCACGAAGTTTTAAATGTCAGATCCTGAGATGTATTGAATCCTCGTGGGTTCGAATCCCAGCCGCGCTGATCTGAGAGTAAAATATTGAACGTTCACTGGACTGATTAAACGGAAAATGATCTAAACTGCCTGACGATTTAAACTTGTGGTATTAGAAGTGATTGATATTAACATAGTTGATCATTTCACTATATTACCTGTTTACTTTTATTTTAATACTGTTTGACAGAAAACTATAAACAGAATGTGTAATATATGTTTTACAGTATTATTGAATACAAATTCTTGGTTAATTTTGTCCTAAAATTCTCACAATTAGACAAACTAAGTTCAGTGTTAAACCTATCTGTAAATAATGGTTAGTGGCAGTTAACTTTTTCGTGCCAGCACCAGCGGTATATTTTGCGGCCGAAAGCCTTTCTAACAAACAATATGCATCAACTTCAAGAAATGAAAACGGCTTAAGAAGACGCCGCAAAAGTTGGATTAAGAATTAGCTCTGAATTTAGCAGAACACAAAAATTATCAATAATATAACACCAACATAGTATGCGGCATAACATTAACACTAATATAACATTAACATAGCAAGTAGCATTACAATTAATATAACACTAACATTAACATAACATTAACACAATATTTACATAACATTAACATCGTATGTAGCTTAGCATTTAGCATAGCATGTAACATCAAATTACAGAGCTATTATAAAATTCATTATTTACAAGTTCTCAAACATTCACTCGACTGTCAACACGAAATAGCCTTTAGTTGTGTACAGGGCAGATAGCAGTTTGAAATATCATATTAAAAGTGATAGATAACATCATGGATGATCATTTCACCGTAGTTTTCTCTTCTTTTATTCGTAAAAAGACTCTTAGAGTCTTAATTTATAGCTCTTCGAAGTTTGTTATATTTATTGGCTTTAAACGTTTTGCCGAAACCTTACTAATACTAACAATCTCTCATTCATCAAACGTCAAATTATCTAATAATTTTCATCGACTATATAGCAATTAGTAAATTTTAAATAATAATTTCTACTTATTCACGATACATTTCTTATAAAATATTCATCAAGAATAGAGTTTATATATGTATATATTAGGCCTATTTATTAAATTTCGAAAAGGGGTCTTATAAATCCCTGAATTGTTCAACTCAATAACTTCACAATCCTTCAAACGGAAAGCAAGTTAACTAAAATATAAGAAGACGAATTCATTTAAACTTTACTAGATATTCAATTAAATAAATAAAATTTATTTGCCTAATATTAGGTAAGTGATGGTTAAACAGGATTGTTTTCTCAGGGAATGACGCCCGTGCCCAGTAAATGTTAGTCGAAGCTGATGAAGTCATAGCGGGCCCAACTCATCATAAGCAGAATCCCACAAGAAAAATGGTATATCAGAAGGAATATTATAAATAATTTAAAGATCCACTTGTATATGGACATGAAGAGAAAAGCGGAAGATAGAGATGAGTAGAGGCGTTATATAGGGCTTCCATGGACCTGCCAGTTGGCAGTGCACTAGCTAAGAGAGAGATTAGGCCTATGAGCGGATTAATTGAAGCAAAAAAGCGGAATACTTCACGTGCGCATAACGATGTAGAAGAAAACTCTGCAGGCTCTTCACTTGTAGTGCGTCATTTTATTGCAATGCCCCTCAGTAGCCGATCCTGTGAGTAGTCACTCTGACAATTAGCAAACAAATTTAGAATTGTAATACCAATAGCCGAGTCCACTGCTGGTTTTTTATGCATCAAAAACACTCGTCAAAACGGTTTACGTAAGTATGAGGAAAAGTCCTGAAACGTTTACGTCCTGATTTAAGTTTAAGAATGAAAATGGGCAATCGTCAGGAGGTTCCGGAAATGATTAGTATATACATCTGTACGTGTAGTTGGTTATATGGAATGGAAGGAGGTTGGAGCCAGTGGCGAAGTCGGTAAGATACTCGACCGCGGATCAGTACGTGCGTGGTTCAAATCCTGGGCTCATCCGTCACTGACATCGCTTTCGAGTGAGGAAACTGACGTTAACCTTAGCTTTATCAGCTGTGCATTATATATATATGTATGCAATATATAAAAATATATATTACATATATATATACATGTATATATATATATACATATATATATATTTATAGTAGTATATACATGTATATATACAGTATACATATACACGTATATATATATATATATACATATACATGTATATATATATATATATATATATATATATATATATATATATACATATACACGTATATATACGATGTTTTTACGCTGTTAAGGGAGCACCACAGCCGTCAACTTGCTGATCACCTAACATATGTATTTATGAAATATTGAAGGTATATTTCTTCTTGTGGCTTTTGATATTATTTTCCTCAGTATCTAGTTATATTTGTATGAGCATTTTTCTGGACCTTTCAAAGGTTAGCTGATCTATTCCACCATTTTATTTTTTTATCTGCAGAAATCTAACTGAAATTAAATTGCGGGATTAAATTAGATTCGTTAGATCTCATTAACTGGCGTAGAATTAACATTGACTTGGAAATGGAATGACAAAAACGTGCGCTATAATCGTTTGGCTTTCTGAATTTGGATCATATTCAAAGTTCAAACCCCCTGCAAGTGCTTTAGAAAAGTGCTTCGAAGAAGAATTGATATTTAAACTCTTCGTTACTCTTCATCTTGTTATATTAGCAGAGTTGGTGCAGCTTAATGTTCTAGAAATCTATGGAGAGTCCAGTCGGAAATGTAATTTCCTAGATTTGACATAATATGGTCTGGCTTCCTTTATATTTAACCTGAATCCTTCATTTGTATAACATAAATCATAGAAAGTAGGACAATTGTTTAACTGCTTAAATCTCCCGAAGAGGTATGAGTGCTTTCACGTTTTAATTCATCACACGATAATTTGACTAGAATCACCGTCGTCATCTTCCCTTGAATCCCAATTTAACTAGAGTCTGGGTACAAATATATACTGTCTCAAATCCTCTCTGTCCTACATCATATCATCAGTCAATCCCCTATTTGAAAATTTTCAATTCGTTTAAATTCTGCAGCAATTTCTGGAGCCAAGGCGCCCACCAACCGAATGCCCTTTCTGACGTTGGTGCGGATCTTAGTACTTTATCGCGTTCTACGACACGTGCAGTCACCGGTTGGTCAATTCTTCAAACATAACGGACACAACACGGGGATAATTTGATTAAAATAACTAATAGAAAAGCTAGTCAGACGTTTTTATTCGATCGATGAGATCGAATAGCAAATATTCCATTATATCCGATTTAATATTTTAGATTAATTTTGTGAGCAATATGCAAACTTCTAGTTCTAATAAATAACGCATCTGGCAGAGCTTTTCTAGATCAATTAAATTAGCACTGAATTATTTGTCATGATCTCTCATGCTCTCAAATAAAAACTATATTCAGTATTGACCAGCTAATCGTCATGTTATAGCTGTCGTATAGCAGTTATCTTTGGTTTATTCATCCCGGCTTCTCAAATGTCTTGATAAATAATGAAGCAATAACAGCGGCGTAGCCAGGATTTAATCTCGGGGTGTTTAAACTCGGGGGGGGGGGCTCTTAATATCAGGCGACTCTTAAAATGGGGGGCTCTTTATTATTGGGATAGGCAGAAACATTGTATTGGCCTACGTGTACCCAAATGTAAATGGTCACTTCTACAATATGCGAATTTATATTTGGGCTAATTAAATATTTTGCATGACATCTTGGCGGCACATGCCCCCCCCCCTTCCCTCGCAAAGTCACTGAGCTTCACTGTATGACCAGCATTAAACACGAGATAGAGAGGGTATTATGAGCCGTCTATGATAGGTTAATCCGCTAAGGAGAAGAGGAATTCAAATCCTGGGTTACCTCGGCGCTGGTAGCCTTTCGACTGTAAAAAGCTAATATCGAAAAATTAAATGAAGTGATCTATTTACGAATCGCTTATATATTTGTCCGTGATTTATGATTTATTAAACGGTCTGTAACAGTTATGCGAAAAACATTAAGTTTCAGAATGCTGGGTAGCTTACGTGTTAACTTTTAAAATTTATAAAATAACAATTTAACTGGTTTTCTTTAATTCCGTTAATGGACTCCTTTGCTTTTATCGCTCATTAGTTTGTATTAGATTTCATAGTGCTCTATGTTGTCATTGACGTTAACAGTAATCAAATTGTTGTTATAGAACTCCCAATATGTAAATTAACTACGTTAAATTATCCGCATGAATGTTTAGATGACGTCTACATGTATATGCTGTATGTCTTAACTCTACATCACCGAATACTTTTTCATGCATACCCTGAGCTTAGAAGGTTGACAACCCCTCCTATGCTCTCACGTTATTTCCTATCTCAAATCATCTTATCTCAAATCCTCCTCGAAGGTAGCTTGCAATAAATCGCAACAATTTATGAGATGATTAAATCAAAAACTCTTTTTGCTTGAACTCTTTGTATTATCATCTTCGAATCTTCGTAATTTTGCATCGTTTTTGGATCTTCCTTTTGCTCGCCGGCTTGATTTTGTTGAGAATAAACTCAACAACAACACAGTTTAAGTGCCAACAACAACAATATAGCACTATGAAACCGACGAGCACAATGTGGGATTCAAAGAGATGCGAAACAAAATCCGGAAATTATTTCCAAGTACTACACTACATCTATACTGACTATCTTGTAAGCACATACAGTGTATACTCACTATACAGCATACACTGTAGCGTTCACCCATTTCACAGTATACACTAGAGTGTACACCCACTATATAGCATGCACCACAGTGTTTGCTCACTATAGAGCATACACTGAAATTTGCACCCACTATACAGTGTACACTACGGTGTACAAACACAATACAGTATACAATACCGTGTACAAACACTATAAAGTATACACTAGAGTGTACACCCACTATATAGCATACACCACAGTGTATGCTCACTATACAGTTTACACCCACTATACATTACACACTACCGTGTACACACTACCGTGTACACACACCATACAGTATACACTAGCCTATACACACACTATACAGTATACACTAGAGTGTACACCCACTATACAGTATACCCTAGAATATACACACACTATACAGGATACACTAGAATATACACACTATACAGTATACACTACAATGTACACATACTATACAGTATACACTACAATATACACTCACTATACAGTATGCACTACAATGTACACTCACCATACAGTATACATTTCAGTGTACACACACCATACAGTATACACTACAATGTACACACACTATACAGTATACACTACAATGTACACTCACTATACAGTATACACTACAATGTACACTCACTATACAGTATACACTACAATGTACACTAACTATACAGTATACACTACAGTGTACACTAACTATACAGTATACACTACATTGTACCCTCATTATACTGCATACACTGCTGTGCACATCCACTATAATACACACTCTATACACTCTATAGTGTACACTGTACACCTAATATGCAGTACACACTGCACATATACAGCAATGCCCTTTAATACGTAGCTATGTACACATCTACAGCAATTGTATTTTTGTACTCGAAAAAGATGCATTAAACGCCGAGAGAAGCTTTCCTCGATCACCACCCTTCATCGCTGACTGGTGATAAGGCGAGCTGTTATCTCCAGGCTTATTGAAGCACGAGTAAGCATTAATGGGATCAGAGGAATGTTGATATTATAGAACCACTTTCTAGAACAGTCGTTGAAAGTATTATACAGCACACAGGGCCCCAAAAGGGCTTCCTTCAAAGATTTTATAATGGCAAGATTTTTGAGCTTTTTCGAAACCTCTGATTTTCTAGTACATATATAATAAATGTGTATGTATGCATATATTCGATATTGGTCGCACTTTTTGCTATTCACTTTTTGCTATTCACTTTTTGCTATTCACTTTTTGCTATTCACTTTTTGCTATTGAACGATATTGATATTTTACATGTTACTTGTTCTCATTCACTCTATAGCTTTGCAATTTTATCTTTTATTTTATTTTAATTTTATCTTTTGTCTACTGTTGAATTGGTGAAATAAAATCAATTAAATTAATAAAAGACTGCTCAATAAATGCTAGGCGAAGCAGAGGAAGGCATAGGGGCCCACCTCGTTAAAAGCACATTCCTCAGGAATAATGGTATATCATAATAGATGATTTACAGATCCACTTGTAGGCCTATGTGGACATGAAGAGAAACCGAAAAGCAGGCAAGAATGGAGGCGTTACATGTCATGGACCTCCCAGTAGGCAATGCATTAAGACACAGAGAGAGATAGTAAAATAAATGCTGCACTACACAAAGTATGAGGAATGCTCTGTTACCAACTCTTCGTAACTCTCTTGCTATATTTTGTGGTTTCCGGGTCAACGATACACTCGTAATTAGAATGTTTCTTTTCATTGTACAATGCGTAAGCCGGCGTTATTATATCTCCAAACCAAACAAGATAGTGTTTTTAATTCTAGAGTAATCATTGCCACGCGTACATGGAAAAACTCGGCGACCTTTTGATGAATCGCAAACATTCGAATTTCTTCCAGTTATTGAGACTCATTAAAATACCGGGTTTATGAGGGAAAGATTATCAGATAGCTGCAATAGATCAGAATGTTAATTCGTACAGATGGATGTTATATGGCAGGGGTGGTCACTGCTTCTTTCAAAAATCTTCAACTTCACTGTTTAGATACCAAACATAGGAATAGACCAGTTAAAAATTGAATGACTCAATAGCGCAATGGTTAGTGGTGTAGATGACGTCATGAAGTTTTAAATGACACACCTAGAGGCGAATTGCACTCGCGTGGGTTCGATTCCCAGCCGCGCTGATCTGAGAGTAAAATCTCGCGCATTCACTGAACTGGCTACACGGAAAATGGACAAAATTGCCTAACGGTTTTAACTTGAGATATTAAAAGTGATAGATATCTACGTAGTTGATCATTTGACTTTAATGTGTGATATTATTATTATTATTATTATTATTATTAAATTGACATTATTTCCTAAGATCTGTTACTGAGGAAGTTAATGCACATCTCCCTCAACTGTTCTGTGAAAAGATGGAACGTACAGAAGTATCTATACATATTTGTATAAATACGTAAGAATACTAAGAAAGGAAACTATGTAGCACATGCGGTATGACTCGTGTGTAACAATATGCGGAATATTTTTAATAAAGTAAAGGCAGCGGAATGTTGATAGTAGGTTGTCTGACGCTTATACCGCTTATTACTATTTATTCATTTAATATAATTATTAATAATTGTTAATTAACATTTATATTAATTATTCATTTAACACTACAATGAACCCTGAACATCATCATCCCTACAAATACGTACATGAACATCATCATCCCTAAAAATACGTACATGAACATCATCATTAGACATAAGTCAACGCAAAGATTCACAATAAACGTAATGTAGGCCTAATATATTAAGTCTACATGTATGCTGGAATGCTCTATGATATTATTTTTGTTGTATTATTTTTAAATAATTTGTTAATTTTTATTTTTGGGTAAATAAGATTGGTTTTCCGGGAATGACGCACCTGCATAATAAATGTTAATCAATGCTGAGAAATGCGTAGGCGCCCACCTCGTCATAAGCAGAATCCTCCAAGAATAATGGTATATCAAAAGGAATTATTATAAAGCCTGCTCCAGCTGTATTACATTTCCGTGGTTTGTTTAACAAGTGGATTTTACATCAGTTCGGCTGAATCGGAAACGGAAACATGAAGTCCTTGAGGAGATCCGACTAGACTGGATACTGGGTCAATGAGTGAGGATTTGCTGCCTCCCAGAAGTGTCTTTAGTATATTCCTTAAATGTGCCTGATTACTATTTACGATTTATTTATTTCTTTTGACGATTGGTCTGGGTGAATTGATCTGTAGTGATCTTTGCTGTGGGAGCGTCCCTGATATCGTCCTTGGATGAAGAAACGGTCGTTAAACCTTTATTATTATTTATTATTATTATTATTATCTGCGTACTATTACTGATGTATTTTACTGGATTAAAAATTACAAATACCCAAGGGAAATAAATTTTAAGGTCTACTGAAATTATTAAAATAAATGATTTTTTAATGAATTTATTTTACTACACGGACAGTGCAGAGAGAGTATATGAAATTAATAAAACTGTATACTTTTAATTCACCATTGTATGGCAGATACAAACAATCAAACAGAACGAAACAAAAATGAAATAAACAGAAAATAAATTAGCCTATATGCACATACATGTAGTTAGTCTAACAGAATTGGTAACATTGTAAATCATACAATAAACAGTTAAACGTATGCAAATCCAAATTACAAGTAGATTCAGGATTTAATATTTTTCAAAGAAGATCCACATTTTAAGTCTAATGGTAACAACAGAATCATCATTTAAAACATTATACATGCTTTGTAATCTAACAAACTCAAAATAATCTAAATAAGCCGTATCAATTCCTTTATTTAATTCACCACCATTAACAAACTTATTTTTAAAATTCAATCTATTATAGTCATACAAAATATATAAAGGCCAGATAGGGAAATGATATTGTAACAGATAGGGAAATGATATTGTAACAGATAGGGAAATGATATTGTAACAGATAGGGAAATGATATTGTAACAGATAGGGAAATGATATTGTAACAGATAGGGAAATGATATTGTAACAGATAGGGAAATGATATTGTAACAGATAGGGAAATGATATTGTAACAGATAGGGAAATGATATTGTAACAGATAGGGAAATGATATTGTAACAGATAGGGAAATGATATTGTAACAGATAGGGAAATGTAACAGATAGGGAAATGATATTGTAACAGATAGGGAAATAATATTGTAACAGATAGGGAAATAATATTGTAACAACATTATTACTGCTTTGTCAGTTGTATCCTTGTAAGACACTTCCATAATTCCAATGCCAATTAAAAAGCATTCATATATTAAAAATTAATTGGGTGGATTATATTCAATACTTAGGAGTCACTACCTGTTAAGAGAAGAATTTTAAATAACAATGGGATGAATCTAAAGGCCATATTTTAGAGCCGTTAACGCAGTTTTAGGTTAGCAACAAAGGCAGCTCAAGATGTTATTCTTAAATTAATTACTATTCACGGGGTGTCAGCACTGGTTTAAGGCATAGCTGCTGCAACCTTGCGAGAGACAGAGTAAAAGAGTTTTAGCAATGCCTATTATGCATTGGTAATATACAACATTATAAAGATATGACGAAAATTTATATGGCTGTGATGTTCAATACTACAATTTTTGATTGATTAGGCCTCAATTTATTTGGACACATACGAATATAAATATATTAGCAAATAACCATAACCATAGTAATAGCCCATTATCATCTTCTAGGTCAATCAATTAATCAATCAATCAATCAATCATTCAAACAATTATTTAATCAATAATCAATTAATCAATCAATCAAACAATTAATAAATCAATCAATCATAGTATAGTCACATTATCGGTATGCATTTCGGAACCATGTCACTGTATATCTTCAGTTATAGTATCAATCTATAACATAAGTCACCTTGGATCTTGGACTTGCACTGTTTTGATCTCGCTTTCTCTTGTGATCTTTGTGTACTCAGTCGTCATCGTGCGGTGCTTTGGCGCCTGTTTGGGTAGAGTCTGCAAGAGACGTCCCTGACATTGCCTTATGGCGCGGAACCGGAAAATAAATTCTTATTGATCGATTGGTTGATTGATCGCACAATTTTATAATTCATCGTATCGCTTTATTCCAACTTTCACCGTATCACCTGATACCATTAGACACCGTGCAGCCCTATTTCTTAAGTTATCACTCAATACCCTAGCTCAACGTATCACACTATGCCATAAGTCATTGTAATACTGTTTACCATAGGTCACCTTGTCACTCTATAGCTTAAGTCATTAGAAAACTCTATAACACAAGTAACCATATCACCCAATACCAAAAGTCAAAATATCGCACAATACTATAAATCACCGAATCAATGTATAGGCCTACCAAAAGTCACCTATCACTCTATAGTAAGTCTCCTTATCACTCTATTCCATAAGTCATCGTATCACTCCTATGTGTATATATATACATGTATATATATATATATATATATATATATATATATATATATAATATATAATTAGAAATACAAATAACATAAGTCAGCGTATCACACTATACCATAAATCACTATATTACTGTACACCATAAGTCACCTTATCACTATCTGCCTTAAGTCACAATATATATGACTCTATATCATAAATCATTCATGTGAAAATAGCACGAAATAAGCCAAATCTACAAAAGTAACTGCTCGCCACTTCAATTTGTGATCTAACAATAGTCTAACAGTGCCCACCCATCTCCATAACAAAATATAACAATCTTCGATCCCACCTACACACCAAAATGCCTTATATAATACGTGAATGATCCCATACTATAACATTACGTATGGTAAAGAATGGAGCTTTGACAAATATGTCATTTTTAATTAGGTAGGTGTTATATAGGCCTACAAGAGAGTATATGATGTCGGTAAGATATTCAACCGCGGATCAGTATGTGCGGGGTTCAAATCCTGGGCTCGCCCGTCACTGACATCGCTTTCGAGTGAGGAAACTGACGGACACATTAGCTTTAACTTTTGCTTTTTATATGTCATCAAACACTGAACTGTTTATTAACAAAATAATATCATATATTTAACTTAATGAACTTAAGAAAAATGTTTTTTATTTTTTTATTTATGTATTTTTTTTCTATATTTATATTTTTTATGTTTATTTTTCTAAATAGTGAAAAAACAAATATCCTTCTATTGAAATAAAATAATTTTTTATTTTATTTTTTATTTTTTAAACAATAATTTTAAGGAAATGTTCCTTTCTTTTGAATGATTTGTATTCATACAAATATCAACTCCTAAAATGGGCCCCTGACAGACTTGTGTCCTTTCGATTCCTTTTTAGGGATCCTGATAAAAAAACTGTTCTTATTCCATTATAAACATCTTTGATGGAAATTTTAATTTTCTGAGAGAAGCAAAGCATCAAGCACTGCAATAATTTCTGACAGGCTTACTAATTTTAATATAAATTTAGTTTTAGAAAAGTCGGCTTAAATATTGAGATTATTTTGGTAGACAGGATAGTTTTCTCATGAAATGGCCCCCCTGCCCAGTAAATGTTAGTCGAAGCTGAGAGTGGCATAGGTGGCCCAACTTGTCATAGGCAGAGTCTCCCAGGAAAATGTTATTTCAAATGGAATGACGAGTGGATTTTACGATCCACCTGTATAAGGACAGGAAAAGGAAATTACAGAAAACATTGATAAATGGTGGCGTTTTATACCATGGACCTGCCCGTAAACAGTGCACTAAAAGAGTAAAAGATAGATATTGAAATTAACGCTGTGTTGTTTTCTTGAAACAGCATAACAACATAAAATAACATATAGTTGTGCTGCTGTCCTCTTTGACGATATCGAGCATTATTGAGACAAATCCAAACCAGAGAGCAAAAGGAACGTCCAAAATGATGTTAATTTCTAAATACTAAAAATCAGTCCAAAAATAGGATCAATTGAAGATAACGAAGATCGCAACTCATGGATTCGCACTGGATGGTATTTCTTTAAATTGGATTTTTGAAACCAATCAGTTTAGATATCCATAGAAATCATAATAAGCATATCGAATAGTAATAGGCTATATACATTGCCCATAGATATTGCTATTGAATATTTTGTAGATTAATGTAGAATATGTCTGTCAATAATGTACAATTTGGTGAAAGTTAATTGAACATTGTTCGAAATTAATTACATTATTATATCTTGCACTCGCAAAATGTCAATTGTGTACCTATAACAATGACTGATAAAGCAATCTTGACTCATACAATGCCTTCCTCTAAATAGTATATAAACGAGTTGAATTCAACATGTGAACTATTTGGTACAGGCCTACAGAAGCCCAAATACACGACTTTGTGATCAAATCACGAAGAAACAATATAATACTCGGTCAGATTCTTGTGTCTATAGATATGTATGATCTCTTGAAGTAATATTCATTGTGTAACTTAATTCGATATGTAATTTTTCATAGTTTAAGTCGTTCTTGAATAATAATAACAATAATAGACTATATATTCCTGTATTTCATCACACTTCAGCTAACTGCAGCTAGTTAAAATCGGTTACTTGAAATATATAGAGTAGAGAAATTACCAGAATAAATAGACAACTAAAAATTCAGAAATGGATAATTAAATAGATTAAATAAATTTATAGATTTCTAAGCGCTCTCTCTCTCTCTCCCTCTCTCTCTCTCTCTCTCTCTCTCGCTTAGTGCGTTGCTTATTGCCCAATCCATTGCATATAACTCCTTAAAATATTTTCTCCTCAGCCGTTCTCTTCATGTCAATATATTTGAATTAGTTATCAAATCAGCCAACATAGCAATTTATCTTTTTCTTCTAAATTTTTTCCTTAAATTTATCCCTTAAATAAATCTTTCAGCAAACCAATCCCTATCAGTACATAACCCATCTATATATGACTATATATCGATAATGATCATGGATACTATGACTAGATATCTCTCAATTCAGTTCTTCTTTCTCTTCATTATGATATTTATCAATTGCTTGTTTATGCCAATCCTACTTAGCATATTTTATCTTCGCAATTTGGTCAGTCCATTTGTTATCCTTATTTTTCTCCATAGCTTTAACTATTTCGAATGATTTCGGTTTTCCAATATCCTCCTTTCTTTACGCCCCGGTTTTACAACCGTACAGTAGCGTGGTCCACATGAAACTCTAACCATCTTTATCGTCTTGGCTTTTTTCAAACATTTTACTAGCAATTATTTCCTCTTACAGAAGGCCTCTTTTGCTTGAACAACTCTACATTATATTTCTGTTTCACATTACCCATTTTCTGTTAATATGTGTCCTAAATATCTTAACCTCTTTAATTTTTCTAACATCGTACCGCCCATTGCTATATTGACTTTTTCACCTTTTCTATCGACAATTCCGCAACTTTAGTTTTATTTATAATATTTTTCATTCCATACTCAAGTTTTATTAGGTTCATACCATCCATAATTTTCTATAAACCCACTTAGCTACTGGCAAGCATACCTTGATCAACGGTACATCGTTCACCAGATTATCTTCAATTTTTAATCCTTCGATGTTATCCATTTCTTCCATAATTGTTGCATTTAGTTGCGTAAATGTAAAATGGATGTGGTGCTATGCAACAGCCTTGTCTTGCTTCACCTCAGAGTCCTCCTTCTCTCGATAACTCCTGTTGAACTTTGAAAATTGCCTTTTTGTTCATGTACAGATTCATTAATCTTCTATCTCTCCAGTCCATTCCAATTTCTCTCCAAATTCCAAACATCTTCACTGAATTCGCCCTGTCGAACGGGTTGTCCTTTGTACTACGTATATGTAGTTAAGTTAACTCAAAATCAAAAGAACATTTCAGTGATTTTTGAGTTACATATATGTACATCAAAGAATTCATTAATAAGTATAAAAGTAAAATCGAGTAAAACTAAAGTTATGCATTATATAGCATCATATACACTGGCTGAAGCCAGTGGAGATGTCGGTAGGATATTAGACCACGGATCAGTATGTGCGGGGTTCAAATCCTGGGTTCGCCCGTCACTGACATCGATTTCGAGTGAGGAAACTGACGTTAACATAAACTTTTATTTAGCTTTTTTCCAGATAAAACTTTTCTGTCCCTTAAACTACTACGTTCAGTAAAAAGTGAACAACTCCTCCATAAGCGTTTCTTCATTAGGTGGTTCGGGTGCTGATTCAGTGGAAGTAAAAGACGGTTAGTGCGATTTTCAGCTGTTGTACTCAAATCTACAAACTGGAATCAACGTTATAGAAATAAGTTTTACAGAAAACTATACTAGTTTAAAGAATTATGAGTTCTCCATTAGGCTTTATATTGATAACGTAAATTAGACGAAATTATACATGTACAGTTTACGATTTAGTGTGTTATGATTCCATTAAATAATCGCCGACAGATATTTCACCTATATTCTTATATGTTAGTTTATGCTGGCTGATTTAATTAGTATTTAATAGTCTGTGTTATTGATTTATGTTTTTTAGTTCATTTACTTTGTTTCATCTCAAAAAGAAACTTTGAAAATGCATCAGGGGGTAAAGCACATTGCAGTTTTAACTGTCTCAATTCTACTCCTGTCGTATTTATGTCAGGTTAGTAATCAATGCTTTACCGATATTAAAAACTGGAAAATGCAATGAAACTTTTTGCTAAATGTGACCATTCTGATCAATTATAAGATCAGTCTTACATTTTTAATTGTTTTAAAACTAAAAGTAAGCAGGCAAATCTGGTAATAATTTCTTCATGAGTTGGTCTATTTTAGAAAATTCTCTAAATATATATCGGCAAATAGCAGTACAAACTTTCTTTCATGATTTCACCGCACACATTCGTAGCGTTCTATTCACGAACATGTACAAATTGTTGTTATTCATTTAGGGCAAACCAACTGAAGATCCGAAAGAAGTATTAACTGACATTCCTAAGGAACTCAAGGAAGCTTTATTCAATCGTTTCATTGATGATTTTGGTTAAGCCTATTACAAAATCGACTTATTTCCCACTGTCAAAACTGATTGAAGGCTTGGTGATAGCTGCTTAATATATCATAGATAGTGATTGACTAATAATTAGGCTACTTATCAGCAGAACAACTGCGCCAAAATGTCCAGGGTGCAATCATTTTGTCAGAAATTCTTATATTCTTTTGGAGCATTATTAGTCATGATAATTCATATTGAGTAGCCTTACAGTATTTCTAAATAACGGAAAGAAACTATTTAAAATATCATCGCAAATATCTGTTTCATGATCTTTATATCGGTCCAAAATTCTTCTAAATATTATGTAGGCAATCAGCAAGAAACGCACATTTTTATCACGAAACTCTCAAATTCATTTGAATTTTAATGAAATAAAGTAGATTATCTCTAGTGTTGTTAGAGTTCATCTGCATTAATGCCGTTTTCAATCCTTCCGCAATAAATTCATGAGGGAAGCCGCTAAATAGCAGTGTAGTCTTAGATTGACATCAATCAGCATGAATAAAATTCAATAAATGTCCAGTTGGCTAAATGAGATTTACTAACCAAATTTCTTAGAGTCTGATCTGATAAAGAAATAAGAAACAATAACGAAAATAATGAGAGAAACTACTTATTCAGCATCAAATATAAAATTTATACCAAAAATACCCTCTTATCTAAAGATTAAATATATATATACAGTATATATATATACATTATATATATATATATATATATATATATATATATATGTATATATATATATATATATATATGTATATATTAATAATCAAGCTAGGGCAATATATGCCTACCTTCAACATATACCAAAATGAATATCTTATTAGACAACTATAGTCTTCATTCCGAATTTCATACTAATTTGTAATTTGATATGTCATAAATAATCTGATTACGCCGATTATTGACGTAATCTGTGTAGTCACACTTATATAATTTACAATCCAAGCATTCGGACAGAATTAGTTAATCTTAAATTTTAAATCTATGACAATAAGAGATATTGTAGTATTACTCTTTCGCAATTTTTCGGTAGTGTAGTGGTTAGAGGCGTCAGGCAACGTCATGAAGTTTAAAGTAACAGATCATGAGGTGAATTGAACACTCGTGGGTTCGATATCCGGCCACGCTGATCTCAGAATGAAATCTTGGATATTCACTGAATTTTTAGAGGAAGAATGGAATCACTGGCTTAACGGTTTGAAATGTGCTTTTAAATGTGATAGACATACATATGGTTTATCTTGTCAATATTTGGATTCAGAAGCAAATAAATGATCATGGTTCTCAATATAATACGTGTTATTAATAATATAAAAAATTTCTCTCAAATCCAGCAATACATTTTCGCCGAATCCAGGTTAGGCTCTTGCCGTCTCAATGGCAATAGAATTGAAGTACGAAAGCTATGATTAGATGATCTTAAAGACATGTATTTCGTAAAGCCATACCTCCCTCGAAATGGCGCAATTTTATCATCCATAGTTACATACGTATATAATATTACATGTATGTATATATAAGGATCGAAGGTTCGGAATATCATGGTACAATTTTAGCACGAAGCGGTACGGTATATCATAGAAGAGCTTAGAATGAAGCGGTTCGGTATATCATAGTAGAGCTTAGAATGAAGCGGTTCGGTATATCATAGTAGAGCTTAGAATGAAACGGTTCGGTATATCATAGTAGAGCTTAGAATGAAGAGGTTCGGTATATCATAGTAGAGCTTAGAATGAAGAGGTTCGGTATCTCATAGTAGAGCTTAGAATGAAGAGGTTCGGTATCTCATAGTAGAGCTTAGAATGAAGAGGTTCGGTATCTCATAGTAGAGCTTAGAATGAAGAGGTTCGGTATCTCATAGTAGAACTTAGAATGAAGCGGTACGGTATTTCATAGTAGAGCTTAGAATGAAGCGGTTCGGTATATCATAGTAGAGCTTAGAATGAAACGGTTCGGTATATCATAGTAGAGCTTAGAATGAAGAGGTTCGGTATATCATAGTAGAGCTTAGAATGAAGCGGTACGGTATTTCTTAGTAGAGCTTAGAATGAAGCGGTTCGGTATATCATAGTAGAGCTCAGAATGAAGCTGTACGGTATCTCATAGTTTAGCATAGAATGAAAGCGGTTCGGTAGTCTGAACTTCATACGATAATGACTAAGTAAGAACTCGACAACTGTAGGCCCCTCTATGGACATGTTTCTCCATCATACAGTAGTAGTTATTTTACTATACGTTCATCACACTGCATTATTACACATTTACTATGTCGTGACTGCTGCATTATCATTTTAACCTGCAGCAGCGAAACAGCAGTAATAAATGCTGCAACTAGGCAGGAATAATTGTTGCATCTTATCATGACTTTAATTACGTATTCATTCGGCAGGTCATTCATTCTCACTCTCTAAGTGCACTTCCTACTGGTAGGTACATGGTATATAACGCCTCCACTCTTCTCTGTCTTCCGCTTTCCTCTTCATTTCCACATATGAGTGGATTTTTAAATCATCTAACATACCTAATCTCAGCCTGCCTCTGCCTCTCTTTCCTTCCATTTTACCTTCTATGGCCTCTTTTGATAGACCTACTCCTCTTAGGATGTGCCCTATCCAACAATTCTTCCTATTTCTTAATAGGCCTACATTTATCATCTGTCTATCTGTACCAACAATCTGCATAACTTCCTCATTTGTAACCTTTACAGTCCAGCTAATCCTCTCCATTCTTCTCCAAATCCGCATTTCCAATGTCTCTAGTTTCCTAATACCTTCCTTAGATCCATGTTTCACATCCATACAATTGCTTGGTCCAAACCAAAGTTTTCACTACCTTTATCTTTGTTTCTTTCTTTAGAGTCTAGACCTTTTGTTAAAAGTTCTTTCCTATTCCAGAAGGCCGCGTTTGCTTGTTCAACCCTACTGCATATTTCAGTAGGTCTACCACATTTACCATCATAGATTATACATGTAGTATGACCTAAATATTTGAAATTCCTTACCTGTTCCGATTTCTTACCATTCATTGTGATATTAACTTCACCATATTAAGGGACACTCTAATGACTTCGGTCTTTTTGGTATAAATCTTCTCACTGTACCAAACTTTAAATCTGCCATGGGTAGACACTGGCCAGTTTTCTGCTCCGACAATATGGAACTCTCTGCCACAAGATCTTCGATGTTGTAATTGTATTGGTGTTTTCTGGGCGAACTATAAACCCATCTCCTTACGAATTATTTCTTCATTTTTACCGCTTGCCTTGGATCTTGGACTTGCACTGTTTTGATCTCGAAGGAAAGATTGACTAGTGGAAATTGATGGCGTGCGCAAAGTGTAAGAGAATTTATGATCTGTGGAGCAGTATACTATGCTTAAGGAACGTTTGGAAGTTTGACAGCTTGCTGCGAGAAGGAATGCTTGCATGGCTCGATCTCTGTCTAGACAATTAGTATTTAACGTAGACGACCTAGTAAACCTAGTAGGTAACTGCACAGTCTACAGATAGGCTGCTTCATTTGTAGTAAATGAGATTATAGACTATAGACTAAGTTGAAACCATACAGTACCTGCCATGACTATAGGGTTTCTGCATATCCATTTGTCCAGTTTCTGACAGCAGAAAGTGAGATTCTAAGCTATGCCTAAGCATTATCGTATTTCTTGACAAAATATTTTTAAAGTACTGGAAATGAAGTGATTAAAAATTTGATAAAAATAACCGAATTAAAAATTCACAAACAATCAATTGAGTCACTATTGTAGTCGCTATTTTAATCGGAGCGTTTGATTGAGATGCAAATGCTAATTATAATATTGTTTTAACCTCCCAGGATACTGTTTAACCATTAATGCCGGATTTTCATGCAGTTCATTATGTTTGCATGTTTGACAATTTTTTTGAGTTCTCCTTAGCTTTTCAACTAATGCATCTAAGTATCTCTCTTGACAATTTTTTATTGGCTGTATGAATTATGTTTTTTATATAAATAAGTTTTTTGTTAGATTTTGGATTCTCTAATGTTAGAGTTACTTGGCTAAATACGATCAACAAGGATTTGAGATCATTGAACATTTCATGGGAAGACTCTGTGAAGATTGATGATGATAGAAACGAATGGAGTAATGTTTCCGCCCTATGTTCTGTACAAAACGCAAGGAATTGATGACGATGATGATGATGAATGTTAGAGACTGTCGCTTTTGAGCTGGCAATGCTTGAATAGCTGAGATGCTCTAGCTGCGTTTCATTTGTTCTCATTAAAACAAGCACTAAGAAGTTTTGAAAATTTTGTGGCAAATGTTATTGGATTAAATTAATATATTTTTCTTGAAGCTGATTATTCTTAGTTTAATACATTTAAAAAACTATGTCGAAGCATACTAGTGTATAAATGTATGTTGCTAATGACCAAAACGATATCTGTCTCTTGTAATACCGTTGTAATTTTAAATTGTCTTTTACTACTTATAGATTGAATATGAATTCCACCGCTGGTAACGACACCCCGATACAGGGTGTAATAGAGACGATAGACAATGCCATACAGTATAGAGGTGAACTGGCGCAGCTTCTCGATAATCTCAATGAATCAAAGAGTCAGGTAGTACTTTTTAGCACAATTTTTTTAATTGCATGGGATCAGTGGCATAGCCAGAAATTTGTTCATGGGGCAGCAGCTTAAATTGACTGCCATTCATCACTTATTATCACATGTTTAAGCATTTATGGGAAGCTTAGTGAATTATTCATGATACCAGTCTGGCATTTGCTCGTAATTTTACCTTCAAATCAACTCACTCATTTTTTCATGGGTGTCAGATTAAAACCGATAGGGTGGCAGCTTAAATGTTAGTGGATAAGGGACATGTAGATAATCAATACAAATTTCTTTTGATTGGGGGGGACAGCTGGGGTGGCAGGTCTTTCATTTGGAGGGGCAGTGGCTGCCGTGCCCGCTTTAGCCCCTGCCTGGGATGAATATATTTATAGTGACGTGTGCTGGGGGCGTCTCTGACATCATCCTTACACGAGAAAATTAACGTTAAATTTTATATTAAAATTTTATTATGATTTTGTAACTCTTACGAATACTAAAGTTGTGTATAGTTTAATTTTAATAATATAACCTATATGAAATCGAAATATTGTAAGTAATGCAGAGCTGACTACTTTTAGAGGATTAAGGAAAATTTATGCCTCTCATTGTAATCAATTAAAGCTGTATGGTTGTATAATTTCAGATATTAGCAGTTAGTGGTAAAAAAGGTAAAGCTGATGGTAACGTCAGTTTCCTCACTTGAAAGCGATGTCAGTGATTGGCGAACCCAGAATTTTAAGTGGATTACTTGTTTAATATGAAGCAGGTATAGCTGAGTGCCAGTAGATCCAGCAAGAAGGTACGAGCACACTTGATCAGTCGAAGCAGTGTGCATGTGTTAGGCGATGGGTGAAGGGTTGATTAATTAATTAATTGATTAACTGATTGATTAATTGTTTAACTCGATGCAGGTTCAGTTAAGTGCCAGTAGATCTAGTGAGAAGTTACGCGCACACTTTGATCAGCTGAAGCAGTACGTGTGTGAGGCGCTGGCTGAACGACTGAGTGAACTCCAGCGACAGGTCATTGACGTGGAGAAATCTACGCTGAAACCATTGCTGGACTGTGAGGCAGAGATCAACAAGAGAGTGGAAAGAGCTTGCTCTGTGCTGCAACAGGGTATGTGGGTGTCAATTCAATTTTCATTATTACTAGATCTGATAAGTCATTCAATCAGTCAATCTCTACATCAGCTCCATGGACTGATTGAAGAATCAATTACTCAATCAGTTAATAGATATAATTCCTGAGTTTCTCTCTACATTAGCTCCATGGACTGATTGAAGAATCAGTCGGTCAATCAGTCAATCTTGTGAATTGTTTGGGTTGCTGGTTTGCACTGCTTTGTTCCATAAATCAATCATCATCGTCATCCTCCCTTGAATCCCAGTTTAACCAGGGTCGGGATACAAATAGACTGTCTCAAATCCTCTCTGTCCTACACCACACCACCTGCCAATCCCCTATTTGAGACTTTTCCATTCTATTTTTATTTATTTTTATTCTTATTCAAACTATTATTGTAGATTTTTTGTAAAGCTTTTTTGTTAGTCAGTTTAATCTATATTGGCATTTTGCTAAGGGCCGTCTTCTGCATAATTGTTTCAAATTAATTTATATGTCATGGAAGTTGAAAACCTTTCTTAATTATAAATCTCTAAAATATTGAATCTTCTGTAAAGTTATTATATATTATTTAATTAACATAGTTCCATATGATTTTTAAATAAATCTAATCTAGAGATAATTAAGGTTACTTGAATCAGATCTAAGCTAGGAATCAGATCTGTAGGATTCTCTCTGAAATGGTAAACGCTCATGTGATTGATTTGACTGAGTGATTGATTGATTGACTGATTGATTGATTGACTGATTGATTGACTGGCAGATGGATTGATTGATTGATCGATGGATTGATTGACTGATTGATTGACTGATTTATTGACTGATTGATTGACTGACTGACTGATTGATTGACTGATTGATTGACTGAATGATTGTTTGATTGATTAATTGATTGATTGATTGACTATCATCTTTCATCTTTCTCGTGTTACGCAGGCAAGTCACTGCTAGAGAGTGAGGACAATGAGGCCGGGTCCAAGGCAGAGGAAATGAAAGAATTTAAGAAGAAATCTGTCGATCTTACCAGGTATTATTATAGCTACTGGACTATAAATAGAAATAGAAATTTGGAAATTTCTAATAACTAGATATAGTTGTTTGTTAACTTTTTTGGTAAATTTACGTATATAATGTAAATTTACATATAATGTCGATCTCAGTCTTATATTAAAGAATTGGTTATTATTAGTATTGGTGTTATTGAGTCTTACACAAGCATGCAATTGCTTCCTGACTGTAGTCTTTTGTTATGTTATGTATATTTAGATTTATGGCTCCATTTAATTGGACATTAAATGAATTTATTAAATGAATTTAATTATCATCAGTCCATTAAGAATTTAATTATCATCAGTGGATTAAGCAGTCATTCAATCAATCTATAAGTGAGTGAATGAATGAGTACTGAATTAATCAATCAGTTGATGTTGGAATGAATGAATGAATCGTTCCATCATTCAGTGAGTGAAAGAATGAATAAGGGAATCAGTCAATTAGTCAATGAATGACGGAATGATTGGCTGAATAAATCATTCAATGAGTGAGTGAATGATTGATTGACTGAATCAATCATTTCAGTTGTCAGTTGACTCTATTCCTCGTGTTGTTGTTGTTGATCCACCAGCCTTCCCGTGGTGCCGGTTGTTTGTTATTCCTCATGTTGTTGTTGTTGATCCACCAGCCTGCCCGTGGTGCCGTGCCTGTGGGAGACGCCGTGCATCAACGTCGACCTGCCGCGCGACGAGGAGAACGTCCAGAAGCTTCTCGTCGACGCCATCCGCGAGTACGGAAAGGTCATCGATCAGCCCCCGGTGCAGATTAGCGACGTGGAAGAACGACCAGGAGGCGTATCCGTCAAGTGGGAGGAGGTGCCTCAGAAGGATGGCCACTCCCTCGATCTGAATATATTCCGGCTGGAGTACTGTGTGGGGAAGGTTCGGGGGTACGGGCCTGAGCTGGATGAGATAGAGTGGGTGGGGGCGTACGAGGGGCCAGAGGGCGGGGCGACGGTGCGGGGGCTGAGGACGGGGGCGTGGTACTCGCTGAGGGTTTGCGGCAGGGTGGAGGGGGCGGCGGCCTGGAGCCCCTGGAGCGTGCCCATGCCCTGTCAGACGTCTGTCAGTAGATATGGTGCGTTAAATCAATCAATGAAATAGATGTAGTGTGTTAAATCAATCAATTAAATCGATAGATATGGTGCATTAAATCAATCAATTAAATCAGTAAATATGGTACGTTGAATCAATCAGTGATATCGGTAGATGGTGTATGTTACATCAATCAATTAATCAGTAGATATGGTGAGTTAAATCAATCAATTAAATCAGTTGATATGGTACGTTGAATCAATCAATTAAATTGGCAGATAGCGTATGTTGAATCAATCAATTAAATCAGTAGATATGGTATTTTGAATCAATCAATCATGTCAATGACTATTAGCTATGATACGCTCAAGAAGTTATGGAATCAGACACGTTCAAGGAATAGGAGTAAAGGAATAGGAGATTTAGTTTCTTTTGCTGATTTCATATTTATTTTCAGTACCAAATTCTTTGCCTGACTGCTCACCCTAGATCAGGCAATTGGACACACACATACACTGGAACCTATCTATATCCTTTTGCAGTGAAATGCAATTATTACCCGATCCTAGCTAAACTGGGATTTAAGGGAAGATGATGATGAGTTAATTACGCGTTTTATCTGGGATATATAGTAAATTTCCTTGTGTTGTGCTCGGGTGTGGTTAGACCACTGCAGAATAGGGCAAACGCAAACAATCTGCCGTGTGTACGTAAGAGGCGACTAAAGGCAGGAGCTGAGGATGGCAAGAGGAGACCCACCTCACCATGAAATATTTTCCCCCAGGATTAAATGATAATTAATCCACCTAACTGAGGAAGGCAACGGGAAACCAACTCAGAAGCCATATTTTTCCCAAGCTATAGGCTACATAAGGTATGGATAAGGCATAGACTTTGTAAAGGGATTAACTTGTTGATCTAAGGAGTGCTCTTATGGAGCGAGAAAACAGACTTTGAGTATGAATATGTACCTTGAACCTGTCACTTGGCAGTACACTGCAGAGAGAGAAGAAGATATAGTGAATTAAGAAGGATATGAAAAACATGGGATTGACTGATGATACAGTGTGGGACAGGGAGGAGTGGAGAAAGTCTATTTGTATCCCGGCCCTTGTTAAACTGGGATTTAAAGAAGATGATGATGATATAATGAATGCGTGTAGGTAATAATTGGAACCACTTGTATATTTGATATGTTGATTGATTACTGTGCCCGTAACTCCTGTCTAGATACACTTGCTCTCATCTGTACCTGCATTGAGTTAAACAATCAATCAATCAGTTCATCAATCAATTAATCAACCCTTCACCCAGTGTCTCACACACGTGCTGCATCAACTGATCAAATTGTGCACGTAACTTCTTGCTAGAACTAATGGCACTCAATTGTACCTGCGTCGTGTTAAACAATCAATCTCTCGACTGATTTTTTAACACTAATGGCTGATTTTATTAGCAACTAATGGAATATTGGCTGATTCATTGATTGACTTATGATACTCAATTGATCAACCGAATGATTGATATACTGCATGATTGAACAACTGAAAGGTTAATTGACTGATTGGTTGCACAGCTGAATGATTGATTGATTGTTAATAAACTAAATAATTGAATATCTGATTGATTGACCGATTGATTGATGCTCTTTCACAGAATGGAGGCCTAAGACCACGGGTTACCTCTATGACAATGACTACACCTCGGTTCTTCGTGACCCAGATATCAGCCAATCAGCTGCGAGCGCTCTCGTGCAGTATTCTAGGTCAGCTTCATGCTCGTGCGGAGGATGTGTGCGTGTGACCGTGGAGAGAGCGGGGCCAGAGGAGGCGGAGACAGGGGTGGGGCTATCAGTGAGTGACAGCAGCACTGACAGTGTACTCTGTAAGGGCATGCTCTACGTTAACTCTCTGGGTAAGTCCGCTCTATTGATCTAGCGTGGTTTGGTTGGATTAGTTAGGTTTATATTGTGGTGCATTGTATTGTATTAACTTTTTTGTATTAATCTTTCCCAATACTCAAGGAATTGCGGAGTCATTAATTTCTTTGTGTTAATTATCAATAATAGTCATACCTCTATTTATTTATTTAGTTTCGCTTGATATAATGATCGTTTTAACTAAGCGAGTTATAGGACAGGCCATGAGTATGGGATTATATAGGTGAATGTTTCAGCTCAATAGAGATTGCTCAATCAATCAATCATTCATTAACCATTCATCAATAAGTCATCAACAAGTCATTGTGCTCTGATTTAGCAGAAGTTTTAATTTAATTTAAATTTAGTTACGTTCTCCCGGATGGCTTTGGCTTCACAGTATTTGATTGTCATGAATGACCATAGCAATGACTGAGGCAACCTATCCCTGATCCCCTCAACACTCAAATTTAGCCACAGATATTCATTTTCCATTCTGTCCTTCCTAGTTTTACTGCACATTAGATGTAAAATTCTCATTTCTGCCACATGCAAACTCTGTAACTGTTAAAAAAAGTAAACTGCTACTTATTTAACTATTAATTTAAATATTTATTTAACTACTTATTTAATGACTTATTTAACTACCTATTTAACTACCTTAGCAACTACTTAATTTACTTATTTAACTACTTATATAACGACTTATTTACTTATTATTTAACTACTTACTTAATTACTTATTTAACTACTTATTTAACTACTTATTTAGCTACTTATTTAAATACTTATTTACCTACTTTTTAAATTACATATTTAATTACTCATTTAACTGCTCATTTAACCACTTTAATAACTACTTGTTTGACTACTTATTTAACTGCTTATTTATCTACTTATTTAACTGCTTACTTAACTACTCATTTAACTATTTAACTACCTATTTAACTACCTATTTAACTACTTATTTAACTACTTATTTAACTACTTATTTAACTACCTATTTAACTACCTATTTAACTACCTATTTAACTACTTATTTAACTACTTATTTAACTACCAATTTAACTACTTATTTAACTACTTATTTAATTACCAATTTAACTACTTATTTAACTACCTATTTAACTGCTTATTTAACTATCTATTTAACTACTTATAAAACTACTTATAAAACTACTTATAAAACTACTTATTTAATTACTTATTTAACTACTCATTTAACTACCTATTTAACTACTTATTTAACTACTTATTTAACACATTCCCGCCACAGGTGTGGTGTATGTGGACGGTCAGGAGAAAACCACGAGGCTTCCTACTCTTCAAAAAGACTCCGTCGTGACCTTTGACACAGAACTCATCCAGCCAAACCGGGTCAGGGTGACGGTAGAGGTCAGCGAGAAGGTCGTCACATTTGATTGGCTTATAGATGTTGATGATTCTTCGACGGCAGCCAATGGCGGGGCTGGAATGCTAGCCGGGGGCGCGGAGAAGTCTCGAGGGCTCTTTGTATTCAGCAGGATTACAAGCAGCGGCTGGAAGCTGCGCGTGGATTGAAAACTGATTCCAACATTCACACTCTGCATTCTGAAAATTGTGATTATGCTATCCTTGGTGCATAGATTTTTATAGCATTTGCTGACTTCTGTAAGCTTTAGCAAATTTTGTTTACCGGATGCGTTTTATTAAATTAATAATTGGCTTTGTGCGTTAAATTTTGGACCAGCCACTTGACAGAACATTGGAGAGAGCGAGAGAGATCTAAGGCACAATCTGTGACGTTCGAGCCAGGGATTATAATGACACCACTATGGACAACTTGGGTTTAGGGACGACATTTAACTAGTGTGTCGCTTCCCAAGATATCAAATCGATCAATCAATAAGACTTTAACGTCGGATTACTCACCATAAGGCAATGTAGGGGACAACTCTTGGACGTCTATTATGCCGTCTGTTGACTTTCATTCGTAGTGTTTCAATTTATTTTCTCCCAGCTATTTTTCTCAAAGGCTTAAAACGTTTCTAGCGGTTTACAATTAGTCGCGCTGTTTCTCGAAGTGCTTAGAAGATTCTTCTCGTAACTTTTTATATATATTACAATATATTATTACATATTATAATTCTGCTAATGTGTTCAGATATGTTTAGGAGGACTCTTGTGTTACATGTATGTTCTTTTCGTATTTTTCTTGCACAGATTTGTAGCGAATATGTCGAGTTTGCCTGTCAGGTGCATGCTTATACAAAACTATACCGAGAAGATTTAACGTATTATTCAAATTATCATTGATTATGTAATTAATTATCTAATTATCTATCTAATTATTCCCTTGATTGTTGCGTTGATTGTTGACACAGCCTGGAAACTGTTTAAAAACGTTAAGTTGACAGTAATCGATTAAAATTTGGCTGATCATTTGCACTAATTTGTATGCAATTGTAAATTGTACTTTCATTATATACATAAGCGGGCTATAGTAAGTTAGTCAAAATATTTTTGCGTTGTAAATGAATTGTTATAATTTATAATTTAACGATAAATTACAATGATATATTTACAACGATATTAAATGATAATTATCATTTAACGTTTTATTCCTCTACTGCAGGGAACATAAGAGATGTTTCTAGTGGGATAAACTAAAAGCTCTTGTGATGTGACGGTCATGTCAGTTATATAATTGCCCTGTATATAACGAGTCACGCACTGAACTGCCAGCCAAGCCGTCTCAGACAGTTACCTTTCTGTACTACAACAACCAGTCGCTTTCACTTTTTATGTCATCCAAGAAGAAGATAATTAGTAGAGTTCATTGTGGAAATAGCATTTGTTGAACGAGTACATGTCAGGCTATTTGTTGAGCTACTTGTCTTGTTAGTCGGAATTTAACTTCTGTTTCATCATCTGAAAAAATTGTAATCATCTAGTTATGTTTTAGTAACTCATTATTTCTCCAATTTAAACGGAAATAAAGGTAGGTAGTAGCTGTTTATTTTATCAGCATGGGACTAGTTCATATATTGTTTGGAGCTCTATTGAATGTTGATATATTTTTTCCATTTTTTGCGTCAGTGTGGTCAACCTTGAAAGAAGAAATTAAATTATGATGTTATTGATGTCAGAAAGGACATTCTAAAGCGAAAGGAAGTGATTATGATGTGGTATGGGACAGAGAGGAGTGGAGAAGATCTATTCGTATCCAGACCCTAGTTAACCTGGAATTAAATGAAAGATGATGATGATGATGATTATAGATGTTCTCGACAGAAAGTAATATTCGTAAAACTAGGAACGTTAAGCCCTTTACTTATTATTATGAGGAGAGGGTGCTGCTATTGTGAATGCTCTTTTTTTAATTTAATTTTTGAGAATTTATGTGGTGGAAATCTTGCTGGAAAAGTTTGCAGAGGAAGAACAGGATGTTAAATCTGCGTTAACTGATTGATTTGCGAGGTAGCGTGATTTGTTTGTAATTTCGATGTATGTTATTATTTATTTATTTCACCAACTCAATGGTAGACAAGTACAAAAGACAACATTGCAAAGCTATCAAGTGAGCAACTAACATGCAAATTGTCAATATTGTTAAATGATAAAAAGTGAATAGCAAAATGTGCGACCAATATCGAATGTATACATACATACAAACGAATACACATACATACATATATACATACACACAACATACATCCTATACGTTATAGATCCTCACCTCATTATGCTGTCGCTATGTGCTTTAAATTTATCAAGTTTCTTGTTCTCTATTTACTGTTTGCGATGCTATTTTGTAAAAAGTTTCTATGATTATTTGACTGTTTAGCGCAGACTGAGTTTCTAGTAAAATCCAATTCTGCTATAAACTAGCCTGTGTCGATGCTACTGTCTCATTATTTGCCAGGGTGAGCGCAAATTAATGGGAAACCTTTTTCCAGCCGCTAATTCAGTTTGCTTGTTTAATCAATTTCATTTGTGGAAAGCGGAAGACAGAGAAGAGTGGAGGCGTTATATACCATGGACCTGCCAGTAGGCAGTGCACTAAGAGAGATATTCGATCAATTTAATTTAAAGTTTGAGTAACAAGACATAATTATTTTAAACACTAGTACAGCCCATCATTATTGCTCATATATTGACTTAGACAGGGTCAGTAGTAGGATCTCTCTTTTCTCCTATTCAACCATTGCACAGGAACTGAGACCAACATATCAACCTTCATTCCAGTAGTACCCTTCCTCGGCCCGACTTCCCGGATTTTGGCTTGCAAAAGTTCTACTTATACTTTACTTTACGTTTTAATTTGGCTTCCACTGTTTTACTATTAAGGCTAATGACAAGTTTAACGTCAGTTTTCTGCCCGAATAGCATGTCAGTGACGGAGAGAACACTGGATTTGAACACTATGTCACTGCACCTATTGACGGGCTGTCGAACAACTTGCCAACAAGCCGCCAGCTCAGCCCATGGAACACTAGATTAGAATGATGTTAATACGTAAAGTTTCTAAGTGTTTTGGGAGAGGATATGACGCAACGGTTAGAGAGTTCTCGGATGTAAATGGCCTGAGTTCGAAGACCAGATCAGTAAGCAGATAAAGGATATACCCATGGATATATTTTAGACAGATTGTCTTGATTTTGGAATTTCCACCGATTTTGGACCTTCTTTTCATCGCCGGCTTGATTTCGTATCAATAGTGCTCGATGTTGTCATTGATGACTGTAGCACTCTAATTGTTGCTATGTTATGTTGTTATGGCCGATGGAAGGTTAACAATGTATTTACCTTGCTGTCAGTTTGCACCATTAATAGCAAAGATATCATTAACCATTGATAATAAGAATTATTAATAGAACTATTGAAATATCATTAACCATAGAAAGAATTGATCAGAACCTGTAAAACAGTCAAAATTAGTCTTAACAAGCATAAAGGGCTTTCTGCACACAGTACTATTTTTCATGACTTTGTGTAATTTAAATATCTTCTTTTTGCTCTCCGGCTTGATTTTGTCTCAATAGTGCTCGATGTTGTCATTGATGACTGTAGCACTCTAATTTTTTTAAGTCTTCGCACTGGCTAAAAATTAAAGAGCGTATCATTTATAAAACAGCTTCGTTAACCTATAAGTCCATCACCATCCCTGGACAAACTTGTATGTCTCACTTGATTAAAGTGATGCAGCCTGCTGTTACTCGGTCTACTAAGTTAATTACTCCTGTGAGACCTAGCTTACCTTCACGCTCTAAGCTATCTAATCGTTCTTTCCAGCACGCTGCACCACAGATCTGGAATTCTCTTCCATCCAATCTTCGAAAATCTTCATTTGAATCACATCAGCCTTTGCTTTCCTATGAGCAGTTCCATAAGCAGTTGAAGACCTATCTTTTCCATCTGTCTTTTTCATTCAGTGTCCATGCGCAGCGACCTGCGCCTAAACCACCTTTTCTTTAACTCCCTTTACTTTGGACTGAATTTCTGGATTTTGGAATTTGCACCGTTTTTGGACCTTCTTTTTTTGCTCGCCAGCTTGATTTTGTCTCAATAGTGCTCGATGTTGTCATTGATGACTGTAGCACTCTAATTGTTGTTATG
Source organism: Enchytraeus crypticus (assembly GCA_905160935.1). Taxonomy (NCBI): domain Eukaryota; kingdom Metazoa; phylum Annelida; class Clitellata; order Enchytraeida; family Enchytraeidae; genus Enchytraeus; species Enchytraeus crypticus. The sequence goes on along the minus strand of CAJHZI010000552.1, from coordinate 376,887 downwards.
ATTAATTGTTATTATTATTATTATTATTATTATTATTATTATTATTATTATTATTAATTGTCACTATGTTGAGAAGAAGAAGAAAGCTTCAGTCTATTTTGTTAAATACCTTAAAAGAAATTAAACATCGGCCGATTTTCAAATTACACTCCCAATTCTTCATTTCTCGATATTTCCATAAAAAAGTCATATTTAGGCAAAAAACTATAATTGAAGTTAGATTATGTATAAGATTTCGATATGATTATCGCGTATTTAAGGCTAATTAAGGTTTCAAATCAGATCGATGTTTAATTTATTATATTTACCTTATATCTTCCCCTTCTTGACTTCCGTGTTTACATTTTACAATATACCAACAGGTCTTAATTAAATATTAGTTATTTGATTGTTTTAATTAGTTGATTAATTAATTAGGGTGAAATTAATTGAGATGTAGTTGAAAAATTACATGTCTCATTAAGTTCATTCTATCTTTTCAATTAATTTGTGTACTTGCTGAGATGAATTATACGAGATTCTGTTTAAGTTTATTTCTTTAACACTGCTGCATATTTAATTTGCTTTGATATATAGAACTTAATGACATTCGTAGATTTTCCTGTGAGATAGTTGTAGTGGATACATTCATTCTCGCTAGATAGATTGTAAATTGGAATTTGTTCAAAAGTTCGGTACTTTCGATCATCTTGTTGAAAACACTGTTATATAATTATCTATGATATCTAATCTTTGCTTATCAAAGGCTGTCATGTGAGCTATGTGACTTATGTATGGCAGCCTTATGCTTTCTTACAGCTTTTAAGTGAATTCTTAAAATATCTTTCTGAGCAACTGCTGTGCAATTTAGATGTTAAGGTATCAAAAGCATTGTGATACTGATCTATGAGCTCTTACTCCTTGTGGACTTAAACTTTGGGCCACCACTCTTCTGGAAAACCTGGAAAAGTCGGGGATTTCGAAAATGATCAGGGAAAAGTCTGAGAACATGAAAAAAGTCAGGGAAAAGTTAAGGGAAGCACTAGTTTGGAATATTTAACTTTTTCAGTACAAAATTTCACTGGTATGGAATTTCTCGTGCATTCAATGCTGTAAGACTATTTCAATTCGGATGGTTCTAATTTTTCTGCCTATCTTAATATGTATTTAACAAATATATACAAATTTTAATTAGAAATTAAAAATAAAGATATTTTATAGATTAAAATAAATATTTATAGATCTATATAAAAATAATTTCCAATGTCACTGCAAATACTCTGTTTTTTCTGATTGCAATATATTTATTATGATATATATTTAGTAACATGTGAGTCATAAAGCCGAACATTTTCATTTCCAACCTCGCTGTGGCTACTTTAGCACATACTAAGTAATCGACTGAGATACGTCGCTGCGGAATTAAAGATGGTCGACATAGCTGCGTGTATGGAGTCGTTCCTGGACAGGAAGAGAAGCATGGACGACATGGAACGCAATGGAATTGTCACCGCAGGATCCTATGAGTATGAATTCCTGGTTAGTCTGGCTAAATTAATGTCTATGAATCTTAATATCTTAAAATGTACGCACGTTTATTTATTTTATGTATTTTATTTATTTTATTTAGCGTTTATTTACTCTTTATTAGCATAGTCGAATCTACGATGCTGGACAGGTAGTAGGAATATTTGATTTAATTGCCTGAAGATCTCAACATTTTGTAGAAAATTTTGTAGATATTATTACGGATAATCATGTCACTATCATGATATATCAATGTGTAGTGACGTGGTGGGGGTACGTCCCTGACATCATCCTTGTATGATGAAACGGACCTTAAACCTTTATTATTATTATATATAATGGTGATAGTGGAAGTGGTGGTAACGATATAATATAATAATAAATAATTATATAAAGCATCAGAAGATTAAACTTCTGATGTAATTAAAGAATTGAAGGTTGTGCTTAACTGAAGTAAACTTGATAAATAATGACTTCAACCATCATCATCAGCATCATCTTTCCTTGAATCCCAGTTTAACCAAGGTCGGGATACGAATAGAGTGTCTCAAATCCTCTCTGTCCTACAGCATATCATCAGTCAGTCCCCTATTTGAGACTAATAACTTAAAACAGAAATAATATATTAGAGAAATAACGACTTAAATATCTTATTGATATTTGTAAATGGGTCTAGGCTTCTGTTTATCATGTAAAGTGTTGATCATTGGAAATATCTGTCGCTAGGTGGCATAAGTTCATGTGTATGTGGCAAGATATTGATAGATGTGGTGTTATTTGAAATTCAGTGTCTAGTTTTAATCTAAATTAAGTTCAATCTCGAATCTACGTTGCTGATATTATTTTACTTCTGTAAAATAATATCATGAAATAATTTTATAGTAATGTAATATAATAATATATTAATATTTTTATTATAATTATATTATATAATAATATCTTATTATTTTAATCTAAAATAATTCATTAGCAGTTTTCTTATATTCATTTGTATGACATTCAGAGTATAGAAGATAAATATTTGTTGAGAAAGGAGAGATTTTTATCAAATGTGAAGACATTAAATGACGTTAATTTGGACAATTTAATGCTTATAAATAAAGTTTCTCTCATTAATTCCATTATTTATTCTTTATTTTTCACTGGTTTCCTAATTTTCTGCCTCTGGGTGAAATAAAGACTGGTATACCATGTAATAGGAAGTGAAATAATGGTATTGATGGAGGTCCCATATATTTCTTATATATAAAGCTATGTCGGTATTTCAGTATTATTTTGTTCCTGGTATTGTCTTAGCAGAATTTGTACTTAATTTAGCTCCTATCAGTGCTCTGATGGGTTCTTTAGGCTTTTGTTCTACTCTTCTCTTTTGTTTTTCTCTTACTCTTTTGTTTTTTGCTCGACGTCTTCAATTTGGTTCAATAATGCTTGGTATTGTCATGTATGTGATAGAATCACTCTAGTTGTTCTTTTTGTTGTCATTGAATCTTTGTGAATTTTAAATCATTTAAGTTTGTAAATTCAGGAATGGCACCAGGCCTTCTGAATTGACTATTACATTTATTTAAATTATTTATACAGTTATTAGGTTATTTATACAGTTTTACTGATTTACTACCTAACATGAATGAATGTAAGTTTACCGTTACTTTAATTCGTCTTCGAGACTGCTTCACAAACTTGCAGTTGATAATTATATTGTTGTCTTCTCGGATATTAGTCAGGTTTTGTGGTATATACTACTATCTGGTCTACACTACTATGTGATGTACACTACTATGTGATGTGCACTACTATGTGATGTGCACTACTATGTGATGTACACTACTATGTGATGTGCACTACTATGTGATGTGCACTACTATGTGATGTACACTACTATGTGATGTACACTACTATGTGATATACACTGCTATGTGATGTACACTGCTATGTGATGTGCATTACTATGTGATGTACACTACTATGTGATGTACACTACTATGTACACTGCTATGTGGTGTACACTACTGTGTACACTGCTGTGTGATGTACACAACTGTGTACACTACTATGTGATGTACACTACTATGTGATGTACACTAATATGTGATGTACGCTACTATGTGATGTGCATTACTATGTGATATACACTACTATGTGATGTGCACTACTATGTACACTACTATGTACAATACTATGTGATGTACACTACTATGTGATGTACACTGCTATGTGATGTACACTACTATGTACACTGCTGTGATGTGCACTAATATGTGGTGTACACTAAGTGGTGTACACCACATATTAGACACCACTTTAAGGTTACCCATCTGGTTAGATCATCGTCCTCTGGAGGATAAATGGATCGATTTCTCTGTGATTCATTTGATTTAAGCAGCGAGGATTTAGTGTCCTGTTTTGCGCCCAATGTGGTGTCTGGGACCTCGTTTAATTAAAACAAATTAAATTCTCTCATCTTTCGCATTAATTCTAATTAATTATTAAGACTACTCTGATTGATAATTCTTATATTTTCTCCATTAATTCAATTTATTTATGTAATTTATTAAAAGAGTTAATTTATAGGTTGCTTGTTGTATTTTCTGCATTAGCTGCAATTAATTAATTATGCAGACTATTTAAAGTGTTAATTCTCGTATTTTATTGCATTAATTCTAATTAATAATTAATTTCAAGGACTAACTTACTGACTAATTTTTATATTTTCTTCCTTAATCATCATCATCATCAGCCTCCTTTAAAACCCAGCTTTATTAGGGTCTGTATTTGGTTTAGCAATTTCTGTAGCCTAGGTATTTTCTTCGTTAATTTTAATTAATTTTAAAAAGCAAATAAAAAAGCTAAGGTTAACGTCAGTTTCCTCACTCTAAAGCGATGTCAGTGACGGGCGAGCACAGGAATTGAAGCCGCATCAACTGATCGGCGGTCGATTATCTTACCGACTTCGCCACTAGCTCCAGCCAGTTAAAGACAGTTTTTAAAACTGATTAGTATATTTCTGCAGGAATTGCGTGAGAGATCAGCCAGATATAAGACAGAGGGAACGTATAAGACAGTAGATGGAGAGACGAAAGTGAATGTCTGCAAGAATAGATACAAAGATATCATACCATGTAAGTCTTATTCTTCTTCTTATTCTATTTGTATTATATTCTTCTTATTCTATTTGTATTATATTCTTCTTATTCTATTTGTATTATATTCTTCTTATTCTATTTGTATTATATTTTTCTTATTCTATTTGTATTATATTCTTCTTATTCTATTTGTATTATATTCTTCATATTCTATTTGTATTATATTCTTCTTATTCTATTTGTATTATATTCTTCTTATTCTATTTGTATTATATTCTTCTTCTTATTCAATTTGTAGTGACATGTAATGGGGGGACGTCCCTGCCATCATCTTCGTATGAGGAAACGAACATTAAACCTTATTATTATTATTACTATTATTATTATTTTTATTTTTTATTTTTTTTAATGCCCTGGGCTGTAAAGGGCCCTGGGCTAAAAAATAAGATAAAAGAGACTTTATTTAATTAAAAGTTTTAAAAAAGATATTAAAATAATTCCTCTGCACTCTGGGAAGCCACTTTAGCCAAAGTGCCACTGAAGCAGACTGCATTGAATCGCTGGAGAGCAATAGACAGTCGCTGCCACAGAAAAGATTTTTTGCGCAGATTATACACTATATACTATACACAGATTACACACACTATTATTATTATTATTATTATTATTATTATTATTATTATTCTATTTTACTTGTAATGTTTTTTTGTATATTCGACTACTAATTTCTTGTATATTTTACTTCTTATGCTAGTTTTTTTTCTATTGTGCTTCTTTTTCCAATTTTACTTCTTGCACTAGTTTTTCTTCAGTTTACTTGTCTTTCTTCGAGTTCTACTACTTGTTTACTTCGTTTAACTCCAAAGACTTGTTATTGGACTATTCTAGGTTGTAAGCTACTCAGAAGTAGTAGATGTAGTAAAGTTATTCATTGTTTTTAAAGTACAATCTCTTTATTCTGCATGACACTAATAAAGCCTGCACTCAAATATCAGTGACGACGGAAGCCCTGCTTCTTTTAACCCTGCTGCTGTGCATTCCCTATACCCATGCACCCTAGCTCCTAGTTTAGTATTGTGTAATATTTAGAATTGTGTAATGTTTACTATTATGTAATGTTTACTATTATGTAATGCTTACTATTGTTTAATGTTTACTATTATGCAATGTTTACTATTGTTTAATGTTTACTATTGTGTCATCATCATCATCTTCCCTTAAATCACTGTTTAATCAGGGTCGAGATACTAATAGGCTTTCAAGTTTATCCATTCGTTTAAGTTTTTATAGCAATTTCTGGAGCCTAGGCACTCACCAACCGGACGCCCTTTCTGACTTTGGTTTTGATCGAGTTTTTATTCACCTTTTGCGACACATGCATGTTTACATGGTTGGTCTATTCTTCAAGCAACCCGGACACAAAATGGGGAAATGTATGCTATTGTGTAATGTTTACTGATGTGTAATGTTTACTATTGTATAATGTTTGCTATTATGTAGTGTTTGCTATTGTGCAATGTTTACTGATGTGTAATGTGTACTATTGTGTAATGTTTACTGTTGTGTAATGTTTATTGGTATGTAATATTTACTATTGTGTAATATTTATTGGTATATAATAATGTTTACTATTGTGTAATGTTTACTATTATGTAATGTTTACTATTGTATAATGTTTACTATTGTGTAATGTCTACTGATGTGTAATGTTTACTATTGTGTAATGTTTACTGTTGTGTAATATTTATTGGTATGTAATGTTTACTATTGTGTAATATTTATTGGTATGTAATGTTTACTATTGTGTAATGTTTACTATTGTGTAATGTTTACTGTTATATAATGTTTACTATTGTGTAATGTTTACTATTATGTAATGTTTATTATTGTGTAATGTTTACTATTGTGTAATTTTTACTATTGTGTAATGTTTACTGTTGTATAATGTGTACTATTGTGTAATGTTTACTGATGTGTAATGTTTAATGTGTAATATTTACTATTGAGCAATGTTTACTATTGTGTAATGTTTACTATGGTGCAACATTTACTGATGTGTAATGTTTAGTGATGTGTAATGTTTACTGATGTGTAATGTGTACTATTGTGTAATGTTTACTGATGTGTAAAGTTTCTATTTTGTAATGTTTACTATTGTTTAATGTATACTGTTGTGTAATGTTTACTATTGTGTAATGTCTATTGTTGTGTAATGTTTGCTATTGTGTAATGTATACTGTTGTGTAATGTTTACTATTGTGTAATGTATACTGTTGTGTAATGTTTACTATTGTGTAATGTCTATTGGTATGTAATGTTGACTATTATGTAATGTATACTGTTGTGTAATGTTTACTATTGTGTAATGTCTATTGGTATGTAATGTTGACTATTATGTAATGTATACTGATGTGTAATGTTTACTATTGTGTAATGTCTATTGGTATGTAATGTTGACTATTATGTAATGTATACTGATGTGTAATGTTTACTATTGTGTAATGTCTATTGGTGTGTAATGTTGATTATTATGTAATGTATACTGTTGTGTAATGTTTGATGTCTATGCGCTGTCAGATGACCACAAGAGAGTCAGGCTGGTCGTTAATCCTGACTCTCAGAGAACTGACTACATCAACGCCAGCCTAATTGAGGTTGTACCTATCTCTCCATCATCATCATCTTCATCTTCCATTTGGATCAATCGATTGAACGATTGATTGATTAATTAATTGATTAATTAGTTGATGGATTGATGGATTAATTGGTTGATGGATTGACGGGTTAATTGGTTGACTGACTGACTAACTGTCTTACTGACTGACAGACCTATTGATTCATATGTTGATTGATTGACTTTACAATTGATTGATTGACTGATGGAACGATTGACTGATAATGATTGATCGATTGTTTGGTTGATAAATAGATTTACTGAATGATTGATCGATTGATAGATAGATAGATTAGTGTTATTGATTGATTTTCTGATTGCTTCGTTGATTAATTAATTGACTTATTGATTGATTGCCTGATTGAGTTTGTGATTACTTGCTTGATTGGTTACTTGATATGTTGATTTAATTGACTGACTGGTAGATTGATTGATTATTTGATATATTGAATTACTGACTGACCGATCGATCGATTGATTATTTGATATATTGATTTACTGACTGACCGATCGATCGATTGATTATTTGATATATTGATTTACTGACTGACCGATCGATTGATTGATTATTTGATAGATTAATTTACTGACTGACCGGTCAATTGATTGATTATTTAAGTTGTTGATTTACTGACTGACTGATCGATTTATTGATTATTTGATATATTGATTTACTGACTGACCGGTAGATTGATTGATTATTTGATAGATTGATATACTGACTGACCAATCGATTTATCGATTGATTGATTGATCTGCAGGGAGCAGTGTTTAGACAGGACTACATAGGACTACTACCAATCGATTGATATGTAGATTGATCGATTGATATGTAGATTGATTGATAGATTGATATGTAGATATATTGATTGATTGATGTATAGATTGATTAATTGATTGATGATCAGGGAGCTGTGTTGGGACAGGACAACATAATTGATTGATTCCTTGATCGATTGATTGATTGATTGATCTGTAGGGAGCTCTGTTGGGACAGGACTACATAGCAGCACAAGGACCTCTGCCAGGCACTGTCGTGGACTTCTGGGAGATGATCTGGCAGCACAATGTCAAGGTCGTCGTCATGGCCTGCAACGAGATTGAGTCCGGAAAGGTTAGCGATCAGTGTTAGGATGGACTAAGGGTCCAGGTGGACTGAGTGTCCGGTGGACTGGGGGTCCAGGTGGACTGGGGGTCCAGGTGGACTGAGGGTCCAGGTGGACTGAGGGTCCAGGTGGACTGAGGGTCCAGGTGGAATGGGGGTCCAGGTGGACTGGGGGTCCAGGTGGACTGGGGGTCCAGTAGGTCTGTGGGTCCTGGAGGACTTAATGAACTATAATGATACAGTGTGTTGTATCTTACAACTGTGCTAAACCTGGAATTAATGAACTATGATATGTATTATCATAGTTCATTAAGTCCAGGTTTAGATGTTACATATTACATATTATATATTTTACATGTGGTCTTGGGGGTGATGGTGGTGGTGGTGATGGTGGTGGTGGTGATGACGACGATGATGATAATGATGATGATGATGATGATTATGATGATGATGATGATGATGATTTGTTTGTTAATAGTTAAGATGTAAGAGATACTGGCCCAATGACGAGAAAGATCAGCTAAAGTTTGGAGACATCACTGTAACTCTGGTGAGTTAAGTTTTGTAATTTCTTTATTTATTGATCTTATATGGTAGAAGACGATGTTTATCATTCTAGAAAAATTTAACCATTATTGTGTTTGGCAGAATCATCCAGTCACCTGTTTATTTGTGAGCTTATTAGGCAGTTAAGATGATGATGTTGATGTGATTGATTGATTGATTTTATAATTCAGTACTGATGCCGTCTCTTACTGAACAGACAACAACGTTATACTGGTGTCTTAATTAATTATCGATTAATTTGAGTGATTTTTAATTGGTTATTTAATTGAGCGATTTTTAATCGATTACTTTGAGCGATTTTTAATTAGTTACTTAATTGATTGAATTTTTGACTGATAGAATGACTGACTGTCAGATGAACTGTATAATTAATTGATTTATTGATCGAATGAGTGGTTGATTGATTGTTTTACAAACTGATTGGTTGTCTGATTGATTGTTTTACTAATTGATTTATTGACTGATTGATTGTTTTACAAACTGATTGGTTGTCTGATTGATTGTTTTACTAATTGATTTATTGACTGATTGATTGTTTTACTAATTGATTTATTGACTGATTGATTGTTTTACTAATTGATTGATTAGCTGATTGAATCTGATATGTAAATTTTGTATACTAGTTTAGATAATAATTTAAATGTAATTGTCATTTGGCTTATTATTACTATTGAACTCTTTCTGTAAAGTAGTCTCGAAGACTGAGCTCGACCATGACACTGCTATATAGGTTTTATCATTGTTAATAATAATAATACTAGTTGTTTTAATAATTGACTGATTGATTTTTTTACTAATTGATTGTTTTACACAATTGATTGATTAACTGATTGATTGTTTTACTAATTGATTGATTAACTGATTGATTGTTTTACTAATTGATTGATTAACTGATTGATTGTTTTACTAACTGATTGACTGATCGTTGCAGACAGCAGAGTTAAAGACAAAGTTTGAGGAGTACAGAGTGAGATGTCTGAGAGTGTATGGACCGGGTAAATCAGGCGAGCAACAACAACAGCAGCGTGACATAGTGCAGCTGCACTACACGGCGTGGCCTGACAGGGGCGTGCCCCAGTGCACTGACTCTCTGTGGGACATGATCTATACACTGAGAGAACACCAGCCCCTAGAGGTCACCCAAGTCACTCGTCAGGTAGTCAATCAATCAATCAATAAGTCAATCAATTAATCAATCTATCAATCAATCATTCAATCAATCAATCAGTCAATCAATCAGTCAATCAATCAATCAATCAATCAATATGATCTATACACTGAGAGAACACCAGCCAGTAGATGTTACTCAAGTCACTCGTCAGGTAGTCAATCGATCAATCAATCAATCAATTAGTCAATCAATCAGTCAATCAATCAATCAATCAAGACATGATCTATACACTGAGAGGACACCAGCCCTTAGAGGTCACTCAGGGCACTCGTCAGGTAGTCAATCAATCAATCATTCAATCACTCAATCAATCATTCAATCACGACATGATCTATACACTGAGAGAACAGCAGCCAGTAGATGTCACTCAAGTCACTCGTCATGTAGTCAATCAATCAATCAATCAATCTATCAATTAGTCGATCAGTCAATCAATCAATCAGTCACGACATGATCTGTGCACTGAGATAACAATAACCCCTAGAATTCAATCGTCAGGTAGTCAGTCTGCCTGTCAATCAGTCAACTGACTGATTTGATGAGGTGACTTTTAACAATAGCAATTATAGTAACGATAATAATAGTTAAAATAAAATTAATTATTGTTATGGATAATTAAAAATAATTATAAACTAATTATTAACTGCTACTGATTAATCGATTGATTTATGACTCACCGACCGATCGATTGATTGACCGATCGATCGATTGACTGATTGATTGATTGACCAACCGATCGATTTATTGACTGACTGATTGATTGATTAACCAACCGATCGATTGACTGATCGATTGATTAACTGATCGATTGATTGACTGACCGATCGATTGATTGACTGACCGATCGATTGATTGACTGATTGATTGATTGAATGATCGCACAGCCTGACACGCTGAGCTCAGGCACAGGTGCCGATGATAAGGTGCCGCCTGTGGTTGTTCACTGCAGTGCTGGTTGTGGCAGGACCGGCACCATTCTTGTGCTCGACTTTGTCAACACTCTGCTCAAGTTTGGGGTTGGTTTGAATCTCTTTATGCTATCTCTCTCTTCAGTGCACTGCCAAGTGGCAGGTTCAAGGTACATATTCATACTAAAAGTCTGCTTTCTCGCCCTATAAGAGCACTCCTTAGATCAACAAGTTAATCCCTTCACAAAGTCTATGGCTTATCCATATCTTATGTAGCCTATAGCTTGGGAAAAGCATGGCTTCTGAGGCGGATCCCTGTTGCCTTCCTCAGATAGATGGATTAATTACCATTAAAATCCTGGGGAAAAATATTTCATAGTGAGGTGGGTCCCCTCTTGCCATCCTCAGCTCCTGCCTTAATCGCCTCTTACGTACACGCGGCAGATTGTTTGCGGTTGCCCAATTCTGCAGTAGTCCAACCACAACGAGCACAACACAACACTTTATATTATATTCGCGACTAAAAACCAAATTTTATGTAGGTGTTGGTTGGTATACGTTTAACCTCAAAAGCCTCTTTACAAGACGATTCGACACGCTCGAGCTACTGTTACAAATATTAAGTTACTCAACTCCTAGTTCGTTTCTAAGTTAATTACTCTAATTTAATTTTCCCGACATGCTGTTTAGTCATGTCTTATCTACATGTATTTGCGCAGTTTTGAGGTGTTTTTAAAGCTGCTTTCAGTTCTCGCTATGGCGCCACTTGCCATCGTGATAGATTAAGAATATTAAGCCATGTTCACCGTCTAATAACCATAGAGAGGAAGGAGGAAATGGGTCTTAACAAGCATCTGTGCTTCTTGACCCAGTGTGCCGTTATGTTATGTTATGTATGTGTCTGTTTTTGTACTACAAGGTTGTGATCCGACGGAGATTTTAATCCACGACCTCTTGCTTATCAGGCAATCAACTGGGTCACTGGACCTATTCTACGTTCCTTATATCGTATATTGGGAATGAAGCGTACGTCAAATCTGAAAATATATTATCAGAGATTTGCCAAACTGATTTCTTCATTAGAAAATTTCTTTATGTGACGGAGTAAGGTAGTAAAAGTGTTTCTGTTTTGTTGCTGCTGCAGAAATTGAACGAGAAATTCAGTCTGTACAACATCATCAGTGAGATGAGACAACAGAGAATGGCGATAGTTCAGTCGCAGGTTAGTTGTTGTTGTTGTTGTTGTTCTGAGACAACAGAGAATGGCTATAGTTCAGTCGCAGGTTAGTTGTTGTTGTTGTTGTATGAGACAACAGAGAATGGCTATAGTTCAGTCAAAGGTTAGTTGTTGTTGTTGTTGTTGTTGTTGTTGTTGTTGTTGTTGTTGTTGTTACCGAGGAAGAAAGATGGAGAAAGATAAAGATAGAGAAATAGACGGAGCAAGTTTGAGTGAGAGAGAGGAAGAGGAGAATATTATGGAAATATTTTGATTTGATATTATGTTATTTTATGTAATGTGACTGAATGAATGTCTGACTGATTTGCTGAATGGTTCACTGACTGACTGACTGACTGATTGACTAGCTGATTGAATTAATGACAACTAACTAGATGACTGACTGACCGACTTACTGACTGTCTGATTGACTGAATAACTGGCATATGAATAGATTAATTGATTGATTGATTGATTGACTAATTAATTGATTGATTATTAAGGGACTGATTGATTGATAGAATAATCGACTGATTGATTGACTAATATACTAACTGATTAATTGTTGGACTGATTGAGTGATTGATTGACTAATAGACTAACTGATTGATTGTTTGACTGGTTGATTGATTGATTGATTGACTGACTGACTGACTGATTGATTGACTAATTGACTAACTGATTGACTGTTTGACTGATTGATTAATTGTTTGGTTGGTTGGCTGATTGATTGATTGACTTATTGACTTATTGATTGATTGATCGCTCGCTCTGGAACAGTACGTATTCGTTCACGAGGTTGTAGCGGACCTATTCAACAGGCAGCTGTAACTCATCAACGGTACTTAGTGATTGATTGATTGATTGATTGTTCGACTGGTTGATTGATTAATTGATTGATTGACTTATTGATTGATTGATCGCTCGCTCAGGAACAGTACGTATTCGTGCACGAGGCTGTAGCGGACCTATTCAATAGACAGCTGTCACTCATCAACGGTCACCTCTACGAGAACGTCTCTAGCAGAACCAGTTCTGACTCCGCCCACGCCGAGGCCCTATACTCCACAACCAAGCCCACGCCCCCCACAAAGCACGCCTCCCTACCCCGACCCCCCAGAAAAATCGATTCCACCAGCGGCAACCAACCCTCCCCGCAGAAAACCTCCAGTGGCTTCGGCGACTTCTCGTCGCCTCCAAGCACCGATGATCTGGTTGATATATCCACGGAATATCGGGCCCCGCCTACAAGCCCGCCCACTCCGTTCAAAGACGCCCCGCCGCATACTTATAAAGAGCCTTACGACTCGAGGCTGGTCGACGACCAGTGTGGTCGACCCATCAAGGTTAATAATCTCTGGTCGCCTCCGGTTAAGTCGGACGTATTGAGGGAGACGTCGGGCGGCTATGCCGAGGTCAACCCCGGCTGTTGGTCAGGGGCTGGAGACTCGGGCGAGCGTACGCACGGCCAGAGATCGTGGAGAAGCGAAAGTGAAAATACGAACAGTCAGCGTTCGGATAGCACAAGGTCTTCGAGAAACTCGACCGAGGATCGGAATCTGACGGAGAGTGGATATTATTCGTACGCTAATCCTGATGCGGGAAATAAGTGGAGTCTACAGGGGGTGGCGAGAGGGGAGGTGAAGTTGTCGGGTTCTGATGTGGGAGCGGATGAGGATCAGTGGGAGCCCGGTTATGCTTCGGTTAATTTTAACGGTTAGTTGTGTCGTGTTGATTTTGCTTCTGTTAATTTTAACGGTTAGTTGCGTTGTGTTGATTGTGATTTTGTTAATGTTAACTGTTAGTTGTTTTGATTTTACTGTTAGTTATTTTTTATTTTGCTTCTGTCAATGTTAATGGTTAGTTGTTTTGTGTGGAATGGATTTCTGTCAGTGTAAACGGTGAATTGCGCTTTTTGTGTTGATTGTTCTTATGTTAATGTTAACGGTTATTTGCGTTGTGTTATTTAGTTATGTTTCGGTCAACTTTAACGGTTAGTTGCGTTGTAGTAGTTTTGCTTCTGTTAAAGCTAATGGTGAGGCTAATGTTAAAATCAGTTTCCTCACTCGAAATCGATGTCAGTGACGAGCGAGCACAGGATTTTAACCTAGCACATAATACTGATCCGCGGTTGAATATCTTACCGACATGACCACTAGCTCCAGCCAAGTGGCGATGTCGAACCGTTAATGTTAATGGTTAGTTGTTCTGTGTGAAATGTGTTTCTGTCAGTGTTAACGGTTGGTTGTGCTTTTTGTGTCGATTGTTTGTACTTCTGTTAATGTTAACGTTTAAGTGCGTTGTGTTGATTGTCCTTATGTTATTGTTAGCAGTTAGTTGCCTAATGTTGACTGTTTATCTGTCAATGTTAACAGTTAGTTGCATTGTTTTGATTTAACTTTTGTTGATATAAACGGCTTTTTTGTTGATTTTACTTCTGTAAACATTAGCGGTTATTTGCATTATGTTGAGTTTACTTTTTTTAATGCTACCGTTAATGAACTCTTAAAGAACTATTTGTGTTAAGGGCTAATTGCATTCTACTAATATGCGTCAGTCACTGTTAATAGTTATTTGAGTTGCGTTGAGTGTGCGTTATTTGCAATTATTTTTAAAAGTTATCTACGATTCCTTGAAATATATTTACTTTAAATTATTATCTCACTTCTTTGACAAAAAATTGCAAAGGAGAAAATTAGAAATGTATATCTTCAGTGCTATTGAACTGCTAAGGCACAATATTTTCATGTTGAAATTCCATCAATAGCAAAATTTTCAGGAGATTATTAGGCTTTCTGAATATGTGAATGGATGAATAGTAAATGGCCTACTGGTGTGTTCATGAAAACAACTATTCCAGCCTGAGTGTCAAATTTTGGACATTCACTGGACTGGCTATAAGGAAAATGGTCTAAATTAACTAATGGTTTAAAGGTGTGGTATTAAAAGTGACAGATATCAACGTAGTTGATCTTTATTTTTCTATAATGCGTGTTTGCTATTTTTAAAATACTTTTTTATGACGGAAATGATATTTAAATTATTTATATTTTCTATTTGTCTGATTTCAGCTATGAAGTCGACACCAAATGTAAGTGTCAGTTGCGTAATAGTAACTTAATATAGTATCAAATATCATGTAATATTTAGCGTGTCGTAGCTTTCAAATGCTTGGCATTTTTTGGTGTTCTTATTAAATTGAATTGAATTAAATTAAATTACTTCCAGTAGCGTATCATATCATTAATATTATGTGACGCAGTTACAGTCAGTGTCACATAATTTCTATCAGTGGTGTGTAACATGTGGTATATTAAACTTAGTAATATGTGACAGAATGTGGTAGTTAGTTGTGGGAAATATTGATTTGAAAGTTGTGCAACCTGCTGATGTAACCAAATCTTCAAAACTTACTTAACGTTGCAGAAAGTGTAGACTTCTTGTAATATTTATTTAGCTAAGTCAGGACTTATACTAACAGAATATAAGTAGCTTATAAAAATTGCTTACTAATGGATTGCTAACTGCCAAAGATCAGTAAGTCAGAAGATATTCGTACATATTATATATAGATTCCGTATTAAATTAGCATCAACCTAAGGAAAAAGAACTGTTAAAGATAAAATATTGAAAGAATGAAAACTGACGCAAAATAGATTTTCTATATAAAATATGTAGATACAACAAATATCAGTAATGACCAACCCATGAAAAAATGCCCGTGAATACTACTGTCTACTTCACCGCAGCTTAGTCAGTTAATTTGAAGGTAAAATTTCGAGCAAATGCCGGTATCTTGAATAGTGCTCTAAGCTTCCCATAACTGCTTAAACATATGAAAGGTAAAGCTAATGTTAACGTCAGTTTCCTCACTCGGAAGTGATGTCATAGACTGGAGAGCCCAGTGTTTGAACCCGGCACATACTGATCCGCAGAAGAGTATCTTACCGACATCGCCACTGGCTCCAGCCAATAATAAGTTATGAATGGCATTGCGTATACTGATTTCACTGTAGTGTGTATTTTTTTTTCTTCTTTCTCTTCAGCACATATTTTTCTGATCTTTTGGTATGAATCTATGTGTAGTAACATGTGATGCGGGGAAATTCCCTGACGTCATCCTTGTATGAGGAAACGGACTTTAAACCTTTATTATTATTTAACCATTTTATGGTTTACTTGTAATTTGCTAGCAGAAAATAGAAGAAACGAAGCATTCAGCAGATGTCAGCAGTTTTTCTACATCTGGACCTGAGAAGAGGTTCAACACTTCTTCGGGTTTGTTAGCTCCACCCATCTCCGCCCATAGAATGTCTAAATAGCGTAGGGGTAACGTCATGAAGTTTTAAATGACAGATCCTGAGGTGAATTGAACCCTAGTGGGTTCGATCCCGGCCGCGCAGATCTGAGATTAAAATCTCGGACATTCTCTGGAATGGTTACACGGAAAGTAGTCAAAATTGCCTTACGGTTTAAACGTGTGGTATTAAAAGTGATAGATATCAACACAGTTGATTATTCACTATAATGCGTGTTTACTTTTACTTTACTCGTGTCAGTCCATTCATGCAATCATCGTCAACAACAGCAGCCTTTAAATTGCTACCGACGTCAATGACAACATCGAGCCATGTGAAGTGAAAGCCCTGCCGACTAGAAACTAAATCAAACAATCAATAAGAATATAACGTCCGGTTTCTCGCTATAAGGCAATGTCAGGGACGTCTCTTGCAGACTCTGCACAAGCAGGCGCCAAAACTCCACACGAAACAGAAAAAGATCTAATAACAGTGGAAATACAGTATCGGAAAAACCAGTATTTTAACGTTTTAATTGGACAACGGTAAATATCTTCCCAGTTTCAGGATTTGCCCCTCCCGTAGAAAACGTTATTTGCTCTTTCAGTAATTGGCAATGTAAAGTTTTTATGATTAAGTATAATCAACATCATCTATCACTTAATTTCAAAAGTCAAAAGCGGGGTAAAGGAAAATTGCAATGCCTTTGTAAGGTCTTAAATGTCATTTGTAAGTAAAACCATTAAATAATAGAAACAAATATGAGATAGAGAGATGTAGAGGGTGGGAGTGAAGAATCAGAAGTTAAAATCTCAATTATTGATTTATTGATTGATAGATTGATAAATTGATTTAATGATTACAGATGAAGGAAAATTATTCGGACTTAAGAACAAAGTGAGCAACGTAAGTTCCTTTTTTGTTTACGTTATTACTTTATTTTACTTCATGTAACTTGCATCTTATCTTTCATTCTCTTGAACAAACTGATTCAACGAGAGCTATATCATAGGGTTAGATTTAGGTGTCATGGATTAGGATATTTAGGTAGGGTTAGCGCAGGGGAGCCCACACTGTGTTGTTGACAAAATAAGGGGGTGTGGAAAAAGGTACCGAGTATAAAAAGAGGGGAAAAATTGCAGCAGCGTGAGTTCGGCGATGGGGTGGGGAAATGTGCGTGCATGTGCGTTGCTTTAGGGGGGTGGATACCCCTGGGTTAGGGTTACGGTTAGGATGGGGCTAGGAGTTGCTTACAGTTTCTGAAGAATGTTGTCGTTATCAAATGGGATCGGTATCGAGTGGCTAGTCTTTAATTGGCTGCTTTTATTTAGTCTATATAGCCTAAGTGCTGCAAGCATTCAACCTATTTTCTCGTCTTCAATATTTTTGTTTGTTTGTTGTCAATTTCTCTTTTTATTTAGTGTTTCTCTTTCCTTTAATATTTTCGTGTGTTACTTAATATTTACTTCGGTTGTTTAACAACATTTCTTGTTTTTTGAGGTTTTGTTCAATGCTTTCTCCTGTTCTTTAATATTAAATTTCGCTCTGTACTATTTATTGATTTTCTTTGATATTCTTTCTGCTATTAAATATTAATATAATTAAATATAATTACAATAGAATAAAATTAATATAATAATGTTATTATATGATAGTAATAATATAATAATATTACTAGAATTTTTTTGTTGCTCTTCTTTTCAACCCATTGTTTCATCTCTTTTCAATACTTTCACCTGCTCTTTAATGTCATATCCCAATCTTTAATGTTTCTAATATTTTAATGCTTCTAGGCTTCAGAAATTGCCGCAGCCCTAATCTAAACTGGCGACGACGATGATGAAAATTTATTTGTATTAATATCATCAGTTCCTTGCGTTCTGTACTGAAGATAGGGCGGTAACATTCCCCATTCATTTTTATCATCAGCAATCTTCACAGCGTCTTCCAAATGAAATGTTTAATGCTCTCAAATCCTTGTTGATCGTATTTAATCAAGTACTTCTAGGTCTTCCTCTTTTCCTTTTTCCTTGAGTTGGCTTCCAGTTAACTGCAGTCTTTGCGTATCTCTCCTCACACATTTGTATTAATATACTTATTTTTATTAATTTACTTGTTTATTTTTATTTATTTACTCTGCTGTAGTTGTTTCAAGGCATCAGATCTCAGGAGCCTGTGCTGCAGTTACAGCAGCACTCTGCTGGGTTTAGGCCTTCCAACAGCAGCAGCAGCAGCTGTACCAGCAGCTACCAGCCAGAGAAAGTCACGTATCACGGGCACTTCATAAGTAAGTCGATTCTTTTACTAGTAAAAGCTAAAAAAAGCTAAAGCTAAGGTTAACATCAGTTTCCTCACTCGAAAGCGACGTCAGTGACGGGCGAGCCCAGGATTTGAACCCCGCACCTACTGATCCGCGGTCGAATATCTTACCGACATCGCCACTGGCTCCAGCCAGACCTAAAACTTGTGCTAATCTTAGAATTCTAATAATCTTTCTTGTCTCTGTATTCGTAGGTTTTCCGCACAGGATAGGCAAGCCTAAGGGAAAGAGGGCACTGGTAGAAAACCACAGCTGTCATTTCTAGCCTTTCATACATCTTCTGGCAGGATGGCTTAGTCGTCAGTGTACTTGGCAGATTAACTGGAGGCCTCGGTCTCGAGTTCTGAATGTGATATACTGCTCTACTAATGGATAGCTTATTACTTAAACGAGCAGCTGGCAGAGTAGGAATGTGAACCATGAGTCTGCCATTTGAATTCAAGAAAGATGGAAAGGTTTAGCATCAGTGGTTGAAAATGTTCAGCACATCGCATTTCTACCGTTTTGCTCGTTGGGAGTAAATTAATTATAAAAGCCAT
>CAJHZI010000552.1:332500-352500 GCA_905160935.1 Enchytraeus crypticus | reverse complement strand
CTGAGTTTATTTACTAATGTTAATGAAATTGAAGGCTATAACTTTATAATCAATGTTTAATCTATTAGTCAGTGTTGGCTGATCGTTGTTAAAACATCATTTATTCACCATTCAATAATTATTTAAAGGAATCGATTCATTTTGCCCTTTTTTGTCTGTCGTGCCTTATTGCCTACTCATTGTAGTCAATACTAAACTTTTTGGTTGTAAACTTGTAATACGCTTCAGCTAGTCTTTGTGATGGTAGCTCGAATGTAACGAGTCATCTATGAAGCCGTAAGCATCTGATCTTGACCTTAAACGTTCTATAACAAGCAACGTATAATTTTTTAAGTGTTATTGCGAAAAAAACCATGAAATTTAGATTCGTGACGCATATTCATTAACACAGCAAACTGCTTCGCAGACACTGATAAATAGTAAAATCATAAAACCCTTGTCCCTATCATACTAGAAATATTTATTAGAAGTAAAGCTAAGAAGGTTAACGTCACTTTCCTCACTCGAAAGCGATGTCAGTTAGGGCGAGCCCAGGATTTGAACCCCGCACATACTGATCCTGATTTTATCTGCAGAACCGTTCGGATATATACAACACTCTATGTTGATACCACTGTGACAACACTCTATCTTCAGTTCACATGTTATATATAGCGTCCTATGTTGTAGTGTTGATACCAATGTGACAACACTTTATCTTCAGTTCACATGTTATATATAGCGTCCTATGTTGTAGTGTTGATACCAATGTGACAACACTCTATCTTCAGTTCACATGTTATATGTAGCGTCCTATGTTGTAGTGTTGAAACCAATGTGACAACATTTTATCTTCAGTTCACATGTTATATATAGCGTCCTATGTTGTAGTGTTGATACCACTGTGACAACACTCTACCTTCAGTTCACATGTTATATATAGCACGCTATGTTGTAGTATTGATACCAATGTGACATCACTCTACTACCTTCAGTTCACATGTTATATACAGCGCCCTATCTTGTAGTGTTGATACCAATGTGACATCATCCTATCTTCAGTTCATATGTTACATATAGCGTCCTATGTTGTAGTATTGGCTGCCACTGTTGCAGGGGCAGACCCTTCAGTAACCGGCGAGGCAGTTAATAGATCAACCTCCCTGCAGTAAATACAATGCATGTACGTTTAGAAAGTGTCCAGAATTAAAAGCTATTACAGGCGAAATCTAACAAAATTTAACCTTATATAGCTATATATGTTTAGAAGCAGGAAAACTGTGGTGTTAAGATTATTTATACATGTATATATATATATATATATATATATATATATATATATAATATATATAATATATATATATATATATATATATCTAACTATATTATATATATACTGAATTGATATACCACTATATACTATATAATATATATCTATAAATATATATATATACTATATATAGTAATAGATATATATATATATATATATATATATATATATATATATAATATCTGACAATAGTCACTTGCAAATCGCCTGAATTTAAAAGAAGCTAGATGATGAGTTACTGTTGTAATATCATCACAGACATTCTTAGATATATACACATACAAAGTGTACACACAAGCATGCACATAGGTGTACACCAGACATAGGGGTACACACAAGCATGCAGTGTACACCAGACATAGGGGTACACACAAGCATGCAGTGTACACCAGACATAGGGGTACACACAAGCATGCAGTGTACACCAGACATAGAGGTACACACAAGCATGCAGTGTAGACCAGACATATGGATACACACAAGCATGCAGTGTACAACAGAAATAGGGGTACACACAAGCATGCAGTGTACACCAGATCTAGGGGCACACACAAGCATACACACAGTTGCATAAACAAGCACACACAGGTTTACAATACACATACATAAGTTTACACATGTATAGGTGAATACAGATACACATGTGTACACACATTCACAGGTGTACACACATACATAGACGTATACACATACATAAGTGTAAACACATACACAGGTGTACACACATAGATAGTTTGTGCACATACATAAGTGTACACACATACATAGATGTATACACATACATAAGTGTAAACACATACACAGATGTACACACATACATAGATGTATGCACATACATAAGTGTAAACACATACACATATGTACACACATACATAGTTTATGCACATACATAAGCATATACACATGCATAGGTGTACACACATACATAAGTGAATAGGCCTACATATACATATGTATACACTTAGTGCATATATACAAGCATCGACATGTTTAGGTGTTTATGCACACACACACACAGATACACACACACACGCGCAGGTGTACACACAGACACCTGTGCAAACACAACACACTCACAAACAGGAGCACTTTACAAACACACCTGAGTTCAGTGAGACGCTCTCTTACGAACAAGAAATGTCTCTTCTCCTGAGTCTCTCCCAAATAACTGTACATAGCGTAGAACAGCGTGCCTCCAATCATCCTGTTGTAACAAGAAAAACATATAACTGAACATAGCGTAGAACAGCGTGCCATCAATCATCCTGTTGTAACAACAACAACAACATATAACTGAACATAGCGTAGAACAGCGTGCCATCAATCATCCTGTTGTAACAACAACAACAACATATAACTGAACATAGCGTAGAACAGCGTGCCACCAATCATCCTGTTGTAACAACAACAACAACATATAACTGAACATAGCGTAGAACAGCGTGCCTCCAATCATCCTGTTGTAACAACAACAGCATAAAAGTAAACGCAAAAGATTAGAATAATATAAACTATATTCATATATTCATGGTCCTGCCGTTAGGCAGTGCCCGAGAAGGAAAGATGAATCATAAATATGATTATTATTTATATTAATATTACTATTACTTCTCTTCAGCACATTTTCTTTTGCAGATTGATCTGGGTGAATTGATCTTCACTGATATGTGTTGTGGGGACGTCCCTGACATCATCCCTGGATGAGGAAACAGACGTTAAACCTTTGTTATTATTATTATTATTATTACTATTACTATTATTATTATTATATTATTACTGTCGTTATTGTTATTACTCCTTATTATTAATTACAATATTACATTTATATTATTATTATTATTAATATAATTTTTATTAGTATTATTATTACTATTACTACTATTATTATTATCATTATAATAATAATAATTATTATAATAATAATAATAATTATTATTATTATTATTATAATTATTATTATTATTATAATTATTATTATTATCATTATAATTATTATTATTATTATCATTATAATAATAATTATTATTATTATTACTAATGTCAGGTTTTTACACGTACCCGAGCGCTGCGCCGATTACACCGCCCGCTAGCATTCCCCTGGGTCCCACGTTGAACCTCAGCAGTGAACACGTTAGACCTGAAAATAACACGTTAGACCTGAAAATAACACGTTAGACCTGAAAATAACACGTTAGACCTGAAAATAACACGTTAGACCTGAAAATAACGCCTATTATGAGATACTGTACCGCTTCATTCTAAGCTCTACTATGAGATACAGAACCTCTTCATTCTATGCTCTACTATGACATACCGAACCGCTTCATTCTAAGCTCTACTATGAGATACAGAACCGCTTCATTCTAAGCTCTACTATGAGATACAGAACCGCTTCATTCTAAGCTCTACTATGAGATACAGAACCGCTTCATTCTAAGCTCTACTATGAGATACAGAACCGCTTCATTCTAAGCTCTACTATGAGATACAGAACCGCTTCATTCTAAGCTCTACTATGAGATACAGAACCGCTTCATTCTAAGCTCTACTATGAGATACAGAACCGCTTCATTCTAAGCTCTACTATGAGATACAGAACCGCTTCATTCTAAGCTCTACTATGAGATACAGAACCGCTTCATTCTAAGCTCTACTATGAGATACAGAACCGCTTCATTCTAAGCTCTACTATGAGATACAGAACCGCTTCATTCTAAGCTCTACTATGAGATACAGAACCGCTTCATTCTAAGCTCTACTATGAGATACAGAACCGCTTCATTCTAAGCTCTACTATGAGATACAGAACCGCTTCATTCTAAGCTCTACTATGAGATACAGAACCGCTTCATTCTAAGCTCTACTATGAGATACAGAACCGCTTCATTCTAAGCTCTACTATGAGATACAGAACCGCTTCATTCTAAGCTCTACTATGACATACCGAACCGCTTCATTCTAAGCTCTACTATGAGATACAGAACCGCTTCATTCTAAGCTCTACTATGATATACCGAACCTCTTCATTCTAGCTCTACTATGACATACCGAACCGCTTCATTCTAAGCTCTACTATGAGATACAGAACCGCTTCATTCTAAGCTCTACTATGAGATACAGAACCGCTTCATTCTAAGCTCTACTATGAGATACAGAACCGCTTCATTCTAAGCTCTACTATGAGATACAGAACCGCTTCATTCTAAGCTCTACTATGAGATACAGAACTGCTTCATTCTAAGCTCTACTATGAGATACAGAACCGCTTCATTCTAAGCTCTACTATGACATACCGAACCGCTTCATTCTAAGCTCTACTATGAGATACAGAACCGCTTCATTCTAAGCTCTACTATGATATACCGAACCGCTTCATTCTAAGCTCTACTATGATATACCATACCGCTGCATTCTAAGCTCTACTATGATATACCACGCTGTAATGTGTAATGTCAAAAGGCGACTATGCAAGAACCTAGGAAGGCAATTGGAAACCTTGTAAGTCACATTTTCCAAGCTTAGAAAAAAGCAAGAAAAGAACTAGGCATAGCCTTTTGTGAATTGGTTCATTTTTATCTACGGAGTGTCCTTTATGGACGTGACAACAGAATGAGTAGGAATAAGTGCCTTGGACCAGCAAACTTATCAAAAGACAAGAGAGAAGGAGAGAGAGACAGAGAGAAGGAGAAATAGTGATAAATACACTAAACATGCACAATGCTGTATGATAGACGCAATTTAATTCATAAAAATTATTTCACTGATGTCATTGATATGATATTTAATACTGTCAATTAGTTCATTAATATTTAATGTTAATTAGTTAATTATTATATTTGAGCTTTGGGTTCTTAAAAGTACCATGTGTCTTACCCTGATCGTGCCCTATACCAAGTATTTTATATTCTGATGCTTCGTGTCATAATGTTGTTTTGTTGCAAATCGAACTACCTAAATCAGCATCATCTTCCCTTGAATCCCAGTTCAACTAGGGTTGGAGTAAGAATACACTGTTTCAATTCTTTCTGTCCTAAATCATATCATCCATCAATCAATCCCCTATTTGAGACTTTTCCATTTGTTTAAATTTTTGTAGCAACTTCTGGAGCCTAGGCACTCACCAACCGAATGCCCTTTCTGACGTTGATGTGGATCTTAGTGCTTAAGTCGCCTTCTACGACACTCGCAGTCACCGGTTGGTCAATTCTTCAAACAACCCGGACACATCACGAGGAACACGTACTATCTAAATAAAATAAATAAAATAGCACGCAGACCCACCCCCAGCTGCAATGTACTCTAGCACACTCGTCCTGTTTCTATAGACAGCTATAGACTGAGCCGTTAACCTGACATACAATCAAATTAATATTTAGATATTTACTTTACGTTTAGGACCTTACTTCTCCTCAGCACATATCTTTTGCAGATTGGTCTGGGAGAATTGATCTGCAGTAATGTGTGCTGTGGTGACGTCCCTGACACCGTCCCTGTCGGTAAGATATCCATCTGTGAAGCAGTATATGTGGGTTCAAATCCTGGGCTCGCCCGTCACTGATATCGCTTTCGAAAGAGGAAACTGCCGTTAATATTAGCTTTACAACATTTAACTCTCACAACTATTTCGGCCACTGATGATGTTATTGACCCTCAAACTTTGCAGCAGAATTGAGAAGTGAGAAACAGACGGAGCAAGAAAGAGAGTAATATGGACAAAAAGAGAGAGAGTGAGACACAGAGACAGAGATAAGACTACAGTTATGCATACATAAAGACACCAGTGAAGAATCCAGTTTTAAATGCCCACTTGATTCCAGCGCGTAAACCACCAAAAAACACAGCGTCGTGATATGCCCTCTGAAAAAATAGAAATTAATGCATCTGAATCATCAAATTTCCTACTGGTAAAATGACACTAAATTAAATGAATCGCTGAATCAATCAGAAGATAGTAAACTGCAGATAATCGAAAACGCTCTCTGATTGATTGATTAAACGACAATCTATTTGTAATACTAATTATGTGTTTAATAAATTCTGCAAGAAAAACTTCAGCAGTAAGCATAGAGTAACTTAGAGATGCAGAATAGAGCCAAGAAACAGAAATAAATAAATAAAAAGGTAAAAGCAAAGTGGCGGGATCGCTGATTGGCATACATAATATTATAGCTAATACTACAATGAAACTTTCTAATGCAGTACACATCTATATTTAGTTATTAAAGTAAAGTAATAGGTTTATATGTTACAAAAATTTTGTGAATGGTAATATCTCTGAGTCTTACATTCCCCGTGTTGTGTACGGATAGTTTGAAGAAAAGACCAACAGGTGACTGCACGTGTCATAGAAGGCGACTAAAGCACTAAGACCCAAACCAACATCAGAAAGGGAACACAGTTGGTGAGCGCCTAGACTCCAGAAATTGCTACAAAATTTTCCAAAACGAATAGAAAAAATGGGAATTGCCTGATGTCATGATATGGTATGGGCCAGGAGGAGTGGAGAAGGTCTATTCATAACCCGACTCTAGGTAAATTAGGATTAAAAGGGAAGAGTAATGTTAATAAAATGAGTAGTAATAGTACATTGTCAAAGTCTGTGACAAATAAAACAAATGATAAACTAACACACAAAAGCCTGAAATTTAATTTCGTATTTGACTTGGTGAACTTTCCATTTACATGAATATTATCAATATGATGGAATAAGTAAAATACTAAAATAGTGCAAATTTCAGACAAAACTTCCTCACAGCTTAATATTATAAATATCTTTGCCAGTGATATCATCATCGTCTTCATAATCTTCCCAAGAATCCAAGTTTAGCTACGATCGGGAAGGACATTAACAAACCAAATAAAATTTACGACACAGTGACATACCAGGGCCTGGAATCTAGTTTCGTATTTGACGTGCTTAGCCTTGCGTACATGAGCCTCCCTGGCCGCTCTACTGCCTGCCACAGACATGATGAGGAACATGAGGAAAGCCGTATTCTTGGAGAGGTTGAACACCAGCTCAATCTCCGGCGAGAACTCTCCCAACGAACTAACAATCAGTCAATCAGCAGGTCTATTAAAGCTCATAATTACTAAACTCGTCATGATCAGCAGATCACTTGCACATCTGTTGTAGGTTAAATAACTGTTTAGAAATTTTTCTATTCACTAATAAATGTTGCGTGGTTATTAACCACAAGGTCAACCACCAAAAATATAGAGCTCAGCCAACGACAGTGCTGTCCTTCAGGCTGATCGACCAATCAGCATACTTCGCAAACAAGACTAGAATGTTATTTCTTAATCAATCACATAAGAGTGGATCTTTTTAAAGATCCACTCTTATGTGGACATGAAGAGAAAAACGGAAGATTGAGATGAGTGAAGACGTTATATACCATGGACCTACCAGTAGGCAGTACATTAAGAGAGAGAGAGAGATATACTTATAATAAACATATAGTGCGATTAACATGAGGCGTTATATACCATGGACCTGCCAGTAGGCAGTACACTAAGAGAGAGAGAGAAAGATAAAATAAAATGCCTTATGGTAATCACACTATATGTTTAATATTAGTATATATATATATATATATATAATGAAAAATGAAATAAAATAAAATGCCTTATGGTAATCACACTATATGTTTAATATTAGTATATATATATATATATATATATACTAATATTAAACATATAGTGTGATTACTATAAGGCATTTTATACATATACATATTTTATACATTTTATGCATTTATATATATATATATATATACTAATATTAAACATATAGTGTGATTACCATAAGGCATTTTATACCATGGACCTGCCAGTAGGCAGGACACTAAGAAAGAGAGATATACTAGTAAAGTAATATATAGTGTGATTATCTTAGTTAAATGGTAATTCAATTAACTATGATAATATCACACTATATAATTGTGATTATCATAGTTAATTAATAATTAAGTGATTAATAATCACTCGCACATAGCCTCACCTCCTGGAGTACATGGTTCTCAGCCGATCCATTGGCTTCTGCGCTCTGATGAAAGCCTCTACCTCGGCAGTCGTTACAGAGTTCTTAGAGTCTCCAGGACCCATCGTAAGTCGATCAACGGTTGTCAGCGGACCTTGTTCCTTGTTTTTCGCTTCAGTAGCATCTTCGCATGATGCCGACACGAATATGCGAGATAGGTATCCACGTTTAATGACAGGAGCAGAGAAGATTGAGCCTTGGCTGATATAATGCGATTGCGTCGGTCCTTCTTTATGCAAATTTAAAGTCTTTAGCATATAAAGCGAGTAAATGCTCATTTTTGTGGTTAATTATATAGGGCTGGGCTAAATGAAATATCTATAGCAGACAGAAGAGATATTTCAAAAACATTTCTGTAGAAATATCAAAATGTTTTCTTCAGTCGTGTGCTTAAAGTTCAACACACCTGTATAATCATAATAACTGTACTGATTGTACTGATAATAATTGTACTGATTGTAATGATAATAATTGTACTGATTGTACTGATAATAATTGTACTGATTGTACTGATAATAATTGTACTGATTGTACTGATAATAATTGTACTGATTGTACTGATAATAATTGTACTGATTGTACTGATAATAATTGTACTGATTGTAATGATAATAATTGTACTGATTAATTATTTAATTTTGAGTCAGTTGTTGTATAATTCTAACTCAAAAATTTCCAAACTCTAAATTGAACTCAATTTATACAAATTATCTAAGAAAACTCTAATTTGATAGGGTGTTATTTAAGGAGAAAATCAAAAGAATTTAATATACAGAATGAAGCTTCTATGGTAATTGCGTAAATTATAGAACCAACACTCTAGAATCTCATGAATGCTATTATTAAGTTATTAGATCAAGTTTTATTTATATTATGAACTCACAATTATTAATATATCTACATTTGCCACACTTTGCACAAATTTTTACCATCACTATTATCAAAATCAAGCAAAGAACACTAATGAAAACCCTTAGAGTCTTTATACAGTAAATTTTGGTTATTCGACAAGTGCTTTAGCTTCTCCAGAGGGTCAGTGGGGGGGAGGGAGGAAGTACTAGGAAGGTTAGGAAAAATCATGGCTTCTTGGTGTTAGAAAAGCAATAAATATTTCAAACACAATGCGAAGTTCGATGGATACCAACAAATAAACCAGTTTTAAGCAGAAAGTGATTTAGTCTATATCCACACCTACACTGAGCAACATTATACAACAACTTCTTACAAGCAAATATTATAATTGAAGTAGAGAACCAATCAAGTGCTCAATTAAAAACTATAATCTCTCATATAAGTGAATATTAAAATGGAAGTAGACACTCATTCATGGGCTCGATTAAAAACTATAACCTCATTTAAAGTTACATCTGCAACCTAGGCATAGTTATATTAAAGATCCTGAGAGGCTCACATCTATTAAAGCTATTATTAAAAACCATTCACACTCACAAAAAATAAAACACAATTTCGTAAGCTATACACGTTTCATCTTATTATAGGCTAGTTAGATATCTCAATGTCATAAAAAATATTGAATGACTCGATAGCGCAGTGCTTATAGAGGCGCGCAAGCTAACGTCATGGAGTTTAAAGACAGATCCTGCGGTGAATTGAACTCTCGTGGGTTTCGATTCCCAACTGCGCTGATTTGAGAGTAAAATTTCGGATATTCACAGGGCTGCTTACACAGAATACGAACTAAATTGCCTAACGATTCAATCATGTGGTACTAAAATGTGATAAATATAAACAGGAGATATCATTTCACTATATTGCATACTTGCTAACTTATTTATAGTGCTAGATGCTGTCATTGATGACTGTAGCACTCTAATTGTTGTTATTATTATTACTTATGAAACTAGAATTTACTAAAGTAAGTTTTAATTCAAAATAAAATACTAATGTGAGCAATAGCACCTCTGCATTAGTTGAAACAATAAAGTAAATAAGTCACGAATAAACTTTAAACTTAATGTACAGTATTGAAGGTAAAGAAAATATTTAAAAAATTGTAAAATTAATTCAATTTAATGTTATTAAATACCTAAAGTTCAAGGACAACTTTGTTTATTTACACTTAGGCACAGAAGGAAGTAAATAAAGAAAAGCGAAAAGAAATTCATCTGTAAATTTTAGAGTTTAATTTGCTACTTTCTATTGAATATTTTTGATGATTTATTGCTTTATCTATACCATGAGTTTCAATTAGTAATTGATTTTCTAATCTAATATTTTTCATAAATTGCTGCAGGACTGGTGTTACATGTCCTTTGGACTGAATTTCTGGATTTTGGAATTTGCACCGTTTTTGGACCTTCTTTTTTTGCTCGATGGCTTGATTTTGTCTCAATAGTGCTCGATGTTGTCATTGATGACTGTAGCACTCTAATTGTTATTATTATTATTATTATTGTTATGTCCTAACGACTTCCTGAACCAGTATAATTAAGTTGAGTTAAGAATATCTTTGAAGAATATGATCGAAATTTTTTAGATTGCAACTTTACTTACTTTAAATGCACTTCTAGACCCGTACTTGAAAAGCGTGTGACAGTATCTATTTTATATCACACTGTAGCTATACTTAATTGGCTATCTAAAGTCATAAAAGTTTACTTGGACCGATAATATTATAACGATCCTAAAATTCAGAAATAATAATGTGCCCCACTTTTCATTTCTTTTCAATAGCTCCAAATGCTTAAGTCGAACTAAAGTCAGTAGGTCTATTGAAGATGAAGAAACGAAACGTTGAAACTATGATATTACGTTGCTGCAAAGGTATATAATAATTCTCTATTTTATGTAGTTACTGAATGCTGAAAGTAAATTCTCCTCTCTCGATAAGAGTTCAGCAGCATAAATTACTTCATTTAAACTTTCTAAATAATATTCGATTTGAAAGATCGCTTTCATATAATGAAGTATTTCTTTAGAGATTAAGAAATAAGAAGATTTCTATTTATAGTTTACAGGTATTTACATTTTAGGAAGGCGGGTTATAAAGTAATTTTAATTTAATTTAATCTGGTTTTACTATATTTTCATATATTTTGCATAAACTGTGTATTTGTTTTATACTCACTATATAACTTCATACTGATTTGTAATGTTTTTCTTGCTTATTGTACATATATTGCATATACGTGCTAGTCAAAAATTCATGTCAAGCTAATAGATATAAACCCCTTGTTCTATTTTAATCTATGAAAATTTATCAAATAGTAACTTTTACAGCATTTATGTTTCGACGAAAATTTATTATAAAAAGTAAACACTCGTTATAGTTAAACGATAAACTGTGTCGATATCTGTCACTTTTAATATCACATGTTGAAACCGCTAGGCAATTTATTCCATTTTCCGTTTAACAGTAGAATGCGTCAGTCCAGTGAATGAGATTTTACTCTCAGATCAGCGCGGCTGGGATTCGAACCCACGAAATATGTGCTTGATGGCAGAATAATAGAAATTACAAAGAAATCTGACTCATCGAAAGAAATATTGCGCTGTTTGACAAACAATAATAAAAATATTAAACAAAAATAATAGGCAGAACTGACGAGAAGTATTCTAATTGATTTTTGTTTCTGTTTATTATTGTCTGTCATTCTAATTTGTCGTAGTTAAAACTGTAGCTAGTTTAGTTCATTTTTAAATTAGTCTGTGAATATTTCAGATTGTCTGATCAACTCCACCAAGAATCGAATCCATTCACCCTTGAACGGATCACTTTAATGTGATCTTCCGCACTCTGAACTATTTAAAATAATAAAAACATTAAAATAATAATTTTAAGTAAAACTAAATGGTTATATGGATATTAAATAATATTTACATATCTGCCAGTGTTGTAAATTTTGTCAACTTGATTAGTATATATCATTATATGGCGTATGTCTACTGATTCATTTTGTATATATTACTTTCATTGTTTCAGTGTGCCGCTAGCCAGAACTATCTCTTGAGGCTATTATGGAATCTGGTATGAATACCCTTTCGAGGCTCAGATTTCTATTCAGGCTTTAAATATGTGTGTCTTTTAACATTACATATATGTCTAATGTTCTGTGGATTGTTTTAAAACCTTAGTTTCAAACTTTCAATGGTATCTCAGTCTCTCTCTCTGTAGTGCTCTGCTAAGTGGCAGGTCCAAGATACATATTCCTATTCACATACTGCTTCTCACGTTCCATGAAAAGCACACAATCGATTAACGAGTTAATCCCTTTGCAATGGCTCTGCCTTACCCACACCTTAATGTAGCCTATAGCTTGGAAATAGTGTGGCTTCTGAGTTGGTTTCCCACTGCCTTCCTGAGTTCTATATTGGATTAATTGCCATTTAATCCAGAGGAAATGTTTTATGGTGAGGTGGGTCCCCACTGCTTTCCTCAGCTCCTGCATTGGCTGCCTCTTACATACACACGGCAGCTTGTTTGTGGCTGTCCTATTCTGCAGTGGTCCAACCACACCCGAGCTCAACACGGGGTAATATGTATGCGATTTATATGTTTTCAGCAGTTCTACTGGAATTTAGCAGAAGATTTCGCTGCTTCAGGTAAATTAGGAAATAGTGGAATATTTAAATATACTCAGTATGTAATAAAATTAAGCCTAATCAAAAATCTCAGTTATATTGAGAATTCTTCATACTTAAAAAAATTAATTATTGAAAGAAAATGTACTGTTACAATTTGTTTCTGCAGTTTAACTCCTTGAAGTTATGTAACATTCGGCTATTTATTATTAACCGTGTTATTTTTAAATCAATGTTTTGTGTCCACAGAAGATGAACAGTGTGATTTTGATCAGCTGACTGCCATGGTCAGCTTCAGCGAAGATGAACTAGGTAAGTTT
This sequence comes from Enchytraeus crypticus, assembly GCA_905160935.1. Lineage (NCBI taxonomy): Eukaryota > Metazoa > Annelida > Clitellata > Enchytraeida > Enchytraeidae > Enchytraeus > Enchytraeus crypticus. The sequence goes on along the minus strand of CAJHZI010000552.1, from coordinate 339,287 downwards.
CAACGAGTAATTTGTTGTATTTTTAGAGACTTCATTTGCTTTTTTTAAGGCAAATCAGCCTGTATCTAGTTGCTATATGGTTGCACTGAAATTAGGAATTTCTCAATTTTGAGCGTAATATTAGAAATTTAACTAAAATTTACCCGTCTGAATTGAAATAAAAATAAAAATTATGTTCCTGAACTGAAATATCATTCTTACAAATATATGTACGCTATTAATTATTTTAATTATTTTTAAAAAATGTCATTTTTTAAAATTATTAATTAAATAATTATTATTTCAGACGATGACAGCGACACAGAACTGGATAGATTAGCGTCACTTGTGACTCAGGAGCTGGACTCCAGGGAGCAGCAACAACAACAACAGCTGCAGCAGAATGTTCCAGATTCCACAGCTGTTGCCTGTGAACAACAACAGCTGCTGAGCATACCTGGGTCCAAGCCATCAGCAGCAGCTGCCACAGCTGCAGACGAAGCTGATAGTGCTACAGAAGATGCTCTGATAGGGCCTGGAACAGCTGATGATGCAGAATGTATATATGGATTTATTGTGTTTGATATTTGGGTGTTTTGAATCAATCAACCAATTTAATTTAATTTTAATTAAATTAAATTAATTAATTAATTAAATTCAATTTAATTTAGCGCCTGGTTCCTCGACCTGGGACGTCTCAAGCATATTCTGCATCAAGGGAAAATGATAATGCTGATAATTATACTTTTTTAAATATTGTTGCTATTATTATTATAGTTGTTTTTAATGTTATTACTACATTTACTACCACTACATTGTTATTATTATTAGTATAATTAATATTAATGGTAGTAATAACAATAACAACAGCTATGATATATTATTTACCCATGTTTTGTCCGGGTTGCTGAAGAATAGACCAACTGTGGACTGCACGTGTTGTAAAAGGAGAGAAAGCTCTATGATACAAACCAATGTCAGAAAGAGCATTAGGTTAGTGAGCACCTTGTCTCCTCATAGTTCCTTTTAAAGTTTCTAATCTTGACTATAGTAAAACTGGGAATGATGATGATGATGATGGTGATAATGATGATGATGATGATGATTTTAGTGATGGTGATGATCGTGATGATGGTGTTGCTGATGATGATGATTATAATAATGATGATGATGATGATTTTAGTGATGGTGATATTTTTGATGATGATTAAGATGGTGGCGATTGTGATGATGATGTCAATGATGGTAATGATGATGATGATTTCTATTTGCATGCAGTCGAGGACAGTGACACAGAACTGGATCTCTTAGCCTCCATTGTAGCTCAGGAACTGGAGTCCAGAGAGCAACAACAACAGCAGCTAGAACAGCCTACACAACAAGAGCTGCAGCAGCATCAGAAACCACAGCACCAGCAGCAACAGAAGTCACTGCAACAGCAGCAGCAACAGAAGCCACAGCAGAAGCCAAAACAGCAGCAACAGCAGAAGACACTGCAGCAACAGCAGCCTCAGCTACATCAACGCCACAATTCGTCAGAGTCAGGCGCTGCAGCGTCTGACGAGGCTCTATCTAGATCTGATGAGGCGGTTGATGGCAGCCAGCCAAACTCTTCCAGCGACACAGAATGTATGTTTCTTCTTCTTGTTTTTGACACAAAATCTTAGAGAGCTGAGCTCATGCAATTTGTTCTGTGAAAAGGAATACAATTAATAAAGAATAATGAAATTATGAAATCTGCTTACACTGTATTCTCTGGTATAAAATAATAATTTATAGTTACATATTAAATAAGTCTCGCATCTATTGTTTCAACTTTAATGCTCACTTTAGCATCGTCTTTTTTATTTCTGCATATTTGATTTATGCTCATTTGATTTGTAAGCATTTGTTTTATGAATAATGAAAGAATAATAAATAAATAATGATTAGAGAGGTGAAGGGTAGAATATAATATAATAAAGAGTGCTCTTTAAGAAGCTCTTTATTAAGCAGACTGTAACTACAAATACGTACCTTGGGCCTGTAATTTACAGAACATATATGGTGCCCAGTGTTTTTGCAGTGATATATCATTGCTGATTTGATTTATTGATTGATTATCTTAGTGTTAATAAGAAGAATGCAGGAAAGGATAAAGCAGCTCGAGTCAAAGCTATCCCAGGATGCACCAGACAAGAAGATCCTCGACTCTGGTGCAGGGAATACTGGCATCCAGAATGCTTCGGTTAATCGAAGCCTTAAAACTTCATTAAATCCAGCGCCCAGTCGTGGCTCTCCTTCTTTATGGCAATTCCAGCATGAATCAGATGAGTGTAATAATGGAAAAATTTCCACAAAGACTTCCAAAGGTCAACAAAGAAGTCAAGACGCAGTTTCTTGCGATTTATCGAAGAATGTCAAAGGTAGGAATCTAAAGAGTTTGAATGGAGTTTTTATAAAGTTTTTAGTCAGTTACTGTGTATTAAGTTAGTTTACAAGTGGATGAATCCCAGTGAATTACAGTAGGTATGAAATAATTTTATTGTTGATGTTTTTTAAGCTCTATAACTTTATTACTGATATTATTTAAAAGTAATCTATTGCTTTAAATTTATATAACTAGTTTTTGGATATTTATCTCCCTTTCTGGACAGTAATTAATATGTATGGTTGCCATAGGTTATACAGTATTCTGTAGCATAGAATACAATTGGTAAACGTGTTTGTTATTTTAGTAATTGCTACTGACTGTATTACCTCACAGAGCTTAGGCTCTTTTGTGGTATCCTTTTCCTGATTATTTGTTTAGTTTCTAGTTGGGCATGCTGTAATGTTGTTTATTATGATATGAAAACAAATAAAAAAGGTTGCATTGCAAAAAGTACTATAACTTTATTGTTGATGTTATTTTTAAGTACTATCAATAATGTAAATTTATTTTAAAAAGCACTAAATCCAAACTAATGTCAGAAATGACTTTCCGTTGGTGAGTGTCTAGGCCCCAGACCTTGCTACAAAATTTTCTAATTCTGACCCTAATGAACTTCAAGGGTAGATGGTTATGATGAATTTAAACTTCGGAAGTTACTATATTTATATACTAAAAATATTTCTAAACTACAAAAATTTAATTAGGTGAATGAGCAATTGATAAACTTGTTGATTGCTTGTAACAATTAGTAGTTGACTTAGTTTTTGACTTAAAGAATGATTTATTTGCTTGACGCACTTATTGTCGATTAAGAATTTTCTGATTGATCGATGGTTTTTGTAGGCACATCAAATGTAAAGCTGCTGGAGGAAGACATATTCTTCAACGATAAAAGATCGAGCTCTTCCATTGGTCAGTCAGCGTCGACCAATAGCAAGACTCGACTCTGTGAATCTAAACAAGGGGGAGATAGTGACAGTGATTGGGAAGGTTTGGATGGTATGTCCATGATTTGGTAGTTTTAATTAAGTTTTGGAGTAGAAATATAATTGTTTACCTTCAAATTGAGGTGTCATTGCTGCCGATTGATGCGCAGTATGTAGTATATGCAATAATAATATGTACATAATACTATTAATATATCTATATTACACGTGTTCATATCTACAATTCACCGATTCCACATTGCTGATTTCTAAGCCAATTCTGTAAGGAAAGACAATTTGCATACTCGGTAAATCCTATAATCACATCCTACGTGTTATTGCTGATTTCTATCACAGGTGAACGTCCTGCTAACCTGAATGAATACGGAAGAGAAATAAAAGAAATGATAAGAACTGGACCAAGAAAGCGCGTAGCACACTCATCGTCCAATCAAACGAATTCTATCGCCGATAGAGCCGCTAATGGCTCAGCCGCTAGTGCTTCTGAAGTCAGGGCGGCTAAAATTTTAGCCGGCTCCGTTGCGTCTAGAGCCAGTGCTGATTTAACTAGGACGCCAGGAACAGGCAGTGGCAGAACTGTGGACTGTTCCGCAGCTAAATTCAATAATTCTAACGGTCGCCAATCGTTTGTGTCAGAAACCAAATCAAATCTACTCGCGTGTAATTCCTCGAGTCAAACTCATTCTTCATCATCATCGGTCGACAGGGTCTCTAACGAGTACCTCAGTAATCTTATTGGTGTTCCGTCGACGACTTTGTCGGGGAAGTCTTCGACGGTTAGGTCGAAGCAGATGACAGCCGTGACAGAAGTGAGATCAGAAAACAAGAAGGTATCAGAGGAGAACGTCATGAAAGAACCGACGTCAGGAATATACATCATGTGAGTCGCTTTGTTGTTGTTGTGTGTCGGTAAAGTCGCTAATATGATTTCCATAATTTTGTAATATATTATAATACTACTAAAAAAAAGTGTGTTATGTCCGGGTTGCTCAAGAATGGATCAACTGTGGGCTGCACATGTCGTAAAAGGCGACAATACACTAAGATACAAAACAACGTCAGAATAGCATTCGGTTGTTGAACGCCCAAGCCCCAGACGTTCCTACAAAATTTTCTAATCTAGTGATACTGCTCTAGTTTCTCTTCAGTTACATATTACTGTGTACTCTAATTTATCCTGAATTTGAATTTTGTTATTGTCATATTAAATGCTTTGATTGATTGATTGATTTATTATATGATTGATTTATTAATTGATTGCTTGTTTGTTTGATTTATACTACTATTGAAATTTTTTTCAGTAACCTTCTAATATCCAGTCAGTCTGCTATTTAATAAAAAGCATCTTGCAGTTATTTTAAATTTTGATTTACTATCGATCAGGGGCGTTCGCCCATCACTAAAGCAACTAAGCATGCACGCATATCCTCACCTTAGCATAACTCTTGATGCACAATTTTTCAACTTCCCTCTTTCTTCTTTTCAAACTGCGTATCTTTTTCCATTCCCCCCTAATTTACCAAAAACGCAACTTGCGTTGTTGTAAACATTGTGTGGACGCCCCTGCAATTGATCATGTATTGATTGATCGATTGATTAATTTATATTTTATATGCTAGCAACCCGCTGGTATTCACGGCTTGAATTGATTTTGATTGATTGAATTGATTGATTGATTGACATGTGCTAGTAACCCCCTGGTATCCTCGGTTCGCCTCAAGACGCTGATGGAAGGTAGGCGGTATGTAAGGCAGACTGCGCTGATCAATAGGACAATCGGAGGCTCCTCAGACATTGACGGTGACTGGTTTACAATGGCTGTGCTCATCAACAAGAGCGATTCGAAAATATCCGCCAAGGTTCGATTTTCATTTTTTAAATACACATTTTTTACTGATTTTATTTTCGTTTTAACTTTTCTTCTAGAAGACTGTTTGTTTGATTCACATCCCAGTGTACTGCACACTATGTGTACTGCACACTATGTGTACAGCGTACTGCACACTATGTGTACAACAGCTACAGCATGGAAGTATGCATGTGTATGTATATGTGTGTATATGTATGTATGTCTATATGTACAGAGTAACAGCTACAGCTTGGAAGTATATTTGTGTGTATGTATGTGTGTGTATGTATGTATATATGTCTACATGTCTTTGTGTAGAGGGTACCAGCTACAGCATATTTAAGTATGTGTGTGTATGTATGTGTAAGTATGTCTGTGTGTCGTGTATATATATGTCAATGTGTCTGTGTGTATGTCTCTATGTCTGTATGTACAGGGTAACAGCTACAGCATTTGGAAATATGTGTGTATGTGTATGTCTATATGTCTCTATGTCTGTGTGTACAGGGTAACAGCTACAACATATGGAAGTATGTGTGCTATGTGTGTATGACATTGTGTGTATGTATGTGTGTTTATGTGTATGTGTGTCTATATGCCTATATTCACAGGGTAACAGCTACAGCATATGGAAGCTGAGTGACCTGTCAGACTGCGACAAACAGCCGCTCAGTTTCTTTCTCTTTGGTGCCGTGCACAAGCAACACTGGAAGACCAGTGCAGGCTGTGTGCTTGGGGTCCTCAATGCCACGTTCATGAAAAACACGGAGAGGGTAGCTTTCAATCAATCAATTAACCGTTTAATCAATTCATTAATCAAATTACTTAATCATTTAAATGATTACTCAGTTATAGTGTGTAGAAATCACTATAGAAATCACTGTGTTATATTTATAGAAATCACTCAGTTATTTTTAGATATTTTTCAATTTGTATGATTGAGGGGTGGTCAATTAGATAGGTTGCTTGTGACCTCTTTGACGGCCTTATTTGTGTATGTCACTGTATATTCTGAGTGTATTGAAATAAACATAGTTCTCTCTCTCTCTCTCTCTCTCTCTCTCTCTCTCTCTCTCTCTCTCTCTCTCTCGCTCTCTCTCTCTCTCTCAGTTAATTAGTGTATCAATCAATCGATTGCTTGATCTTGTAGTCAATTAATTTATCTCTCAATTAGTTACTGTATCGATCAATCAATTGCTTGATCTTGTAGTCAGTTAATTAATCTCTCACTTAATTAGTGTATCAATCAATCAATTGCTTGATCTTGTAGTCAATTAATTTATCTCTCACTTAATTAGTGTATCAATCAATCAATTGCTTGATCTTGTAGTCAATTAATTTACCTCTCACTTAATTACTGTATCAGTCAATCAATTGCTTGATCCTGTAGTCAATTAATTTATCTCTCAATTAATTACTGTATCAATCAATCAATCAAAGCACTGAACGCCTGCACATGATGCGCAGTGAAGCCACTTGTTTTAATAAATTAAATGATGTTAGTTTCTACGTCATAAGATTTTTATTGAGAGATGTACCTGGTTCGATAGCTGACTTAATAAGAACTTGCCTGAGAAGCAGGAGGCCATAGGTTTCAAT